>JACDOX010000283.1:426982-447615 GCA_014549065.1 Cardinalis cardinalis
TGCCAGCCCAGCTCCATGGGGCTGGGGTGAGCCCAGGGCAGGACCTGGCACTTGGCCCTGCTGTCCCTCAGCCCATGGATCCAGCCTGGCCAGATCCCTCTGCAGAGCCTGTAGAAKTGGTGCAGTCTGTCTGTATTAGCTCATTTCAGATGTTAAAATAATACTTGACATCTTGGGCTGGTGCACACCCTCAAGTGAGGAAGGGMTCCCTCACTGGTGTGGAAGACGACAGTAGAGAATCAGCCAGAACTTCCAGCTGCTCTCTCCATCCAGGCCCTGTCCCAAAGAGTGACAGGTTGAAGAGGAGTAACCACAGTCTGGCACTCTGAGAGCTCTCTTGCTCTCACAGTGTGCAGGAGAGCAGGGCAGCAATCACTAACGAGAAGCTCCAGAACAAAATGAGCGGCCTCATGTCCCTGTGACACCCTGTGAGCAGCACGTGGAGCAGACAGGGACAGCAAACCTGYCCCAGCACAGCCACTGCCACCTCTGACCCTTCAAACAGAATGGATTTGGCAGGAAAGGCTGGCCACTGCTGGTGTACCAGCTATCAATATATTCTTAATAGAAATGGCTCCACCAGCAGCTGAGCCCACCCCTGCTACCACAGAGAACTGTGCAGCACTTCACCCACAAAAACCTGCTGTAAAAAATGTGCTGATACATATTGTAAATAAGAGGTTTAGTGGCAGCTGTCAGATTACCTCTGTTGTAGAGTTGCTCCTTTAAATTTACATCACTGCAATCACAAAAACTGTAATTAAAAGCCAAGTAAATTACTGTTTGCATTTCTAATGCAACAGCAATTTCAAAACAATGTGTCAATACAGAGCAACAAAGAAATTGTCTATTTTCAAAACCAGGGAGAAGAGATTTTATTCTGTGATACATATGTGTTTCCCAGTATGATTTTTCTATTAATGACACCTCATAGCAAAATAGTCCACTCTACTTACTGATCATGTTAAGCTGTTGCCATGGAAATATGACGACCCTACTATACTCAGATGTTAACTCTTAAAGCACAGCTTTACACTCCTTTAATATCAATTTTGGTTTAAAACGAGAGCTCTTGGCAATGCAGAATTCAGTTATTTTCCAGCAGTCTAGCACAATGGCTGCGTTAAGAAGACAGTGGCAAGGGCTTGTTTCAGAGGTGTTGTAGGAGAGCACAGCCATTCAGAAATATCCCCCCACATCATTTCCCTATGAATAGGGAATTATGAGAAAAGTRACAAACAGCTCCACAGACAATGGCAAGAGCACTTAATCAGCCAAGTTCATTAAGGAGGAGAAGAAACTGAGGTATGACTAAATACTTTGTCTAGCACCTTATTCCTRGGGGTAAAAGAATGATTCTCTGAAGGAGAACATTTTCTCCTTCCCCTCCCAGATCCACAATGTCTTTTAGAAACAAAAATCAAAGTCATAAGGAAACAACCACTTTAAAACCATGTTCATATTGTCTCTCTCTGGGATTTTAGTAGGGATTCYTTTTCTTTTGTTTTGGGATAACATTTGTGTATTTTTTGGGTTGGGTTGTGTTGGGTCGAGGGTGTTTTTAGTAGGGATTTTAGTAGGGATTTTTTTCTTTTGTTTTGGGGTGAGGTTTCTGTATTTTTTGGGTTGGGTTGGGTTGAGGGGTTTTTTAAGAAGTTTTTGGTCTTCAAGGCATTGAAACAAGAGCAGCTGTAAATGCCTGTCTTGAAGTTGGGGAAATGAAAGACAACTGGGCTGTGATTCCAGCCACATCTCCTCCTGCCATCCTGCTGCCTCCAGAGGTTGTGCACCTCTGCTCCAGCTGGTGTTACAGCCAAGGCAGATATTTGGGCTCGAGTCAGCACGGCAAGGCACTCTGTACAGCAGCTAAATAAATCCCACAATTCAGACAACTTTTCAATTTAAATGACCAAAATGGCATTGTCATTTTACCTTTTTCCACAGCACCTGCTTATTTCCAGGCGAGTATTTCTGAAGAAATAATTCTCGTGCACGCAAATGCAACTGAATTGTGAAAAAGTCATTCCAGACATCCAGTTCCAGTCAGCTGGAGAGCCACCTGACTCTTCAACACCCCCTTACAAAGGCACAGCAAATGCACCCTGTTCTTGGTAAGACATCCTGATCTACACAGGTAATACCATGATTATGAACAATGCTTCAGCAGGCATTTTTCTAGGAATGGACAACCTAAGAATAATAGCTTTGTGTTCCTGGTACCTTTAATCATTTTTAACACTTCTGTTTGCCTGTGGCTCTTCCTTGCCTTACAAAAAGCAAGAACATGCTCATATTACTTCATTTAAACTTGCACCAACCAAATACCCAGATAATTCTGAAAATGTGCACCAGCTTGGTGATTTATAAGTGAATTACACATCTACTSTATGTAGCAGGTATAAATCAATGCAGTAGTCCTCCTGATGCTCAGATAACTTGTTTTACAATCTTTATCTTCCCAAAGCTAAAGAAGTTGATTTAGATGGCTCTAAAAGCTTAAATGAAATACAGCCCAGGTAGGTAGCTTCTAATAACATACATCAAATCTTTATACATGGTAAGATGACTAAATCTCAAGTCTACACCTTTTTCCTGTGATAAATGCATTGCATTTCTCTTCAGCAGTGGCAGAATGCAGGCCAGGCCTCTTGCTTCCTGCAAAAAAGCTCAAGCACTTGTGATTTGGTGTTGGATATCTTTAAAAAACAGCAATACCTAGTGGGGCTGGCAACTGCACTGTGCCTTCACTATGATTGATATCATCAATATCCCAAACACAGCACTGGGGGCCAGGAAGCCTCCTGTGCCCTGTAAACCTGGATTTGTCACTAATTCTCTCTGAAGACAGAGGCAAAGTGATGTGTGTGTCTTTGCAGCCCCCTGAGTGAGATAAGGGTCGATTACCTTGCACAAGTAGGTTGGGGTTTGGTTGACTAAATAATTGTCTCAATAAATGTCAAGTGTCCTTAGAACACATCCCTACTTGGAGTGTATCAGCTGAAGATGACAAGCTTTAAATGCACTCCCTGAAGAGACATCTGAATATATCAATGGCTGTTGGCCCACTGCAAGCCCAGCTGAAAATCTGGCCACTGCTTTTCTGTTATTTTAGTCATGTTTTTATTATTATTATTCTTATATTGCCTGGTTTAATCCTTTGATGTGCTTCAGATATATCCTCCTTCCTCTCCCCAAAACAGAAGAATGCTCTCRCTTCCTTCCATTAAAAGTGAGTGGCAGAAGATCAAAAAGGCCAAATTACCTGTGCAGCCATTATGAAGTCTGGCAAATCAAGGGCAGGAACTCAGATATTTCAAAAATTAGTTCCATTTATCAATCAATTGTTAGATGTCATCCCGTTCCTGGGCTGTCATCCCCTGAAATGATCACACAAATATTTGATAAATGTAGGAGGGCTATCACAGGAAGGATGAGACTGCAGTTTTAATAAGCATCTTTATATCCAACTGATAGCCAGTGGAGATGAGGATCAGAGCAATAAAAGCTGGAAGATGCATTTAAGTTTCTCAGCTGCTTTGCAACATCATCACAACTCATAAATTTGGCTTCTTAAACATGTCTCTAAAAAAACTGATTTCTGCACTGTGAGCTTTTATGATCACTTTAAAATAAATCCAAATCACCTGACAGGTCACTAAATAGGCTCTTAAATTTATCTGAAAATCCCATCCCATGTGCTTAAGTTTTCTTTTAGCATTCACGCCAGCGATGCCCAGCCCAGCTCTGTGTGAATGAGCAGGAGTTTGGCTCCATGTCTGCAGCTCCTGCTGGCCCCAGGAGGGCTCTATCCCTCCCCTCTCCCAAGGACAAGGGCCAAAAGTTGGGATGGAGCTGGGTAAAGGCACACTCTCCTCCAGCTGCAGCCTTTGGGGATTTTGGAGCCCACAGGACTTTAGGACAGACACAGTGATACAAAGGGTGATGATACTGAGACTACTTCCCAATGAAATCTCTGTCACTTTTACTCAAAAGATTCTAGTAAAAACAGAACTGCTGAACAAGAGGAAAATTTAAGACCTAAACTAAAAAATTTGGAGCCCTACTCATTAAAACATGCATTCATTAAACTGTGGTGTCTTTMAAAAAGGATCCCAAGTGATAACTGTAATATTTGGGTTTGTCTGGGAGAAGTAATACAGAAATAAGGATTTCTCAGACTCCTGCATTATCTCACAAAAAGGGTTATTTATTGCAGAGGATCATCTAACATTTTGGTAGAAGTCATTGAAAATTCAGTCTATTTGAACAAGAAGGGAACATAAAGCCTTTAAAATATATTTAATTAACAAAAAAATACCCTAGCCCAAAATCTCATTTTGAAAATAAACCCTGGAGCAACTCTAGCATACAAATCAATTACCACATATATTCCTTAAGAGTTAGTCTAGATGCCAAGTGAAAATCGATGTAATCATTTGACTTTACTATAGGACAGCACCAGCTTTATGAAAGTTCARCTGAAATTTTGGTCTTATTTGTACTTTCAGAGTCAAAAGAGATAACCCAAATATATTTGAATAGGATCTCGTTATCAAGGAGTTAAATACAATTCAATGTAAAGAAGTGAAATTAAAGATACATAGTGTCACCTAATCCCAGAATAAYGCAAGTGGGAAGGGACAGCACCTCAGTTTAGTGCAAAATAAACCTTTCTGCTTTATTTTAACCCTGCRTGACAGAAAAATAAACAAAACACATACGGGAAAGTGTGAGAATTTCTCAGAATGAATAGATAACATGCTTCCAGATKGCACATTTTCATCTACAGCTCTTACTCAGCCTGTGTTTGTTTTGAGGTGTGCAAAGATCCTTTGGGTCAATATTTTCAGAAGCAGAAGATACAGGTACRATGATATAAGGACAAGACTCTGCATAATCTTGGAGTCTGAAGGTATCTTCAGTGAGAAGTGAAAATATTTTCATTTGCATTTTCAGGTCTCTCAAGTTGGAGGACTGGAGAGATACTTAGGATATTTTATTTTAGAAAGAAGGTGTAGAATATACTTCCAAGGCATATTAAAATTGGGGATTTTATGGAAAGGATATAATTAAGCACACTAGCAGTAAGATAATGTGGATTGAGGAGCAGATGGGTGCATATATCTGCAGGATTTTCCAACAAAGAAAAATATATTCCGAGTGAAATGCAAGTGACTGATGCAGACATGCCTTTATCCTCACCTGCACTTATCAGCTGCCAACATTTCAAATTGCACTGCTCTTACTGGAATGAAACTTCCCTCTTCTTACGCTGACTGGAGCTTATCTACAGCACCAAGACACAATGGGTCTGCTTGAAAGATGCAGATCCTCCTTTAACATTTCTTAATTCTGTTGGATTTAAGTCAAACCCTCAGGGTGAGCGCCTGTTTTTAACAGCTCATCAAGGATGAAGTAACACCTCTGTACCATCAGCAGCCTCATATWTGAACTGTGCAAGAGGCCGATGTTGTGGCAGGGTGTTTAAACAAAAAAAAAGGACGAATTTCCAAGTGGCTTTTCAGCAGAATTGACCAAGACAGGCACCTCCTGAATGGAGGGGAAATGTGCTCTGCAGTGAAAGGGAAATTAGCTGGAGAAGTGCCTGAGCAGGCTCGCCTTCAGCGGGAGATCCACTCCAAAGCCTCTCCCATTAAACCCTTCTGGGCCAGAAGAGTGAGGAGCCCGTTAGGAAGCAGCCCCCTGTGGCCTGAACTGTACTTTGCTGGGAGTCTGCTTTTAGATTTTCGTGCTGTGATTATTGAGAGGAAGTCTGACAAGGCAGACTTCTTAAAAACCTCCCCATTTTTGGTGATGTCCGGGCTGCAGCCTGCAGGCAGGTCCCCAGGGGATGGAAAGACAAAAGCACTCATGCTACCCCAAGGAGATGAGTTCCCCAGGACAGGAATCGGGCACTGTCTGCCCATTGTACCAGGAGCAGAGGAAGCAGCTTGAATACGTAGCTTGGGCTCAGGGTTTCTCGCACAGCAGGGCTCAGTGCCCTCAGCACTGCCTCATCTCCCTGGAAAATGCAAATGCAGCAATGTGCCTCTTGGCACTGACCTCCAGGCTGGCAGCTGAAGTGTGCCTGAGGGGCATTTCCAGGAGCTGATATCACATTACAGCAAGCAATACCTATGCTGTGGAGTGGCTTCGTGTTTTCAAATCACTCTGACACACTGGATAAAAGAATTTCCATAATTATAAATCAAAACACAATGGATTTCACTGGGTATTGCTYTAATTCAGGCATACAGCCTTTTCTCTGCTTGCTCTCTCCAGCACRCTGGCTACAACTGTATAACACTGGGACTGAGCACAGCAGTTCAGCACAGGAGAACAGCAAAACTGACTCAAACAACACAAGTCATTGTCTATTTTGTATGGCAGACCAATAATGGGGACAATGGCCCACCTTACTCCCTCCTTTTAACTTGGGCAAGAACAGCGTCTGCAGGGTGAACTGACATTTGCCTTGCATTTGCCTTTTTACCCTGTTAATTTGATTGATGCAATGCATCCTTCTTTTTCCTTCTGTTGCTGAAAAATATTGCAAGAATATGTCAAGGCTGATGCACTCTCGGTCAATCAGAGCAGATTCCTGCACATAACTTCCCTGACAATGCCTTGTTTGCCCTCTCTGCAAACTTGCAGTGTTGGGAATATAGGCACAGGCTAATTAAAGTTTAATTATTCACTCGATCTATTAGGATGGAATTCAGGTTAGTGCACAAGGCTGCCTGTGCCATTTCAGCACATCACAAGGGAGGCTGCAGAGGTAGAAGTGGATTTGGCCAGATAAAATTACCCTGTCCAGAGATTTCTGCACAACAGAAAGCACAGTTTGTCTTCCTGCATTTCTAATGGCTAAAGACTATTTATCAACTGCAGATGATCCAGTGCACAAAGGGAGGCATCACTGAACAAGGTCTCTGCCAGAAGCCTCCATGTCACTCTAATGGTCAAAACTTCTCACTGCTGGGAATTCAGGCTGCTGACAGAAAATATCTGTCCCTGCATATTCCTGCTTTCTACCCTCAAGCACATTCTGCTTGTTTCCACATTTTCTCAGGGCAACTTCCATAACCTCTTCGTCACCCCCAAACTTCAGTCAGACTTGATTTCACAACATTAATGAGGGTATCCTGATTTCAACAACAGTAAAAAGCCTTTGGGACTTAGATAAAGACAGACATGTTTCTTCTCCTGAGGATTCTATCAATCTTTTGGAGACCTCCTCTTTCCTCATGGCTGATTTTTAACCACTTGCTCTGTTATGGCTCTGGACTTCCAGATGGTGCTGCAGAGGGGACTGATGGCCTGTTATCAGCCTGCTAAAAATAGTAACATTTCTTAGTCCTTCAGCTCTCCAAAAGGTACCAGTGGATTGAGCACTGTTTGTATGACTTGAAGCCTGAAGGCCATTTTGTTTCATGAGCCTTCAGCTGTTGCATTTCTGTGGAAGTCAATCRAATTGCACCAGCATCAAACCAATGCAGTGGAGTGGTGAATTGGGCCCTTAGAATTGAATTCCACGTGGACAAAGTGCAGGAGAGTGGCCATGACAACTCCTGCCACACACATAAGACCATTTGAACACTCATTATTTCTCAGACTTTGTCATCTTCCCTTCAGATACAATTTATCCTGATATTCCCCAAAACCATGGACCAAAGCTGAGTGTATCAATAAAGTATAAAAGAGGTGTTATCTCCCCTCAGATACATTTATCCTGATATTCCCTAAAACCATGGACCAAAGCTGAGTGTATCAATAAAGCACACAAGAGGTGTTTTAATTAGGACTGATCAGCAGTGGCCCTCACTCATCTCTAACTGCAGCTTCATGTTCTGCAGTGCTTATGGTACAAGGGCAAAGGGAAAGGCACTAAAAACAATATTGCAGGTTTCAAATGACTTGTGCTGCAGGTAATATCTCAGGCCATTACAGCTGAAAAARCATTTTGAAATGAAATATATTTCATAATTGACCTTTTAGTTTTTGACATGGCTTTGCTGTGATTCTGTATCGCATAAGTATTTTATATGTCATTGGTCTTTCCCAAATCACATCTGTAGATTTTTTTTTGGTTTATTGTGGAGTTTTCCTGTGTGGTTCTATACTCCAGCAATTATTTTGTGGGAAACGATAACATTAAAGCAGAGAACTAAGAACTGGTTTAGGCCTATCCCCTGCAATTCTGCGACAATTCTTTAAGAACTATCAGGCAGAAACTGAACCCAAAGCAACACATAATAGGAGCAATTTCTGATCTTGATCCTGTTTGACCATACCAGAGTGGCTTTCAAGTTAACAGGCTAAAAAGGAAGGATGTAATATATCCAGCTRAGGAATACATGCACACATGAACAAGGAAATGCAGGGGGTTTGTGCCCCGCTAGCCTGGCCTTACCTTTGTGAACTTCTGAAAATCGTTCAGGACCCCATGTAAAAAACTCCCATTAAACTTTATTTGCTCTCTTGGAGGTTTGAAACATTCAACACACACTGACAGCCAGACAAGMGTTAAGGGTATCAAGTTAAGCTTTCAGAAAAAAACAATCCTCAACCTCAAACAGGTATTTGAAATTGTACCTGTTGGCCTCCTGGGTTCATCAGACCTCTAAGTGAGGGATGTGAGAATTGCACCAAGGATTCATACACGAATTTTCAGAATACGCCAGGACATTTCTGCTTGTAAGCAATAAACTCATACAATGTAATTTTAGTGGCACAGCAGGGTGCTAGTATTGCTCCTTTCCTTTAAAAATAAACAGAAAACAAATATAAAAGTGTTGAATAAACATTAAAACAAAGATTAATTTCAGGATTCTCTGAGTTCCTGTCAAAACTGTATTCATATGTATTCAAACATCATCTGATAAATAACTTAACTGGAAATTATCAACAACAAAAAACAAAAGGAATGGGAAAAATAAAGATACCTGGAAAGATTTCAGCAAAGATCTAACTCTTGGAGTGTTTCCAAGAGGCAGCCTTGATTTTGATTAATATTATAATACAGCATGCTAAAACAGCGCCTCATAAATATCCATGAAGCGGTTTATTAGAGATCGTTGTAAATACTTAAAATCTTGTCTTGCAACCCATCAGATTTCAGGAAAAAAAAGGCAGTTGAGAACATCAAAAGGTGAAAATAAGAATTCTTAGAAGATGTTTTCTTCCTCCTAAATATTACAATATATCAGTCCAAAAAACATTATCCTGGAGAGTGGAAATACTACTGGAAAATGTGTGGGCTGCTTTGTAAGCACAAATAACAGAGATTTTGAGAGAGAGACAGACTGCTGGGGGAAAAGAAAACCAGAAAAATATGACATGGGGAATATATGAAAATTAGTCTTACCACAGCCTTCTATTTTCTCATTTCAAAACCAAAACAAAATAACTACTTGTAAGAAAATGAACTTGGTRTGTATGTAAGGAAAGGGTGGAAACCAGAGAGCTGAGAAAGGAACCAGGGAAGTATTGGGGAATAAGCARTTTCCTTCTGCAAACTTTTCATCTTGCAAATCTGTTTTTACACATAGCATCTTACAGTTGTAGWATAAAACCATTTTAATTTAAGCTCTGTTATATCTGAGGCTTCAGTCTTCTATCCTCCAACTCTTTGTCTTCCATCCAGCATCTATGTGTTCATTCCAGGCAACACTTTTGCTGCTTTCCAGCATTCTCCTTCCCTCAGAATGGATTTTAGCTTGTGAAGCCTCTAAGGCAGAAAACTGAATCATGCATTTAGAGAGCAACAGGAAGGAGAACAACATTTTAAAATGTGGCACTAATGTGGCACCACAGCCATGCTGTCCTTGCAGGGGGGAAAACACCAATTTTCTGCTGGATTCTGCATCTCCTGTGGGCAGGATCCCGGTGGGGATGCTGGAGATAGAGCTGTCCTGTAGGACAGGAGCTCTGGGCACACACTGAGACATCTGCCCTGAGGGAATGGTGAGGAATGGGAAGCAGCACAAGCCACGAGTGACCGCAGACAAGCTCCTGCAGAAAGGGCAGGCTGTGATTGCTATTCCAGCTCAGCTCCTGTCCCAGCTGCTCCCTGTGGACAGGCTGGAGTCACAGTGCAGGTTCAGGAGAGACTGGCAGCCCAGCAGCTTGCTTTCAATTCCCAGTGCTTTTGCTGTGATGAGAATTTCCCATGTAACCAGCCCAGTGGTACAAGTCCCTGTCCTCCTGACTCGGTGGCAGACACAGGTCTCCAGGCAGGGCACAGCTCTGCCTGCAGCCACGAGACATGGCAGCAGGATGTGACAGTGGGGTGAGTTCATCCCSTGAATCCCAGCTGGGGCTGCCTGTGCCCCTGGGAAGGAGTGAAACAAAGGAATATTAAAGGAAAATGATATTGGGCTTATTCTGCCCTCCTTCTCGCTTCCCAGCCTAGCGAGTCCCCATGGAACCATTTGTCGTGCATGTCCAACTCTCGATGCTGCCAGGGGGGAGCTGCTGCTCTGCAGGAAAGGTTGCACAAAGAAGGAGACCTTGGCCTCACAGAGAGAGTTTTGAGTTGGAAACAGTGCCAGATTGGATCACAGTGCCACAGTTCAGAAGCTGGATGATGTTTCTTACTCTTTGTGCTGTGTTGCATGCTTCCATCTCCCTTCCAGTGTGGGAGTTCGCAGCATTTTGGAAGACATTTTTCTGCTTCATTGGCATTCAGAACATGTTTGTTTCCAACATTTAGCTTTAAAGGCAAAATGCACAAGTTTATAAGGTAGTTTTCTGTAAAACAAGAATTTTGTTCAGAAATAGGAGGCAGGTGAGTCATGGAAAGCAAAAGGCTAAATACAGAAAACAGACACTCAGAGGATGAAACAAAAATGTGGGGAGGGAATAGCACACACCACCATAGAAAGAATTTATTCATTGTTTTTCATAAATAATATAAACTCCAGTAATGTTCTCATTGCCAGGTCAACACAGGGGTCAGTGATGCTTCTGGAAGTGACTTTATGCTCACTAAATTGCTGAAATCCACATTAGACACAGCCTTTTTGTGAAAGCACCAGTGAGGCACAGCATAGTTGGCTGGAACCTATTTTTGTGCCTCAACTTCACATAGATCCCACTCTAAACTTCATCTCCTCCTCCTCAAACCCTGATTCTCCAGGCCCAAAGGTGCATCCCTGCCTTCCTGGAAAGCCATTTCTAGGGCAGGGCAGCACCTGGCAATGCTTTCTCTCACAGTATAAATGATCACAAACTGAAAGAACATTATTTACTTGCTCTCGGATTCTATGGGTACAAATAGATTAATGGACCATTTACAGTACGATTCCCCATATGAAAATAATAAATACCTCTGTAATTAACTAATTAATTACGTGTCATGATTATGTTGTTTTCCATAAACGGCACAGTAACCATTTGAGACTGTTGAAATACGTTTACTTCCCCCTCTCCTCTTTTTTTTTTTTTTAATACTACATTTTTTCATTCAGATAAAAATGTAAGCATTTTTCCAACTTGTCAAATTTCAGGCTACTCCATTTCCAGGTGAAGTCTCCTTCAATACTAATAAAAATCCCTCAGGGAGATGAGCAGTAACTGAACATACCAGCTAAAGAGAAATGATGCGCTACAAAAATATACTTGCAYGGTGTGGATGTGCAAGGAAATCTTATACTGCTCTCCAGCTTGCACACAAACCTTATTTCCCATTGAATTGTATGATGCAGCTCTTCTCCCACCCCACTTCCTTCCCCTAGGAGTAACCATTCATTTTCAGCAGTACAGCTATTTTGATTGAGGTATTTTTTTCCTGCTCCTCACTGAATGTGCTTTCTATAAGCTGGTGCACTAACCCTCTGTTAAAAAGGGAAAACAGGGAAGAGCTAATTCCTTACCTGCACAGCTGACACACTTGTAAGAGAATATTTGGTATGGAAACATAGCATCATTTATTACAGAAGGAAACCCAAGGAGAATAAACTCTTCKAAACCATCTTTATCTGAAGTTAAAGGACAAAAATTATGGAACTGATACTCCAAACTCATCTTCATGGGCCCAATCCTACATGTGCCATCAAGACCTAATAAGTGCAATTTCACTAAACCCAAAATATTCTAATATTCAGGGATSCAACTAGGGCTGGTACAAACTCTATTTTGGCAAGCTCAAAAGCTCTGTGATATTCTGAGCATTTAATTCAAGAATTACTTTGAAGATAATGGGGTTGTAAAGAGTCAACACCTGTAAAACTCCAGCCACTAATTCAACTTTTAAACAAGAAATTGTTAACTAAATTATTAAAGCACTAAAACTTGACAATTCTTTCCTGGGAAACAGAAGCCTGTTACAGCCTATCCTTAAAGTCAAGAAATTCAATCTAAGGCAGCAGGCTAGGAAATGGCTCCTAAATCCATGAGCCCCCTTTGGGAAGTGCTCTGCTACCAGCTACTTCCCATTTAACTCAGAGATTGCCAATCCAAGCCCTTYCATTAAGCTGTGGTACAATTACATAGAAAATGAGAGAATTTTTCTCCAGCAACCCCTGTGAGTCAGAGACACTGTGCTTTGAAAAAAAATCACCAAATAACTGATCTGATATGAAGCAGGGATGAACAATTTTAAGGCACACACCACAAAGGTGCACTCATGTCTCAGATGCTCCAGTTTGACCTTAGCACATGGCTTGAGAGGCATTCACAGCTCTGTACTGCAAAGCTTTAACAATCTGGAGATGTTTTYCTACCTCTGTCTCCTAAAATAGGGGCTGTACACCCCCAAAGCCCTATTCCAGTGTTGCACAACCACATTTTCCTCCCAGGAGTAGCAGCATTGGTAGGAGGTTCTCAGACCTTCTATGGTAAAACCCACAGGACTGGATTGGATGGATATGGAAATATCCAGCTRAAAGCCACTTGGCCATTCCACCCCAAAAGTTTGTCACCAATGTGTCAACGTGAAATGTGTCCCATTCTCAGCATGTACAAGATTGGGGAATATTTATTTAGATATGGCTTAGAAAAACAACCCAGGCATGATCTGCTGGGACRGAAATCATCTCCTAAGTCCATTGTGCTTTGTGTGTGGTTGCACAGGAACTCCAGCCAAGGGCAGGGTGTCCACTTAGCTTTGTGTACCTRAATGAGGCCTTGTGAGAATGTCTAAGTACCAGGATTTATACAACATTACTCTACCTTTTAGTGATTAAAAAGTTTCAGTGTTTTTATCTTGCCTAAATGAGAAACTTGTATCTTTTAGAACCATGAAAGAGTAGRTATTTGAAGGCTGATACAAATTCTCATACTTAAAATAAATCCACATACAGGAGATTTTGTCTGAAATTCGTGCCAAGTATCTGAATATAAAGACTGTAGCACTGCAAGGTTTATTACATAAATGAGAAATCTTAATCATTTTAATCTCTCTGTGCAGTTCTATAGCCTGGCCTTCATAACTTCCTGTAAGTAAATCTAAAACCCAACATCCTTTCCCTTACTCAAAGCAAATTAAAACTCGTCACAACTAGGGGACGGTGCCTTGGAGAAGAGAGAAGGGCAAAAGCAYATCCTCCCTTGCATTTAGAACAGTTTACTAGAACCAGGATTAAAACCTTTTAATCAGGTTTAGATTGGTCCCAAGCTGGTTGGCTCCTTCCATGAGGGCAATATCCAGTGGAAGCTCAGGTGAGGAACAAGGCTAAATTTTGGTACAATATCTGTGGATCAGGCAAGAACTGATTCACGTGCATGGAATTCAAATTAGAACTGACATAATAGTTGAAAATATGTCCTCCTTTCTTAATAAACAATATTCAGGGAAAGTTTTGTASATGGCAGATGGTTTCTCAGGACATGAGGTAAGGTTTCAGAAAATCATCTTTATTGGAGAATGGAAAAAACCTTATGGCATGGGATGAGTTAATTCATGCTTTTAGAGCATTGTAATCTACCAGACTGTTAAACAGTGAGAGGGAATTAAGTGACCTGAAAATGGCATAACTAATTGCAGAGTCTTGAAAAAATAACGGCAACGTGGAGGTTCATGAAATGTGTATGAACTGTATCACATATTCATGCCCTATTACTGTGAATTCTGAAGTGTCTTACTGTTCAAGATAATAGACCTTGATTCAATTCAGTCTGATGTAGGATGAATTTCATGTGCTAATTAGTAAAGCATTTCTTAATGATTAGGAAAAAGTAGATAACATCTGATTGAAAACCTAACTGTCAGAGATAAAACAACGATACAACTCGGGGTGGAAGAAATGCCAGTCAGGCTGAWTTCAGGTGTCTTAATTATGATAATTAATGATTGTATTCCCTATATAGATAAACTCAACCAACATGAAAAGCATATTGTAATTAAAGTGCTTTTGAAAAGCAACATTTAAAGGAATGCCATTGGTAATAATAATTACTTTTCTCATTTTCCATTTCACATTTGATTGCATTGGTTCAGTATGGAGCTAAAAGGAGAGACTTTGAGCTACTACAGTTCCTACTGAAATAAGAACTTAGCACTACACAGAAAGAGGGTTTAAAAGACCCTGAACTTTTACCACTGCATATAATCAGTGATTTTGCTCACAAAATGAAAACATACTCTCCATTAACAAATTGCTGCATCATGTTTTCCACCTCCAAGATGCCACATTGATGGATTCCCTTGCAGAAAAAAGCCAAACTACAAGTGGATGTGGTTTTGGAAAGATCTGAAGAAACAGCAGCTAAAAGAAAAAGCTTTTTGAGKTTAGATCTGTCTGGGAAAGGTAATTTGTGTCCTAAAAGAGACAAGAATTTTGCTTTTTTCTCTTTTAGCTCTTAAGTTGCGGTGCTGAGATGAAACTCAAGCTTGCTTGTGATTTGATTTTGGGTTTTGTTTGGTTCTTTTTCTGAAGAGCCAACACCTTCCCAGAAAAAGCTTGAATTAATTCACAACAATGGTAGAGTTTTTTAAAATAAAATCAACAGCCATTTATCTTTTGGGTGCCCTAGGCTTGTTTGTCATCAGCTCTGTGAAAAATATCTACTTGTCTCCAGGATTCCTGCTGCTCTAAAACACAGGGTGCATTCAGACATCCCTGAATAATGCTTATCCTGATGCCATCTTGTAGAGGCCCTGTGGAATCTGCACATGACAACAGATCAAAATTATATTTTAGGATAGGTAAGAGGTATATCAACATGATCTCTTCATCTACACCTGCTRTACCCTGAGAAATGCTCAGTGACAGGACTTCTCAAAGTAGTGTAAAGTCAGCATATTAAGGGTAATTTAGCCTGATAATAACATGGTAAGTACAGATTAGCTCCCCTGGAAGCCAATCCTGTACTGATTACAATTCTACATAGGAGATAAAACATAAGTTAGAAAAAGTTTCACAGCTGCAGAGCAAAAGTGACAAAATAGAAGAACAAAGAGGTCAGTGATAATGGATAAAATCCTGGCCTCAGTAAGGTCAAGAGCCAACTCCCATTGATTTTATGATGCTTGATATTTCTAATTCATCACCTTTGAAGTGATAAATATACAAATATCAGTCAGGAGAGAGAAGTGGCCTGCTAAATCACACCTCCAAAAATGGGGGATTTTTGCTGTTTGTAGTCAGCCACCCGAGAAATTTGCCAGCAGGCTTTGAATGTATACTTTGAAGTGATTCAATTCCATTAAAGTGTAACTTGCTCATTTCACATTTTTGAGCTTCTTAAAAAAAAGCCATCTGTAGTTATTCTTCCAGTCAGAATAAGCATTTGCAGTAATGGAAAAATGAATTATCTAGGGAAAGCCTGGAAATGTCACTGTTCTGGATAAATACTATGTGTTCCTCCCCTCTGCCTCTTCTCTCTCCTGCCCTTTGCCATTCTCATTATTAAACCCTGTTTCAGTGGCTGGAGCTCTCCTTGTTTTCACTCTAACCCTGAGCCACGAGAACACCAGGAGCTGATACCACCAAGAGTAGCCCAACAGGCAGAGTTTTGACTCTTTGTGAGGTAACTGCTGGCTCTGCATCAACCTGTGTGGTTTTAGAAAAGAAGGAATCCAAAAGAGCAGTTTATTCTAAAACATGAAGAGATAGCAGCTTGAAAAGTCCCACTTTTTTGCTGTCAAAATCTCTGTCCTTCACCACTCCAACTCCCAGGCAGTTTCTCCTGTGCTGATCTGGACAGCTGACATCCCCACAGTCACCCACAGTGCTGCTTCTAACTCACCCTCCCTACTCTCCCAGCRCAGTGGATGAAAATTCAATTCCATTAATAGCTAGGCCAGCACTCCTGTCAGCTTCCACCAGGCTGAAGTTCTGCTTAATAAGCACAACCAGAGTGTGAGTCTTTCCTGGAACTAATTGTGCTGTGACTTCAGCACAAGGACTGGGACAGCTTCCAGACGTGAGGAGCTCCAAGCACTGCTCTGCCCTCTGGCCAAGCTGTGACAAACGAGTGGCACACTCTGGGGTGGGACAGGGTGGCACCACGGAGCTCCCTTGGTGTTCTGAGCCACCTGGGACAAGGACTGCACAGGACCATGCTGATTGTGCCCCAAATCCTTCTAGAAGTTGTCACTGGAGTGGTCAAAACCAAACCAAACCAAACCAAATCAAACCAAACCAAACCAAACCAAACTCAACCAAACCAAACCCACACATGGGTTAAAAGCCACTCATCTCAGAGAAATCTGCCTTCTATAGGAGTTTTTTTTTTACTTACTTCTTTAGTTCAGTCTTTTCTTTCTTCATATTTTGCTTTTTTCAATGTGATTTTTTGGTGGTTTTGTTTTTTTTTTCTCAAGATTCATTTGTGAGAAGAATTATACAAAGATTTAAATGAAGACAATTAAGGGCAAACTAAAGTTACTCACAGCACCGTGGGAGCAGGTTGTGAACTCTTAAATCAGGCACTTTTAACCATGACCTGAGGGCACAGCATTGTCCCAGCTGCTTTCACTGCAGGGAACACCTTCCCTCACCTCTGTTTTAAGGAGGCTAATGTGACCCCTTTTATATTTAGCACAAATATAACAGAAGTTATACATGAGAACACTGCACAGCTCACAGCAAAGGGACAGACAAGGAAACATTTCCTACAGAGAAAGATTCCTTTTCACTATTAGCTCCATGCCGGTGAAACAATCTTTCCCCTTCCCTCTAAGCTGCTGTTGCCCACACACTGATGCTCACTGAGGTTATTAACATTCCTTGTTTGCAGCCTGAGTCCCATTTGTATGGTACAAACTATGGCAAATCTATTTCCTAATGTAATAGTTACCAATTAAATATCACCCAAGACTCAACATTTAATCAACCCCTGCCTTTTTTTTCCATAAATCCAATAAAATAATTTAAGTTCATCAATGATTTGCATTTTAGAAGTGCTTCAGTACCTGCAAAAGCACAAATGCCAATCTTATTGTACACACACACTTCCAAGGTTCAAAACAATTGAAGAGACAATTAATCATGCTGGATGCATTAAAAAAAAAACAAGAAAGAAAAAGAAAAAAATAAACTAGAGGATGCATTGCAGGTTATTATCTTGATTTACAGATTTAGTGTGCTCTGCCTTTGAAAGTGGAGTGTCCTCTGCCCTCCTCCTCTACCCTTGTCCAAGGTGAATYGTTCTGAGAAGTGAGCAGATTCAACAACAGGAAAGAATCTCTGAGCTCTGGCACTCTGGTATGCACTTCAGACTACCTCTGCATGTCCCTTCTTTCCTGTTGTGATATGAAAATTGAGCCAAATCTCTTGAATGTTTTGATTTGGGATCCAGAAGTGGTTGTGATGAGTTACAGGCACTGAGTGATGCCATTGCATTCTGAGAGGGGACTGAGGCACGGTGCTGTGCAGAGCTTTGCTCTCACCATGGTCACTGCACCTTTTGAAACCACACAGCTGATAAGATTTTAACTCTCAGATTTGCTCTCAGAGCCTGGTGCTGATAACACCAAAGCTGTGGGCTCAATCCCTGTGTGGGCCATTCCCTCAAGAGTTGGACTCCATGATCCTTSTGAATCCCTTCTCTTCTAAGTGAGTAAATGGTTGGCTCTCACAATTAAGGAGTAAGCATTAGATGGATGGAAAAAGAAGTTTTATAAATGTATAGTTATGATACTGCAATGTGCTCCCCCAGTATGTGTTATCATGGGACAGTCTTGGTAACCCAGAGATTTGAGAAGGTTGGATTGTTACTATGGCAGCACCTGACCCCCAATCAGAATGTAAGAAAGTGATTTCTACCACTGGACAGCAGGGAAGGAGTTGGCTGACAAGGCTCTAGAGATATAAAAGGTGAAGCATCCATCTTGAAGATGAGCCAGCCATGTGGTAGGCAGCTATGAGGGCAGGTCCCAGGCCTGCTTTTCCTTATTTAATCCTTCTGTTGTATTTTTCTTAAGGTTTATTAAACCCTTTAAATTTTTAAAGCAAGCAGTCATTTCTCACACTTCCAACTCAGAATATTCTGGGATTCTGTAATTTTATGGAGTTTGTCCTCTTTAAAGCCATGAGCTCCACTTCCATTTCAGCACCCATTTCCCATGCTGCCTGTCCCCCTCATCACCCCAGCATTGCAGGGGCTGGGAGCAGCTCTGTGCCTGGTGTGCCTTGTCCCCAGCCCCCCAGCAGCAGGATGGAGCAGAGCTGCTGGTGCTGGCTGTCACCATCATCTTTTCTGAAAAATCCTCTTTGTCCAGGATTCTTCTCCTGGGAAGCTGGGAGGCCTCAGAGAAAAAGGAAAACAATATGATCTCATTTGCTTCTCCAGTGTTTTGCTGCTTTGGAATGTGGTTTGGAGATTGTTTATCCAACAGGTGCTTGGCGATTTGATTGGTTTCATGTAAATTGTTTTAACTTAATGACCAATCACAGTCAGGCTGTGTCGGACTCTGGAGAGAGAGTCATGAGATTCATGATCATTCTTTGTAGCCTTCTGAAAGTATCCTTTCTCTATTCTTTGGTATAGTTTTATTGTAGTGTAATATGCTATGATATGATATAATATTATATGATATAATAAAATTATATTATATAATACCATACAATATACAATATATTATATAATTAAAATAATATTTATTTATGTTATATAAATTATAACAGTATCATTTATTATTATAATTTATTATAGGTTTAAAAATTTATAATGTATTATATTTTATAATTTATTATATATATGATTTATTATATAGAAAGCTAATTTATTATATATATATAAAATTARCCTTCTAAGAACATGRCRTCAGATTCATTCCTTCCTGCCACRGGGGACCCCAGAAAACACCACAGGTGGCCTCGCTGCTCAGAGCTGCTCAGCCCCCATGTCTGTGCTCCCATCTGTTGTTGTGGCAGCTGAAGTCTGGGCTCTTTCAGAGGGAGCCCAGGGTGGGCAGGAGGAGCAGGAGGTGCCATGGTAACGGGCTGGGGACAGAGCCTGTTCAGCACCCACAGGGTCACACACACACACTCTGGGGCCTGCAGATGGCCAGCATGCACCAGCTCTGGGCCAGCCTTCAGGGACACATCAGGGTTCTGCTGAAGGTCACATTTCAGTGGGTTTGTCACTGGGGTGGCAGAGATGATTTAACAGCAAGGAGTGGCAGCCTCCTGTACCACTCGTTTCAGGAGTGCCCTCCCTGAGCATGATCTTATTGACAGATTTCTTCAGCAGCCCCAATAATGTGCCTACACAAAGACTTTTTTACACTTCRGCGTTAAAAGATGATTTGTGCGTTTAGGAGATGCGTGCATTCATTGAAAGTCACTCTAGGCAGAGTGGAGAACTGACGGAAATTAATTTATACACCTAGCAAACCTTTTTTTAAAAGTCCATACTTCTGAGAATAGGAAATAATAATTTTTTTTGCATATTTCACTCTAATAATAAAAGTGCCACAGACCCACTAAATAGAAATCAAAGATATATAGGCATGAACTTCAAAAATAATTAAGCCTGAAAGGATTATAGCATGCATGCTCCTAAGGAGATGTTCTCTACTTATAATATCTTATTTTCTGAGGCAAATATTAGATTAGTTACTGGCTGGGACATGAGGAAAATGCAGAATGGAATAACAGTGATAAACTTTATGTCATTTCTGAGATGAGATCTTCATTGTAACAAAGAACCTGTTTTAAACTAATCATGGAAGAATATTTAGTATGTGCTAGAAGATAAATCYGAGCAGCCTTCAGGATCCTAGCATGGAAAAGCCCCAAAGGTTAAAAATTCAAAACTAAAGCATGGTCATTTCTGTTTCTAAGTTACTGCCATGGATGTCTCAAAGATGCTGAATTCAATTGCCCTGCAAATCTTATCGAGATGATATTTAGAATGTCAAAAGATGCACTCAGAAAGATAAGGAGGATTTAACAAGCACTATCAATCACCTGTTAACAGCTGTAAGCCCAGCTGATATCAGAAGGTTATGCAGGGGGAGCYAATGAAAATATGGATTTCGTTTGGCTTGCAGAGCTATTTCCTTTTCTTTTATTAATTTAGGACACGACTTTATGTTCAAAGAAATTTTTGCATACAAACTTATATAAGATCCTGGTCTGTGTGATGTTACCTCTTTAAAAACCCTGTCATTTGAAATTGTGCAGGAATTGAATGACCAGGATTTCTCTGATCCCCAAAGTCTGCCCTGCAGCTTTGGATGG
>JACDOX010000283.1:450986-468920 GCA_014549065.1 Cardinalis cardinalis
TCCTTCCTTCCTTCCTTCCTTCCTTCCTTCCTTCCTTCCTTCCTTCCTTCCTTCCTTCCTTCCTTCCTTCCTTCCTTCCTTCCTTCCTTCCTGTCTGTTCAGTTCAGATAGTTCTCCCTATACTTTGAAAAATTCAGATTTGAATCCAAACTCAAACTTTAGGTTTCCAGCTCTGGCCATGTCACTTTATTTTGTATTATCTGGGACATATCTTCAAAAGGAAGTCTGAAACGTATAAAAGAACATTCTTGCAATTTTCTTTTTGCCTTTATCCTCATAAAATGGAATTTTTTACCTATCAGTACATTTCTTAATGCTAGAATTAAACCTAGTATTACATCTACTATGTGTTTTATATACAGCCAATAAAATACTTTTTCTAATTATACACCAAATTGATATATTATACTGATCTTCGCCTCAAAACCAATAATATTTCCTTTCTTTAAATGAAAGTTTTCTCCTTCCATAGCCTTTTTTCCCCACCACAAATTTCTCCCRAGTTTCTAAATCCAGCTCCTCCATTTCCAATTTACAGTGTGAGATGTGAAGCCTGGAGAGAGGGAGGCCCCATTCACCTGCAATTGTCCAGCTGCTTCATTTAGGGAACCTCTCCTTTCCCCAGCAGATGTAGGTCAGAGTTCCAGTGTGAATGTCTGAATTTCTAACTTGCCACACACTATTTTAGTTTCAATATAAAGCCAACTTCCATCAGAATTTCAATTCTTAAACACTAAGCCCGTAAAAACATTATCTTTCCCATGGTCTGCAAAGAGAAATCCTCAGCACCATTTCATCCTGTACCACTACTAAGGAATCAAGGAATATGGACAGCTACAAACTAAAGTTGTCTCTGAAGATCATGAAGCTTAATGGACTGCTTTAATAGGCTTGATTACTGATTCAAATCTTAGCACAGCCAGCACAGGCAAAGGATCTTGGAGATCAAACACAGTCCTGGCTGCCAATCTGGAGCAGAAGAGGTAAAAAAGAGATACAGGATATGCAAATGGTTTGCTAATTGCACATGTAAAGTACATTATTATTTGTGGTARGAAGGACTAGACTTAATCTTGTAGTTTCTTTGTTCCTACCTTTTATATCAGTAACACACAAATACAAACCTCAAACATTGCTGAAAATYGAAGGGCTGATTCACTCCTCAGCCTCTGGAACAGGTGTGATTACAAACACATCGTGTTTGCTCCCAACCCCAGCCAGAGCAGAGCCCAGAATGTTGTTATGCTTCATGGTGAAAGCACAGGAGCAGATTTCACCTGCAGGGGCACTGGTGAAGGAACAGCCACACAGAATACCTACACMTTCCAGTAATTCATCACTTATGTCTGCAGTTTACAAAAGTAACATTAAAAGAAGTCACATCTAGGAAAATATAACCACCATGCTTCAAGGAGCTGCTGTTTTCCCTTTGTACTCAGGGAGGATTAAAAGTATAGAGATAGTAATAAAAAACCCTCACAAATGAGATTTTGTTGGCTGTTGGTTTGTGAGTCTGGTTTCTCCTTAAGAGTGGATATCGTGTGTGTCAGAAGAATTTCAATTTCTATCATAGCTCTTAAAATCAGGTCTGATCCAGTGAGAATTTCTCACACATGACCTCTCCTGTCTGACAGACAGACTCGCTGCTCTCAGGCTAACAGCAAACTCCAACTCTCTCCCTAAAAGCTCATACCCAGCTTTAGGCTTCTGCCTAGTCTGGAGTTCATTAGTTCTTATTTTTTTTTGCCTCCAGGAGCATCACTTCATATTACAGTGAAGAGAGAAAGCCAGRAAGCTCATACCCACATCCTTCAGCCACAGAGGGAGGGAGCTCGAGCCTGGCATTGCATCCTGTCCCTGTCCCTGTCTCTGCCCCTGTCCCTGTCCCTCCTCCTCTGCTCTCCTCATTTCTCTTCCAATGTCTCTGTATGATTTTATCTGCTTGACATTCTTTTATCACAGGTTCACTCCTACAAAGTTAGAACCCACAACTTCCCATCTTTGCTCTCCTGACTCGGCCAGGACCTTTTACAAGACCTGGTTTCAGTTTTACCAGCACAGCTGGGTGAGGAAAAGGAATGCTTCACAAATGCTGCTCTGGTTTCTGCTGCACTCTTTTTTCTTTTTACAAATGAAGTCCACAGCTACAGAGCATTTAAAAAGACTTGAAACCCATGCTGTGGTGTTCCTGCACGGCAACAGTCAAGGGGACAGGTAAAGGAACAATTGAACTGTCATGGTAGAGCTGGCTTGGAAGATTCTCAGGTAAAACCAGGAGATGGGATCTGCCTTGATTTTTCCCCTACAAATCAACTTCCTTGTGCCAAAAGATGCCATTACACATTGAGATGTTAGGGGAAAATCAACTTTCTAACAGCCTGGGAATTAGGACAATGAATCAGGGTATGGACRTGGGTATAAATTACTGTTCCAAATTGGGAATAGCTAAGTCTGGAACCAGGGTCTTCCCTAAGAGCAGTCCTAACTCCAGACTGTCTGAGTGCTTTTTATCATAGCTCTAATTAATTCTTTAAACAGACCTGGGGTTTGTCTTCAAGGAGAATAAGAACATGCTTGAAATTTCAAATAAATTTTGCAGGGTGCAAAGTCTCCTTCRTATCAACATTGTGGTTTCATCATGCTGAACTCTGTGAGCTCCAGAGGGATTAACCAAGGTCACCTTCAGGCTCTGTGACATTGCCTTTGCTATCCCAGCAAGCAGAATGTTGGCAATAATTGGTTTCAAATTCTGAGATCTTCTTTGAGAAAGCAGGCTGGAGCCAGGTGGGGGTCAGGCTCTGCTGCCAGGCCATCAGTGATTGGACAGCAGGAAATGGCCTCRGGTCCTGCCAGAAGAGCTTTGCTTTGAATATCAGGAAAATGTCCTCAGTGAAAGGGTTGTCAAGCATTGGCACAGMTGCCCAGGGCAGGGCTGGAGCCCCCATGCCTGCAGGGATTTCAAAGCCCTGTGGATGTGGCACCTGGGGACAGGGGTCAGTGCTGGGCTTGGCGCTGCTGGGGGAGCAGCTGGACTCGATGAGCTCAATGGTCTTTTCCAACCTAAACAATTCTATGACATTTGAAAATATCTTTTGCATCCAGGATATATTAATACCAGCCCAGRACTGAGATTTTACCAGTGTCCAGTGCAACTTCCACCCCTCACTGCTCCCAGCRCTGCTCTCTGCTTGGACCACACATTTCAGAGCAGGTTCCACAGGAGTTCTCCTCTCCCTGGAACTGTAACCAGAAACTTCTTAGTGCACACCACATTTCCAAGTCAAAGGGAAATTATTCCATGTCAAAAATAAAACTCAGCAGAGGAAGGCAGGCAATAACTTTGGAAAGCAGAAATGCAAAGTAAATTCCAAGGCATGTAGACCCTTTYCAGTACAGAATATCAGCACACTGGAAATACCGGATTATGTGCAAGCACATAAAGGAGTGGTATCAAAGGAGAGACACTCTGCTGGGATTCTGCTTTCCCTGGTGCCCAGATGCCATGGCAGGGCACAGCTGGCATGGGGGCTGCTGCAGGGGATGCAGCCCTGGTGCTGAGCCTGCCTCCCCTCAGCCTCCTGCTCCTCCCAGGCCCCTCTGAGCTCTGCTCCCTGCTGCAATTAAACCTGAGACGTTTGCCCTGCTTATTTATAGCTTTGATCTTCTTATAAACAGTCTCTGGACATTTGTTCATGCTGAGCAGTTCTTTGATCCAGGAATAAAATCACTCCAAAGTACTAGTGCAGCAAGGTAGGGCTCAACATTTATAAAAGTAAAATCTTGACATAAACTGTTTCCACAAACTTGCATTCCTTTGGGACAGCAGTCATGCCTTGTTTGCTGTTTTCCTGGCAAGCTGTTTGGAGGTAGAACAGAGTTGGAATGGTAATTGCAATGAAACAAAAGGAGGGGAAGAACAACACAGTTCATTTTCCCAATAAAAATATCACAGACAAGTGATGAACTCATTTTGTGGAGAATCCTTCCCCTTTTGTTTGTTTATCCTGCCATTTGCTTTAAAAACTCTTGGCTTTGGGCCAGTTTAATCAAAAAAGGATCATATTCTGCAAATAATTTCTAATAAATTCTGCATTATTGAGAATAGGTTAAGTAGAACCACTCAACCTGAACTCCCCATATAGTATTAAATATGGTCTAAAATAATATAATGAGGTTCAGAACGCTAGTGCCACAATCCTTTTTGTTTGAATTCCCTGAGCAATATTCACACAAGAAAAGGGAGATGTTTTAAAACTTCTGAATGCATTTTCTAAAGAGATTTCCTGTTTTTCAGAGTGGGAGATAAGGCTGTGTAGGACTCTAAGTGCATATCATCTTCTAGGATAACTGTAACAGAGTCCAGAAGGAACTTGGGCACCTTGTACAACAGTGTCTTCTGAATCTCAAACTCTACCTCAAAGGAAGAAATAATTTTGGTTAAAAGTGATGTAAATGTAAATGTTATCGAGGAAAGGTCAAGAGTTAGTGGAAAAGCACTGTTAAATGGGAGGTTTGTGTTGTTTTTTGTTTGTTTGTATGTTTTAAAATTTATTTCACAATGAGGCCACATTTGTTCACAAGTTATATTGTTTATACTGAGTAAGCACCAAGAATCATTAACTCTGAGTGTTTGTTTCACTTTATATAGGATACTGGACAAATATTTTCTTATATTTGCTCAAAAATTGTTCTTGTTAAACAAATTGTGTATCTTGAAGATAACCAGGAGTTACTATCCTTTGCTCTAAACACAGAAAAGCCTTTGACTGMTATCAAATGAGTGAGCTCCTGATTCTTCATTTCCCCACCATTTGATTTCCTTACCACAAATTTCGTTTAAATGAAACTCATGCAAGGGGAGATGTAGCTGAAGAGCTTTTTGTAACTACTTACAGCAGACTTCCAGCAATAATTTGAGTATGTGGATGTGTTTTGGAGTGAATGCATTATGGAGTAAGAAATAGCACCACATTTCAGTACACATAATATATTTGGGTCATTTACTCACATCTTGGACATTTGCAGGGACTGACTGTGTGCCTATGTGAAGTACCAACATTAAAATTAGCATTAAAGAATTGGATTATAAACTTGGATTTTTATTATCACAGATCTCATGTACACTCTCTATATTCTGATGATTATCTGCTTAAACCTTCCAAGCATTTGGCTCATTTGAAATCCATTCTAACAGATACATTTCCCCAGCCAGCTGCGGAATGTGCACATGTAGAAGTCAGGTAGCAAGCACTGATTTGAGATTGAACCAATGATCACTGTCATCTCTTCAGGCCTTAAAATCTATAAACAGATGAAAGGGCTGCTCTATATGAGCTAATCTTCTGTCTGCTTTGGAATTTAAATTTCATTCARCCATTGCTAAAGTTCTCTTTGGCCTCTCACATTCAAAGTTTTCCTCATCTTGTGCTATAAACTAGTTTTTCTTTTCTCAAAATTATCTGCAAACTTTGGGGTTTTTAATTTTAAACTTTGGTTTTATTTCTACCTAGCCAGTACTTTCTGACAGCTAGCTCTTCAGAACTCATGGAAAATGCCATGTTATTTCATCTTCAAACTCAAACAAGCAAATTGCACGTGGATATTTCAAGTATTCCTGCAATGCAGGAAAATATTGGCACTCCTTATTAAATGTTAAGAAGTAGCAAATTGTTTGAGCCTTCTGAATTCCTTGCCATTTTCAAAATGTCTTGTTCAATGTTTAAGATGTATAGGAATTCAGATGAAGTCAAATATATTTTAATCACATCAATCAAATGACAATGCGATGAAATTACTGCATATCATAAAGGAATGTTTTATATTAATGCCCTAAAAATGGTTTGCTGAATGAGGGTATGGAGGAGCTGCCACTTGAACCACAGCAGAACTGGAAGTTTGAGAATCAAGTAGCTAAGAATAACACTGCTCCATTTTCAACATACTAAAAGCTTTTTACTCAGTGGGAAACTAAGTTATTAGAAAGGGCAGTCTAAAAATGTACTGCTAGGAGATTTGGGAGTAGTAGTCCTTGAAGTGAAGATTTAGTATTGTAGATTTTACAATTTATCCATTTTTGGTGGTTGTGATGTATGAGTCACAGGGGTAATAAACTTCAAATAGGTTGAAGTAAAGTTAAGCACTTCCCAGTATCTTCTATTAATTATCTGTGGAACAGAAGAAAAGAAATTAATGCAGAAACATAAGCCCATCTTGGAACAAAAGGAGAACACCTTCTTATTGTGATGATTTTACTGAGTCTTTTCTCAGAGAAGGATGAGTGATCGAGAAATATTTAATGTCTAYAGATAGCTTAAAATATTTAATTTTTCACCATTAAAAAAAATAAATTAAGAATGCATTAAAACAAGGGAGAACAGCAGCCCACGAACAGTGTGAACAGAATTATTGGAGGYGCTGTGCTGTTCCCTGTGCTGGAGGTCAGTCCTGGCTGCCAGGCTTACCCACCAGAGTGGTTTCAGGACTATTCCATGCTCTCTGTTCTTTTAACCACAGAGTTCTTTTGAGAAGACTGGGGAGCAGAGCCAGTTTGTCCCGTAGCTGATGGCTCTGATTCAGCAGGGAGCTGATGTGCCATTGCCCAGGGGGACCTCCCAGCCCTTCCCTCAGCTCTTCCAAAGCTGCCTGACCAARCTGGTCTGTGTTATGGTTTGATGGAGAAAGAAAGGCAAAAASAAACCCTCCATTCCCCACACAGCCCAGCATCCTTCCTAACTCCTAAAGAYTGATTCCCTGATTCCCTGATTCCAGCACTCTGCAGGCTGACAGGGTGTGGAGACAGAGAGGGAGACCCTTCCCTCAAGAAGGAGAGGATTTTCTATGTGCACAGTACAAGCAAGAGGTTACAAACCTGGGGGGATGACTGCTGCTTTTGGGTGACTTTGATAGGTGGGATCAAAACCATATTTGAACCTTTTAATAGCTCCAAGTGCAATATCCACAGTTAGATTAATYGAAAGAAAGAAAACCAGAAACAGAAAATGCATTTAATTCTCATTTAAAAAAATATATGGTGTCTGTTTACACAAGTGTTGCCTGTGAATTTTTAAGGTCAGTTCAAAGTTTTCCATTGTAACTTCTTATTCTTTAACTCATCAGCGTAGCTAAAACCTCCAGACCTCTGTTGCTTTGATCATTTCAGATTTGGACACTCTCCAACATATTAACTTTCATCTAAAGCTTACAGCTTCTTGGCAGCAATAACACTATTTACTTCAACCTTGCAGAGACTCCAGGAACTGCAGATAAACAGTTTGGGGTTCGTGTGGCAAAGCTTTGGGTGCTCAGGGCAGAGGGCTGCAGGGRTACCAGTTATGTTTTCTTATTTTCTTTTCTTGGAAAGATTAAAATCCTTTGCTCTTTTCTCACTTTATGGGGATCCTGTCTTAGGATCCTGATGTCAGTGTACTGTAGGAATATCAAGAATCAATGCACTTGGAAAGCAAACATACAGAGGGAAGTTAACATCATTGATCTTTGCCCTCCTCTAAGAGAAAACACCAAGCATGACATTGTTTGTGCAGCTAGAAAATGTTTTTGATGAATAGCAATTGCCAGACAGAAGTAATCCATTTTTTCCAGTTCCATGTGTATACTCTGTATTTTAAGCTGTGTAGTATCCACACTTGCCATGAAATGAACACAACAGCTCCTAAACTCTTTTAGGGAAGGTACAGGCATTTTTTCAGCTAGATCCTGCAATGAATGTTRGTTAAAGAAGAAATGTCCAGTTCTAAGGTTTGCACATGGGTTGCTCATGGGTTTTTCCCCATTAACTGAAAGTTCTGAAGGCTCAGACCAGCAGCTTAGCCCATGAACAACTTTCCCACAGAGCTGGGGCTCAGCTAAATGCTCAGACTGGTTTTCCCTCGTGTTGTATTTCCTWGATCAGTCTTCCACATCCCCAGCTAATTATCACCATCATCTCTGCAGATAATCTTGTCAGAGGATGACTGTGTCAGAAGATAATCTTTTTAGGGGATAATCTTACCACAGAATCATCTTGTCTCAAGATAATTGCATTACAAGACTCAAGAGCTTCAGTTCCTCCCAAGAATATGGTAAATTTTCAGAAGCACTAATATATARTCTTAAGTTTAAAAAACATATTCAACTATATGAGTCAGCATAGCAGTGGAAATCAATGGAGAGATCAATGCAGAGCCCTCCTTTGTCTCTGCTAAACATCCTGCACAGAAATGTTTATGAAAGAGGGCTCTAATGAACAGCAATTTTGATAGTACAGTATATTACCCATAAATAGTCTCAGTGCAGGCTTTAATATTTGTAATAAAATCTTCTCCTAGGTGAGGCTGCACCTGCATTACATTTACTCAGCATTTTGTGAGTTAATATTGCACAGAACTAAGAGCACAAGCCTCACAGCTCTGTGCTTAGGTTAGACTGGAGAGTCCTTCATTTTTAGGGGTGGACAAGAACTCAGCCAAAACTGCATTGTTCATCACTCACAGTAAAAAATTCCCACAAACAGCACAGCCATGGCAGGTGTTTTAGCTCTGCTAATTTTCAACGCCTGCATCAGCCTGTCAAACTGTCACAATTAATGAAATAGTGATGGAATTAGGATTTAGGGACCCTGATGCTAAAGCCCTGCCCACCCTCACACATTCCAAAGCACAGAGCTAACAAAGGCTCACTGCTTCAGCACTCATTCCTGTCCATGGCTGTTTCACTGSACATCCCACAGGTTTGTGTCCCTTCAGGTATCAAAGATTGCTTCCAGAAGCTTTGAGGACAGCTTGTTCCTCCTGGTCTGACACCATGTCCCTGTCAGCAGCAGGTAATGCCTGCAACAACTACAGCAAARTTAGAAATGTCATATATATTCATTTATATTTAAACGAAATGATCCTGCTCAAAAGCTGCATCCTCAGCGTGAGTGTTGCAAGTACCAGCCCAAAGGAGTTGGGATCCTGAAGCACCCAGGTGATCCCACAGGTGKGGCATGGGCTGCTGCTGCTCTGGCAGGGTTGTGTCCCCTCCCTGTCCTGGCAGGAATGTGCTGCTCTGCCCCTGCCCCTTCATTCCACCCCCAGCCCAGCTTTCAGTCAGTTTTCCACCACCAGTTTTATTTAGCAACACTTTCTATCAGCTGCACTTTCTTTACATTGAATTTTATGTGTGAGGAGGACAACATCCCTATCCTTTTTTTTTTTTTTTTTTWYTTTTAACCAGTTTCTGCTGTTCCCTAAGTTTTATTTCATGGCAGCATGATTGTCATGGTGTGCCTTCACTAATTGATGTTCTCCTCTTCCACACAGCCTGAGCCTGTCCCATGCCAGCTGCCTGCTTTCAATTTATGTGGAGATATTCTTTATTCTTTTTCCCCCTGACCTCCATGACCCTATTTGTGCTACTGCAGAAGGAAGGATGATTGTCTGGCATCCATGAATCACCTCAACTTGATATTTTCTGTTTAAAACCTCAGCCTTCACTACTGACTACGTGTTTCATGCATGTCTCCTGCCATGAAGATAACACTATTTCACTCCATTACTAGTTTTCATTTTTTGGCTTATATTATGCAGTACACTCCTTTATAATGTTATACATTTTTATCAAAACTTTTATTTTTTTATTCTGAATAGTAGTCCACCCCGAACTGCTTTTAAAGTTAATCTAGAACGAAATATTGTGCCATCTGCATCTGATACAATCATAATCACAAATCTCAAAGGCATTAATGAAAGTCAGGATATTTAAATATCTTTTGTACTCACTGGAAAACCTTGGACAACCACTGCCTTCAAAGTWGGGTTAACATGTTTTAAATATTGGAAAAATAGGATTGCATTCTTGTTTTAGAAATAAGCCTTGAAGAGGAAAACATGGAATTCCCGTCTCACAGGGACAGGAAAATGAGATTGGGATGCATTTTCCCAGTGGCCTGGATGTTCTGGYGCAGCCTCTGCCTGCAGAGGGGTCATCCTCTTGCACTCCCAGCCTGYCTGACCCTGGAGTCACTCCCAGACCCGAGTGGATTGCTCTGACCCGTGATATTTCTGTGATCCTGTGTGTCCCAGAGCCATGCAGGGCTGAGATCTGTTTGCCAGGGGAGGCAGGAAGGTGTGATTGGCTSTGCAAGGAAAGGTCTCCTCCATAAGACCAGCTTAAGAATTAAATAAGACCATTTTAAGAATTAAACTGTCCTTACTGCTCATTCTGTCTCAGTTGAGATCTGTGTTTGCAGGGAACAGGTTTTGCTTTTCCTGAAGCAGTAAGACCTTCCAMTAAAAAAATTCAGTCTCTAATTAAATGCAATGGCAGCAACATAATTATATTACTATCCTGCAGAGTTTTTAATATGAGTTCACTTAGTCTGCATTTCACTGCTGGTGATTTTGCATTACCAACTGACTGTTTCTGTGCAGGATTAGCTGTCATTAGTCAGACTTCCTTCCACCCATCCACAATTTATCAATAATCTTAACATTCCCATSTAAAGTCACTTGGAATGGACTTCTGTGCCAGCAGGAGGTGTCTGGGTCAAAAGTCCCTATTTAATGACACRTATGAGCAAATATTTTTATTTTTAATGAGGTGAAGCTTTTAGTAATCTCAGAAAGGAGAGGACCTGCCCCAAAGCACTTGCTCTAAAGAACCCTGAAGGTGAGGAGTACACAGCCCTCTCAGCTTGCACTGACTGCAACTGGATTCCAGATATCCCAGACACACCCTGCAAATCAAAGCTAAYGGCAACTTCGATTTTCCAGTTACTAAAGTAAACTTTCCAACAAGTCTTTTCTCCATCCTTCATAGAACAGTCCCCCAAAAAAAATCATAAATCTGCAGAGAATTTCTGCCATACTCATTGTCCCCAAAAATTCAAGTCTTTTGGGAACTTTCCTTTTTTGCCTTTCAGACAGAATTGGCTTTCACAGGAATTTTCTCCCTATTTTTGTGCAGCACTTTTCCATTTGCTCAAATTCCACGGTGTGCTCTATCAGTGGTACATTAGAGTCCAGGTGATTCCTGCAGTTATTCCTGCTAGAAACAGAACTCAGTAGCAGAAGCATCTTTACAAACCAAAAGCAATGAAAAAGTTACATTTGCAGGAAACAAAACATGCTCAGAATTTCAGTTCAACCTTTTGTGTGCTGTTCATCAATGTAGACAGCTGGAAATGCTTCTGGTGAGGACAAATTTTTTCAAAGGGGACAAAAAGAGGGTTTTACTGTTGTTGTCTGATATGGTCTGAGCGTCTTCAAATTGTACCCCATTAGTAYGAAAACAGGAGTTCTGAAACTGTCTTCATTTGCTAGAAAATTTAATATTCATTAATTTCCTACAGCTTTACTGCCTTTCCCAAACACGATGCAAAGTTCCCTCTGCATACTTTGCTAGCTTTTGTGCACATTAACCGTTTCAAATGAGAAGTTGGGAAATGTAGAATAGGAAATATGAGAATTAAATATTTGTTATGACAACTCTGACACACTGAAAACTTGTAGAATTAAGGTGTTAAAAATCATAGCACTTGGAGCTATTTAGCAAAACTTTCAAGATCGACAACTCTGCTTTCCAGAACCTTTTAAGTGTTTATTAACTTAAGTGGCTTTCATAGAATTTCTTTGATCACATTTTTTACAATAAAGCTTTTGCAAAGCATGCATYCTAATTGTTTATTTACACAATATTAATATTCAGGCAGAAGGATCATGGAAGCACAGTTAATTAAATACAAATTAATGTGGTGGAATATTTAATTATCTATTCTACACCTCACAACTAATGATTATGTAAATGCCTTGCATTTAATCTTGTTCCCAGGAAATTAACTTAATGGCCTTCAACAAATGAACATTTTGTATGCATTGCAGGACACTTTATCTAAATTTTAACAGCATGGTATTAGTTTCAGATAATAACATGATTACATAATTTAAAATGTAAATGCATACAATTGTTTTCTTATTTTACTTCAGAATTCAGAGTGAAATATAGGACTATTTTACATTGCAGTTTTGAGTTCTTTGGGCTGGGGTTTGGCCAATATCTCTATTTTCAGTCTTGCTTTCAGCTCATTTTCAGGGCTCTCTTTGACCCCAACACCCAGGCTGTTCCAGGGGAGGAGAACTGCAATTCTGGCTCTCCCAGCTACAGAACATGGACAAGAGGGATCCCAAAATACAGAAATTTGTCTTGTGTTAACACAGAGCTCTGGCTAAGCTGCCCCAACCCAGGCAGAGGAATGAATATTGAAAGTTTTCATAGCAGAGACTTCGCTCTGTTGATTGCAGAAAGAGTCTGGACCTTTCTGTAAATAAGAAAATTTCCTATGTGTGTTTCTGGTGGAGGGTTAAGGCAATATTTACACAGCAAACCTCTCATCAAAGAAACCACCTCAACAGTTAAACACAGAAGATGAGCAGTGCAAGGCAGTTTCTTCCCCCAGTTTTTTACTTTTAGAGTTATTAGGAACTCCTACATGCTTTAACCTTGGAACCCAGAACACTTTGGAGTGGTTTCAAAATGAGGTTATGTAATTACAACAAGYATCCTTAACTTTTGCTAAAGTACATGCCAGATGCAGTGCCTGGAAAAAAGGTTTCTTGCTACTAACCAGCATAATTAATATACTCTCCAATCCAGGATTAATCTAAAGAGCTCTGCTTCTCAGACAGAGAAAAGAGAGGAGGATTTGGGCTTTATGCACAGCCTAAAAAGGGACTGATTATTTTTATTTATTTGTCTGTAGGCTGGGCATCAAACACTGCCAATTCCTGTTACTTTTGATTTTGCACCAAAGCCAGAAAAAGCTGAAATCTTATCAGAGTCAGTGGAAGCCAATGGGAAATAATCAGAAATCAAACCAAAGGAATAAAAGTGAGGCCTCATGGTACATTTTATAGCTTCAGAGCATTTTACATATTTTACAAAGGCAAAAAACCACTGAGTTATACAGCCAGGGAAATTTTGCCAAGTGGTGGCAAAGAGTATTTAGAGAAAAATGAGAAACTATTCAAATAGTTTCAGCCAAAAGGATAAAATGAAAGTTTTCAAAATTTATTGTGTCATTTTGATATTATTTAAATTGTTTCATTTGTAAAATAAGGAAGAGCAAGAAGGCTGAAGATAGAATCTCTGTTTCATTTATGAAGAATGAAAGCAAGAGAAATCCCTGGCTCTGACCAGGTATACTCATATGAATTAAACATTTGCTTATCCATAGTACTGCTAATCATCACTGAAATTACACACRGGAAAAAGGGAATGGAAATTTCACAGAGAAGAGAAAAAATCTTTGAGTCATTTACYCATCCTGAATTCAAGGGGAATAGATATTAGTTTTAAAAGATTCATCTTAAAAAACCCAGCATTAGSAGGTTCTGTTTTAAAGAATAAAAAGAAGAGCTAAAAGTCTGTTTTACTTTGGATTTCCAATGTGGAAAAGGAAAGAACTGCACTTACCAACTAGAATAAGGTGTAGAATATATGTGCATTTAGATAACTCAGCACAAGGCAAGTTCCTTGAACTCTAAGGCACTCTGTCCCTAAATCCTTGGATGCTCAAGGTGTCTTCCCCATGGTTAAAGCACAGTGAATGCTAAAATGCTTTGTGCTTTGGATTCAGAAGAGGTACACATTAATTGTCATCCACTCATCATAACTGTCATCCTGAAATCAGCTGAATAATCACAGCAAAGAGCACCCATAAAAATGAGTTGATCAAATGAAACTTAATTAGTTGACATTGTGTTCTTTGTTTAGTGTGATCTTTTACAGTTGTCTCCTGCAGGGTTATGTTTGTGTTTTTCAAATAGGGTTTTTTTTGTCTTTGCAAAGGAAATGAGGGACGTTATCCTTGGTATGCAAAATTCAGAATATGACATAGGGTTTATTTTAATCTCCCATTTTTCTTCCTGTTTGCTGTCAATTCWTTCAGCTTTCATTGGGTGAGAATCCTTCTGTTTATATTTCCTTTCTTGTTGCTTATTGTTCTTTTTGTTCATTATTAACACTTAGCTTATTCTTTTTGTCCATTATTAACATTTAGCCTGTTCTTTTTGTTCATTATTAACATTTAGCCTGTTCTTTTTGTTCATTATTAACATTTAGCCTATTCTTTTCAGAGTGAGAAACAGGTAAGGCAGGGGTGGAAACCTGCAAGGAGATGGGGAATTTTTGGAGGAGCTTAGCAGTCAGGGCAGCTGATTGCACTCAAAAATGACACAGAACACCCAACTCCTTCCAGGATCAGTGGTCAGGGGGGAAGGAAAGTGGGAACAGAGTGGAAACAGCTGGTTTTGCATATTATTTCAAAGGCTTAATTATTTCAAAAGGCCTAATTCAACTCTCTTTTAAGTCAATGGGAAGTTTTCCACTGAGTTTAATGGAAAGCTCTTCACATTTTACACCCTTAAGGATTATGTATACAACAATATACCCAGGCACAGCAACCAAATTCAGCCAAATGAGGATTTCAATAACTACCCTGTAGTAAAGGCATCTTTTAGCAYCCAGCTCCACCAGGGAGTATCAACAGCAGAGTCAGAAGCAGATGAGGTGTTCCAAAACTGGAAGWATAAACTGCATATCTATATGAAACGAGAAGTTTTCCCGTTACTATTTGATATCAATAACTTTTTGCATGTACAGAAACCAAAAATACAATGAATTTATTCCTCCAAACTCTATAAAATACTCATTAAACTGTGGCTGGATCACCATTCCCTGTTTTAAACAGGCTTTAGAAACTTTCCATGCCTCTAATGTATTCTTCAGAACACCCCATTTATGTTGAACATTTCACCCCTCTTCCATTTTCCTTCATCTCCGCTGTCTGCCCATTAAACCACCTTTTCATCTCCTTTCCTAGACCTTGCTTTCTTGATCTCCTCTCCCAGACCTTCCCCATACTATTCTTTTTATATTTATCCGTTGTAAAAAAAATAAAGGAAGAAAAAAAAAAAGAGAATTAATAAAGTGGCAGCTGCTGTAAAGTTTTTTGGGAAGGTGTGTGCAGAAGGAGTTCTCAGGGCAGAGTGCTGGAGAGGGCCACTGAGGGCATCAACTGAGGTTGTGCAGCTCCTTTCCTGGTTCCAGGCTCCGTCTGAAGCAAGACGACTGCTTGCATTTATACATTCAGGGGAATTTAATTTCCTCTAATGAGGAGGACACAGGAGATGTCCTCCTCATTAGAGGAGATGGTGCAGCCCCATCACTTTTGGTTATTCCCAACTCCTCCGACTGAGTGGTCTGGCTGTTCTCAGCTCTGGGTGACCTGGCTGCTATAGAGACATAYTATAATAYTGGCTTTTTGTAAATATTTAAATGGATTTTRTATGTGTGGTGTTAAAGTTACTTTGTTATAAGGATATAGTTTTTATTTCTGTYRTTAATTAAGCTTAGTGAAATAGCTGATATCAGTGTGCTTGTGTTACAMTGCCTGCTGGGATGGGATAACACCCAATGCACACAGCATGAGCACASCTGGACACATCTGCCAACCASCAGCACTCACCCTCTGCAGGCAGGGTGCACCAAGGCCCARACTGGAGSGGATAWAAAAGGACTAAAAYCACRACCAAGGAATCTGCATGCTCTAAAAAGGCAGATCCAAGGAGGAGCCAGGCTAAACAATTCTTAGAACATGGAAACTAGTTTGGGGAAAAGTTTACTATGCATAAGGGTTCATGAATATGCAACAGGCTGATGKAAGGGAAAAAGTATTTAAGGRGTATCCCCTTCATTATACTGAAGATAATATAATATATACTGAAGAGAACAGGGAGCCCTTGGCTGCGTGCCWGGATGCACCTGGCCATAACAACCTTTGCTCCRTGGTCCTTGTCTCCTGTCGTCCTTTACTAAACATTTTTGCATTTCCACAGGAGGGTGAAGGTGTTTTCCACATCGGCCCTGGGCTCAGAACTGTTCTGTGATCTCCCCCCGGCGCAGGGTGGGCTCTGCCCTGGGCGCTCCCTGCGGCACAGCCCTGGCGTGTGCTCTGCTCCCCCCGGCCCCCCCAGCCTGGCCCTCCGCTCCCGGCACCAGCCATCCCTGGCGGCCAGGTTAAATAGGATTTAGCCCAGAATCACCAACATCACTTCTTCAAATAGTTGGGCTTCACAGTCATAAAATAGCAACTCCTCCCTGGCTTATGGCAGCACATTGCTGAGCCCAGGTAATCTTAAAACATACATTGCAGGGCTCTAATTTCCAGGGACTGTCAGGCACCTGTTGATATTTATGTGCTGTGTTGACATTTCAGATGTCCTGCAAAGACTTTCACATTGATTTGGACAGGACAGCTCACAATTTAAAAAACTAAGGATGTGAAAAATCATTGCAGCATGTCCCCACTGCAGTTTCCAGACGTGAGGCAAACATAATTCTGGATTACCCTAGACTTTTACAATTTTGTGACTAAAATGAGACCAAGACCATTCAAAAGCATTCAGCTTTTGTCTCAATCTAGTCCTGTTGGAAACATTGATAAATAGCAAGAGTTTTTTAAAGCAGCACAATTAAGTCAGTGCTGAGCACCTTCGCAGATCTCTAAATCAGCAGCTCAGCCTCTGTCAAGGAACCAGGGAACCAAATTTCAAAGCTGATGCTCTTTCTGTCCTTTGTGGCATTTTTTCCCTGTTTAGGAAAGAGTTGCATAAAGAAATTACTGCTCAAGAGGGAAAGAAATCATTTTAATATTTGTATACTTTACTGGGTTTTCTCTTTTCATTTCTTTATTAGTTGMGAAACAATTGTAATACTTGAGCAGCCAGTGAGTTCACTTTATTAACAGTTCAAACATAATGTGAAGCCAATATATTTAATATTAGTTATTAACCTTCTGCAAATTTAAGCTGTATTTTGCTCACTTAATTAGATAAACTACATTGTTTTTCTCTTACTGGTTCCTCTCTTTAGTATGAGAGCATTAAAAGCACCATAGGGTACACTGTATTTTAGTTGAGTATGTATTTTCCTATGAATTGTAAGTTGTTTAGAATTTTTTTCACCTTCACTATTCTTGCAATTCACAATAAAATATGTGATCCCTAATGCAACCTCTTTAAAAAGTGACTGCACCCAGCCTGTAACTAATTAATTATGAACATAATCTGCTGTAGTGACAGTTATTTTTTAACAAAGCTTTATAATGCAAATCATGGCATTTACATTTCTATTCAAGGGATGTCTACATTTAAAGCCTCACACAGGATATTGCCTTAGAATCAATTCACTACTTTYTCTTTTTCTTTTTCACCTTCTACTCTCTCCTTTGCAGCTCTCATTTCTTTTGAAATGGAACAAAACATTGCTAATTTGGCTCGGGCCATTCTCCTCCTCGTGGCATTTTCCTCCTTTGGTCTCATTGCAGAGTGAGTAGATCAAGCTATTGAATGTAGAGGCAGAGAGCATTTCAGCATACATGAAATGAAGGAAGATCCTGCTGGGACAGTCACCTTCAACATTGTGCATTCAGTCTAAATTTACAGTAATAGACTCATACTCAGAGGAGGCTTGCTGTGTTTGTTTGCAAACTAGTATGCAGTACTTACAAGTGTGTGGTTTTATTGACATATTCCTTTCCTTTCCTGTGGTTTTTAATTGAAACCCCCACTGCTCAGCCCAGCTCCTGGAAGTCAGAGAACAGAAGTTTTGCGTTTGCTTTAGCATTTAGACAAGATGAACACGGAGAGCAGAGTTCTGCTGCTCGATTAGGAAATGCACAGTTCAGGGCTGTTGGAGCTTTTGTTCTGATTAGGTGAGGCTCATGATATGGGTATGGAATTAACACTATGAAATCAGATGAATKATATGTGTATAGAATTAACACTATAAAATGAGATGAATGATGAAGAAAATGGCTTAATGTACAGATTAACATATAAATAAAGCAGTCATTTTAATAGCACTGGGTTTGGAAAAATTAAAATAGAAAAAAATTAG
>JACDOX010000283.1:469413-517380 GCA_014549065.1 Cardinalis cardinalis
TGAAACATGGAGTCAAGATTCTCGTCTCTTCCCTCCTCCTGGGGCCCCTGAGAACACCCCCACAGCTGGGAGGTGTTGGYTTCCTGCTGCTGCATGCACACTGCTGGCTGTGTGTCCCCTCTGAGTGCCTTGTGTCCATTCTGGTCACTCTGGAAGAGCTGGGAGTGAGCCAAGAGCAGCCCTGTGTATCATGGGGAAGGCCACATTCCTTTGGAAATTACATGTTTTTCACCAATGCTGAAATAAAACTAGTCTAATACCAACAGATTACAAAATGCATWTGCAAAACTGATGTGAACTGATACACAAAAGTCAGGTGAATCTGAGATTTCATTTCCAGACCCAGTAATATCACCTGAATTAGAATTCTGGTAACGTACACTTTTGCCTTGTGACAGGAGTTAGAGTCCAGTGGAAGCACTTAGGAGCCCAGGGAACGGCAGGAAGCTGTGTCAGGGAATATTTAGGGTATTTTAGATTTTAGAGAAAGGTTCTGCTTCCCCCAGAGGCGCTGGCGCTGCCCAGGCTCCCAGGGAATGGGCACGGCCCCGAGGCTGCCAGGGATGCCCAGGGGGGATTGCTGGGGGTCTGCAGGRACAGGAGCTGGCTTTGATCCTTGTGCATCCCATCCAGCTCAGGATATGATTCCATGATCACCAGTACAGCTCTCAATTAACTAAAATAACAGTGCAACACAAATAACAYACAACTACATCAAAAAATGCAATTTTTGTGTCCACATACATCAGTAGGCTCTGTGATCCTGGGCTAAACCAGGTCCTTTTCTTCCTACAATGAAAGGATTTGCTTGCCTGTACTCAAAAATGAGTGGAACCAACTGGCCCTGGGTGCAGATGGGGAATTTGCTCTTTCAAGAATTCCTCCTGTTGCATTAACACCCTTCAGCACAGTAGCCAGCAGAGTCTTTGCAGCACAGAAGTTCTGCATGAAAAAAAAACCCACACCACCAGCATTTGTCAAGTAAATGTCTGTTAATGAATAACATAAAAGAGCCCATGTTCCTCAGTTGTAAATAAGAGAGAACAGAGAAGTGTGAAAAGAACTCTGCTAAAGAAACAATGAAATATTAATAAACTTGTGTAGGAAGCCTTGCTAGGTGAGGAATTAGACAAATGCATCACTTGCTTTCTTCATCCTCCCACAGGACCATGCCTGAATTGGTATTGACCTGTGGGATCAGGAACACACACACAGACACAGACAGACACACAGACCCCTGAAGAGCAACCCACAATTTCAGAGTCCAGCTCATGCCACAGACCACTGCACAATCAGTAGGTTATGTGCACAGCAACATGACAATGAAAAACCTCCTATGTGTTCTGTCTAAAGCCTGGAAATCATGTATACCCCATCCTGATAAATATGAATGTTCCCTTCTTTCTTTTGTTCTCATAGTTTTAATCATAACYGAAGAAATGACACAACCAGATATGAAAAGAAAAAAGTGATTATATTGAAGTTGTCAAAAGATCCTGCAGATATCTGGAATTTTTAACAAGTCTATTGGTGAATTGCTGATTTTTTTCCATAAGAAGCATATGACCAAATATATATTTACTGCATGTGTGCTGTGATGTGCACATGCACCCTGAATCCTTATCCTGGACCATGGATTAGGATACCTGAGAAGCAAATACTGATGATTTGGGKGGAAACATCCTCTTCAGGAGAACTAGAATCCCTCACTGCAGCCTGAGGGATTGCACTGGCCACTTGTTAGTGGTAAATATTGACTGCTAAAAGGAGATCACAAAGATAACCAGGTTCTTTTGGTTTTCTTCATACTGAAAGTGGAAGGTATAAAATTAATACCTTGTTAGAAGCTCTTTCTAACTGAAATGGTAAAGCACTGATTTCACCAGTGGGATGCCAGAATATTTAAGAATTTGCAAATATCCCTGTCARTGTTGCTCATTATGCAAGAAATAAACTCTAGCAGGATGACATGGTGAGGCAGTGTGCCTCTCCTTTGAGGGATAAGTGGGAAACTGCTGCCAGGAGTCCACTGAAATTCCAATGTGAGAAGCACTGCCAGCTGGCTGTCCACAACAAAATAAACAAAAACCCCTCTATTCTCTGCCTATCACTACAGGAGCAGCCATTTGGCTCAAGTCCATCCAAAATCAAATATCCAGCTGGAAGACAGTTCCCATTTGAGCCTTGAAGGGTTAAGGAAGGTGTGCAGAAGGTAAAACAACTATTAGGTTATTATTGCATGAAAGAGTTTCTTTGACTGGGGAGTAGCAGGAAGAAAAATCTCTTGTTGGACTGTGAATAGACACTTGGCAGGCAGGTGTGTGCTGGCCAGTAAGATGTGAAAGACAGCAAATGGAATAAAGAACCATTTTTCAGACTCTGGTGTTGGTGTTCTGGTGTATTTGCTGCATTTTTGCTTTATTACATAGACAAAAGCCTATTGTGAGCTAGATACTGTCCCAGTAAACCCAYGYCTGGTTTAAAGGCATCATTTTCCCACTTTGTTTTCCTCATGGCTTCCACAAACAAACTGTACAGGAGAAGTGAGATTATCCTCCCTCAAAGGAGCTTTTAGCAGAGGAGATGGAGGGGAGACCCCAGAGCAGAGCAGAGCCCCATGAGGGGCAGGAATTGATCTCTGCTCTGGCCAGGGACAGCAGCCAGGGAGTGCTGGAGAGCAGGGACACGGGCAGGGTCCGGCTGGGGATCAGGGAAAGGTTCTGCTTCCCCAGAGCTGCTGGCCCTGCCCAGGYTCCMGGGAATGGGCACRGCCCCGAGGCTGCCAGGGATGGGCAGGGGGATTGCTGGGGGGCCTGGGTGTTGGGATCTCTGCTGCTCACAGTGACCCCAAGAAGAGTTCGAAAATCTCTTTTCCCAGCCTGGCACTCAGAGGAGTCAGAGCTCTTCAGTTCTTCTTCTCAAGGTTGTTTATTGAATCTTATCTATAAAAATGTTCTCCTGCCTCCTGCTGAGGTCTGTCCAGCAGGACAGCTCCAGGCACTCTGCCTGCCCCAGGGCTGTGTTATGTCTTTATACTAAAAACTACATGTGCAATATTTACAATTACTTTCCAATACCTGTCACCTATGTTAGACAGTGAGCTTCTGCTCTAAACCAATCTGTGAGTGCCATCATCACAGCAGAAGATGGAGGCCAAGAAGAAGGAGAAAGGCTGGACACACACAGATCCCTCCATCTTGCCCCCTGAACCCCCATTCTAAAAACCCCAAAATCTACTTTTCCACCCATGATAACTTCACTATTATTCTGCCTAAACTGTTGTGGCTTGCTGATCTTCATCTAAGGTTGGTCATTTGCTCCACGGGTCATAACCAAACCCACAGGTGATCTGGGCTCTGTGCCAGGGTCTCTGAGCCCCCTGGCAGGGTCCTGGTGTCCTGGGCAGCCAGAGGGATGCTCTGGGCTCCCACATCTGGGCAGCAAATTTTAATTACACACTTGAAAATACATGGCTGTRGGAAAACCACCCCTCTGGCTTTGAGCTCCATCCAGATTAGGCACTGGAGCCACAGCTGTGGATTCCTGATCTCACCTGTCASTGTTCTCAGTTTAAATTCTGCTGTTGATGCAGCACTTGAGATGGCGCCTCACTGAGGGAATGGGCACAACACAAACTGGGTTCTGGTCACATCCAGAATCAACAACTTGCTGCCCTTACAGCTGGCAGAAAACTAGAGTGGGAAAGAATTCCAGAAACACAGGAAGCTAGCTGCCTGTTGGGAAAAAATATGTGTTGGAAAAGGCAGAAAATACAGCCCTGGGTTCAGATGTTTTCCATCTTTTTAGCAAAGTTTGAGCAAAGAGATTGAACCCATGATGCCACTGCTTGCATGGCTCCCATATTTGGGCATTAGTTCCAATCAATTCTTTGAAAATAAATGACAGCTGAATAAATGACTGATGATAAACTGCAGGTTTATTCTCATTTTTCTCTAATGATGGTTTTATCCTCTCCATTTATTTATGATAATTTAAATATTCTACCTGCCTGCTCTATAATGCAGACTTATTATACCGTCTCATTATTGTGAAAAAGATCCACACACAACCCCCCCTCCCAGGTATTTAAAATAAAATGCAACCTAGGATAAAAATATCTATGCTGATGACCTATATTGCAGAGTATATTATTTCTCTTTCTCATGTATGGCAACAGAATTGGAATACCTGATTTATTCTTTATTTAGAGTTCAAAAGGAAGCTGATTTGGAAAGTAACAGACAAAACTTTCTTAGCTGAATCCTTAAAGCTTTTCCACAGTGCAACATGTGATGCTGTATGAGGTCCTCTTTCTCTCTGACCTGTTCAAGTTGTCCTTCATACAGAGATCCTCCCTTCAATCCCATGGATCTAACTGAAGGTGGAATACAGTTACCTAGTAAAAATAAAATACACAGTGCTTTACACATCACATTTCATGGCTGAAAAGGAACCAGTCTTCTTAACAAATTTGCATTTACATCCCYTGCCCATGATAAATGCTGTGTTTTCCATTTATCTTGAGATGGACACGTTGTTACCATGGCTCCAACTCCAAAATCTGAAGCAAATATTCAGTCATAAACCTGCCACAGAGGATGGATAGTGAAGGACCTGCCTCTACTCAGATATCTCAGCTTTCCTGGATTGTAGGGAACCTTTCTGCCTATGCTGGGACACACTGGCAGATCTTTTCCACCTATGATATAAATTCAGACACAAAATTTAAAAGGCAATTAGAAAGAACTCCAGCTCTTTGCATCTCCCTCTGCAAACCAATTCCATCCTTCAGGGATGGATGTCTGTATAATCTAATGATAGTCAGGTGATGATTTCAGGCCAGGCAGGCTGGGCAGAAAGCCCTGTCCCCCTGAGCTGTGGTGGCTCCCCGGGGTTGGAGTGCCTCAGGTTTYAATGCCAAGGTCCCCTGGACCCCCAGAATGTCTCTCACACCATCCCTGATCTCCCAGATCCTCCCTCAGCTGAGATCCTGAGCTCATTTCCTAGACCCCTTCTCTTCACAAATCTTCTTTCTGCACAAACTCCTCCTCCCAGATCTGACCTCCCCAACCTCCACAGTGCCTGTGCAGAAGCACAATGTGTGCTCAGCCTCCTTTTTGACAGTTCTGTGTCATGTCTCTGGAAGATTTGGGACATGTCATTTTTGTTTAGTMCCACTGTCATTAAAATTAACAGGCAGTCCATGCTGGGTGCAGTTAGCAAGGAGAAGACTTCTTGAAAGCTCAGAAGTTTAATTTAGATCTAAAAGTTTAATTTATCTATGTGTGCACATACTCCCAATTATCTGCTAAATGTTAGTGTTCCAAATTTGAGCTAATTTTTTGCCTACAACAAATAATTAATATATTTCCTTCCTTCCTTCCTTCCTTCCTTCCTTCCTTCCTTCCTTCCTTCCTTCCTTCCTTCCTTCCTTCCTTCCTTCCTTCCTTCCTTCCTTCCTTCTCCTTCCATTTTACTTTCAAATTACACCTTTGATGGCAGTCTACTTTTGGATTACTCCACCCCTGTATTAGAGAAGCCAGAACTCCCTAGTTCCCAATCCTAGATTTAATAATTATGAAATTACTAATATCCACCTAATATAATGTCATTCACTTGAAATGTTTAATACTCTACTTGTCTGGTCCAACATGGGCTCCCTGTAGRTGAACAAATAGGATGATCTTGACATGAACATCTCTGGGGCTAAGACTGTGCCTTAAAGTCTAAAAATCTCCTGTGAGTGCCTGATCCACAGCTCCAGCAGCAGCAGGGGCCATGCCATGGGCTCAGGCTCTGGGTTTGCTCTCCAGCACAGCCCCTGGACACATCCTTCCATGYATCCAACAGCAGCTGGGACAGAGCCTCTCCTAAAAGGGAGGGAACCCCTTCCAGCTCTATGGAAGCTGCTGCACAATGATATAAACATCACCAAGTCTCGATTTTAAAATGTTAATTTATCTTCCCAAATTACCACACTCACATATGGCTCATAATTGCAGTATCATGGAGTGTCAATTGAGCAAAACAGATGTATTTTTCAAAAAACTGTGACACTGTTTGCAAAAGCTCTCTATTCTCCATGGGTGCACATGCTGCTTCTACCTTCTGCTCCAGTACCTACATATTGATACTGCTCAACTAAATGCAGATTTTTCTGCCTCAAGAATATACAGCATTAACATTCAGGGCAGCAAATCACTTCATTCTGAGAGAGTTTAGATGTGGATAATGCTGAACAAGCCAGACAAAGTAAATGCTTGGGCATGAAGGGGCAGACCAGGAYTTTCTACAGAGCCCGCAAGAAACCTGAACCAGAATATTCTGATAGATTAGATTACTCATAAATTAGGAGAAAGCTAATGAAGTATAAAATAGCTSCAGGTATAGTAGTTAGGAATGACAACTTTGGTAAATTGGAATCTTGTCCCATTAGGTTTTAAATTTGTGACTTCCCAGAGCACATCTCTGGTAGCTGCCATGAAGTGCTGAACTGCTCTGAAACTACTCCATTGACCTTAACGAGCTTTAATTTGGTACCAAGGAGGTACAAACGTGTCTGAGACACATTTTCCATCCCGTGTGAAAGGTGCTGATAGTCAGCTCTTGATTAAATAATCCTGGAGCTCTGGTCCCATCTTTCTGCCTGGAAAAAGACTTTGCCACACATTAGCTGTGCAGGATTAGCAAGCAGGATTTCTTTGCTACATTTTCCACTGAGGAAACTTCAAGAAATTCAGAGTTTTTTAGTGCATTCCATCTCAAAGGATATGATTTTTATATATGTATATAAAATATATATATTTGTATTTGTATTTATATTTTTCTGTAATTTTTTTGGTGGAACATGTTTGATATATTTATATTTATATTTATATTTATATTTATATTTATATTTATATTTATATTTTCTGTAATACTTTTTTTGTGGAACATATTTGATAAATTCTTAAATTTTCAGAAAGCTTCCCTTCTAGGTTCACATTGGATTTTCTTGTTTTTCAGACTGCTTTCTCCTTGTTTCCTTGCTTTTCTGAAGAAGGAAGCWGAGTTTATCTAGATTTCAGAAGCGTAGAAACTTTTCCTTCCTGTTTTGGTTGTTTGATTTTTATTTTTTAATAGGGATGGATATTCCTGAACTATTTATAGTTTCTCCTGAACTATTTTGAATATTAGCTTTAAGAAAAGATACATTTGTAAATTGCACTGCTAAATAAATTGACTGCATGATGGCTTTATCTCCGTGGTGTGACAAAGATTCCCACTTTCAAAACCTGCAGGAAAAATACCCCAAATCTCCATTGTAAATTCTGTTACACTGAACTAATTTCTCTCAGTTATCATTCATAATTGCTTGCTGTGCAACAAGTCATAGTGCTCCATAAATCAAAAGCAGGCTCCTGCCGTTAGTTTTTGATCTGTATTACATTAAAGTTTAGCTCTCCAGCAGCTCAGAATGAGTTTTTCATTGCATTTCTGTCCATCTCCAGGTCTCTTCTTGCAGCAGAACTTGTAGCAGCGTCTTCTCCATACAAAGGAGATTCATACTGGGATTTATTGCTGGGGTCTTGGAGCTCTCTTGTGTACAGGGCTCCTTTGGGGGCAGGGGAAGCGGGAGTGGAGCCTGAACCCTGATGTACAAGCTGGATGTTCTCACCAGATGCAAGCTAAAATAATAATAAAAAAAAAACAAAAAAAGAACTCCAAACAAAAAAACAAACAAAAAAAAACCCACAAAAACCAACAAAAAACCCAAAAACAAGCAAACAAAAAAACCAAAACAAAGAAAAAAAACCCAAAAACAAAAACAAACCAGAAAAATCCAAAAAACAAAACCAAACCAAAACAAAAAACCAAAACAAACCAAACAAAAAAAAGAGAAAACCCCCAAAAAAATCCCAACAAAACACACAAAAACCTCACAAAAATAAACAAAAAAAACCAAACAAAAAACAAATAAAAACCAAACCAAAAGACCAAAACAAAAGAAAACAAAAAACCCCAAACCAAAACAAAGAAAAAAAAACTCACAGAAAACCAAACATAGCAAAATGACTTTTATAAGAATATGATTCTAATAAATACCAATATTTAAAATATATAGCAGTACCCTTCCTCTTTACTAAGCATGTGGATTCCTTGTTTTTTTAAAAACTTTTGKCATTTTTAAAAACATTTTTAATCGGGGAGATTTAGTCAGTGGAGATCATGCTTAGCTCAGTGGGAAGGGGATGAAGGCATGGCTCAGTTCCCCRCAGGGCTCTGTGGGACTGGGTCCATCCCCCCTGCACCGCCTCTGCCCCTCTCTGGGAGCTGCTGGGGGGGAGTTCTGCAGTTCTGCTCCTGGGTGGGTTTGGGGAAGTTCCTGCCCATCTCAGGGTTTCTTTTTCCCTGATSTGGGCATGGTAATGTCAGCTTTCTCTCCAAGCATCTGCAAAACACAACACAGTGTTATTATCACAATATCATTTCACTTYGAACTGCTGAAACATATTTTTAACTCCTTTAAATTTACAAAATACCAAATCATACTTGGCATGAGCAGTTCCCAGTATGTAAAGACAGTGAATGCACCCTCACTGCAAGGCCTGTGCAGTGCACCCACCCTTGGCATGAGCAGTTCCCAGTATACAAAGACACAGGGAATGCACCAGAAACAAGTTCCCCTGCCCCCAGGTGTACTTTAGAATACAACATTGTGTGTCTGACAGCCTGATTTTCCATGTTGGAATATCACCARTGCAGAGAAGACTCTATATTGCCACCTTTAATACTTTGTGCCATTGAGAGATCTGGGACACAATTGCAGATTTTCATCCKCTCTGTCCTATCAGATATGAAACTGTGAACCTTCTCAAAATGTCACTGCTGGAAACAAAAGGCAAAACTGATTTTTATTTTTTTTTTACTGTGTAATGTGTTACCATCCACTGTGTGGCTCAATTCAATTTTTACAAGGCTTCCTTATGAGGTGCAAGAAACTGATTTATGAGTCCACATTAAAGCCTCCTTCACTCTTGAGATTCTGGTTAAATATTATATGATATGACACAAGTATATTGAAAAATAGAGTTTCAGCTTATTACGGGCTTTCTCTTGCTACCCTTGCAGCACATTCATTTCAGAGTGTACAGAATGCCCTATGTTTCTATTTTTTATGTATCTCTGGTAAATGTGAGAGTTCAATTTGATACACAGCAATATATTCCCTCTCAAACAAAAGTTACCAGATAAGATCCTAGGAAAAGTCTTCATCTTGTGGAAATGCCTAATGCATTACTTTGGCTGAGGAGAAGTGACTAGTTTATCACAWGCTATTATGGATGAAACTTTTATTCTGGACATCTTTCTGTGAGATGGAGACCTGTGATAGCACATTCCAGACAGATCCAGTAATACACAGCTACAGGGAGCTTTACACATCATTACTTGGATCAGCATCTCAAAATCTGTATCAGTAACAGAAAAGCTTGTTTTATTTTTGCCTTGTGGTGTTTGTACACAGCACAGATTGTTCCTAGCCCTTCCATGGCCACAGAAATGCCTCACAGCTCCTCTTCAGGTTGGGCTTCTGACCCCAGGAAGGTTTTGAGTGAAAGCACCCAACATTTCACCACTGCAAYTGAGGAGCAAACCAGCAGGGATGGAGCTTGAAGGGAAATCACAGAGAGAATCATGGAATCCCAGGATTTTAATTGAAAAGGTCCTCAAAGCCCACCCAGTGCCACCCCTGCCATGGCAGGGACACCTTCCCCTGTCCCAGGTGCTCCAGCCCCAGTGTCCAGCCTGGCCTTGGGCACTGCCAGGGAGGGGCAGCCCCAGCTGCTCTGGGCACCCTGTGCCAGGGCCTGCCCACCCTGCCAGGGAACAATTCCTCATTGCCAAGATCCCACCCAGCCCTGCCCTCTGGCACTGGAGCCATTCACTGGCTCCTTCAGAGCTATGGATCAGATCCCACCTTAATGARAGACTGAACCTATTGGAATAAACCACACAAGACTCCATTTCCTTCATGCAGGAAAAAGCCCCTTTTYTATTCCCATAACTCATTTTTATAAAGTTTTACAGACCTTGTGTGTGACTCCAACTGGTCAGCAGCTTTCTTGCCAATTACTCTATGTCACAGACATCTTTTATAGAAAAGCCTTTCCTTAGGATTTTTCCTCCTGAGAAGCTGAGAGGCCTCAGGAACAAAATGTAACCAATGGTTATCTGCTGCTGTGGAATGCAACAGGTGCAGCTGGGATTGGTCTCATGTGGTCGTTCCTAATTAATGGCCAATCACAGTCAGCTGGCTCGGACAGAGAGCCCCAGACACAARCCTTTGTTATCATTCCTTCTTTTTCTATTCTTAGCTAGCCTTCTGATGAAATCCTTTCTTCTATTCTTTCAGTATAGTTTTAATATAATATATGTCATAAAATAATAAATCAAGCCTTCTGAAACATGGAGTCAGGTCCTCATCTCTTCCCTCATCCTCAGACCCCTGTGAACACCGTCACAACTCTATTGGTTAGAAAAAGGTATTTTACTTGTCCATCAAATCTCTCTATTCTTCAATTGGTTACATATTTTCTTCACTGATTCTCATGGGATAGATTWAWTATTTATGCAGGTATAATTGTTTTTCACCCAGGAATAGATTGTTTTGTTAATGAACTGCTCACACCAGGATTGATTTCACATGGGAGCTTGCAGAGTGCCAGCTGCACTTAGCAGGAATGACCAGCACTGATCTAACAGAGCAGGCCTGATCTCATGAGCCTTCCTTTTATAATTTCTCCACCTCACTGCAACACTTAACCAAGAGGAAGTTCACACTGCAGAGTGATTTCTCAGGGAATAAGTAAAGACAACACCTCCATGAGGGATGTGTGTGCTCAAGGAAGCCACTTTAGGAATGGTTTGTGACAGATTTATTAAAGAGCAGCTCTGCATGGAGGAGCCATGGAAAGCCATGTAGGCTGGTGGAATAATTCATAAAGGAACTGGAACTTGGGTGGTGAGCAGCCTTGTACCACTGTCCATGGGTGTATTCACATCTCCCTCATTGCATGCAATGGTCATTTCTCAAAATAGCATAAAATARACCCAGGAAAGATTAATAGTGTTGAAACACTTGGAACAGCTGCTCTGGTGAGGGAGGCTGAGCAAACCAGGGTTCTCAAATTGAAAAAAATAAGGCAAGTAAGGACCAGAGCTTACAACAAAAAAGTGATAAGGCAAGAGGTTTAAAGAAGGAAATAATACCTTTTTCTACAATGCAGAATTCAAGCTGTGCCAGGAGGTGCAAGAACTTAAACAGGTACAAAGAACAGATGTAYAAGTGACCTGTAATAATAATGTGTTTAAAGTTGGCCATTGATATGATGATCATGATGCAATTTTGGCCTCAGAATGTCTTTGAAGAGCATTTGTCCAGAGGCTGGGAGCTTGTACCTGGGAAAACAATCATAATTAACTGTGTTTGCTCCTTCCCTCTCCCTGTGTGATGTCCCTTTTGCCTGAATCAGGCTTGGGATTTTCTGTCCACCCTTTTGCATGAATTTTTGAGGTTATTTTTAGCTCTCCTAATCTTCTTGTCATAGTCAATTGCAGACACATTCATGGCATGTTAGAGTTAAATCACAGGTGTTCTTAATTTAAAAAATATTAGCATACTACATAATTAATTAGACTTTTACACTTCGGTGAGTTTTGGTTCCCCAAAGAAAATTGAGCATAGAGAATATAATTTGATTTAACTTTTTGTCAAGGTTTAATCTACCTGAAACATTGTTATATTTCAGGAGAAGTCTAAACTGCCTAGATCTTGTCAGAATTTCCTTAGTGGGAGCAACATTTATTTATTTGAATGTTAAAATGAAACTAGGTAATTTAAAAAGAATGATTTGTGTCTTTCAAATCAAAAAATCCTGAAAAATATGCATATGGAAAAGCAAGGAATACATCCAGGCAGTATCCAAGATATGTGAGTTGTCAGTATGTGAAACTTGTGACAGAAGTGGTAATKCTACCAGAGATAATTAAACACTTTAGATGCAAAATTAAAAGGAATAGTTGAGAGAAGTGAAGAAAACAAATGTTTCAAGAGTTGCTAAGTGGGCCTTTTTTTYCAACTGCAACAAGACTCAGAGCACTTGAGGAGTTTGTGCAGGCAAAAAAGATGGCTTTTTATATAAATGATTAGAGGGGAGAGCTAAAAATACTAATAAAAGAGTTCCAGTCTTTGATGGTACAAAGACTGAGTAGCAAAACATCAGCTCCAAATGTGTTGGATGGCATAAACTATTGATTTTGTGAATAGAGGGCAATTGAGAGTCCTCATCTAGGGTGATTAAATCTGAGAAAAATTCTCTAATTCATCAGTTCAATGCAAGGTATTTTTTTTAATAACCATCAGGTAAACAGCATTTTTTCACAACTACAGCAAATAAAGCAAAATATCCCTGTGTTATAATATAATTTATAAACATTTTGCCCCTGGAGGACCACTCATTCCAAATGAATGTTTTGTCGTTAATTTTGAATTTTACATCTTGCCATAAGGAGGCCTGGGAAGAGAGAAACATTCTATATTTTTCAATATTTAGACAAAGCACTGCCTCCTCCCATGACCATAACTCCCTGTAGCCTAGTTTATCTTAATCTGACTGGAATGAAAAATTTCTCAGAGGAGGAACCAAATATATAATTTGAATAAGATTATTAAACTGCAAAAGCATTCAAAAATCAACTTTTCTGTCTTGGGAATAGCAGTATTTTTGAAATGTTATCCAACAGTCRTTCAACACAAAGTACACAGAATTGGCTTCTGTGGCAGTGACCAGGAAAATGGGATTTTTTAGTGGATAAAACCTACCCTGTTGAGCTAAGAGGCATTCTCTGCCTTCCCCCCCACTCTTCTGTTTTATTCCTTGATGTGCTTTTTCACAGAGTGGAACACCTTCCATAAACAGGTGATGAGTCCCCTGTCCTGCTTCCACTTCTCCTCTAGAGTGGTTTGAGAATTCTCGGGATATGAGAAGGTGTCTCTTGTGTAAAACCACTCGTGCAGAGAAGGGTGAATTTTGTGTGACCAACACATCTTTCAAAACACCACTGCTCTCTCTTAAAAACCCTTGAAAAATCTGGCCCAGGAAGCTGCTCCAAGGGCCAGAGCAGGAGAGCCTGATCTGAGCTCCAAGCCCAGCTTTGCTATTTCATATTCTCATTGGCACCAAATCCTCAGCAGATGCACTTTAATAAAATCAGCTCAGCCCCTCTGTCTCACCACCACCCCATTCCTTGCCAAGCCAGCCAAAAACTTGTTCAAGAATAATCACACATTTGAACAGAAAGGCAGACAGGGCTTTATTTGCCTGTTTTCAGTGGCACAGCAAAGACTGTAGTAGGATTACAATGCTATTCCAGGTCATGAGTGCTTCAAAACCATTCATTGTTAATAAAAACACTATGAAAAGTTGCCACTCTGTGCTTAGCAGCTTTATAAAGTTCATGTCTTCTTTCTGTCAAAGCTCCTTATGCAGCAAACAGTACTTGTCTGCATGACTGACTAAATCCTGCAAAATTTACTCTTTTTAAATCAGATGAAGCTGGTGTAAAAATCAGTAAGACAGTGCTTCTCCTTTGTCTTTTTTTGCAGTCAATATTTGGGTATTTAGCTCCATTTTAAAGTTAAATGAGTTTTCAATCACGCTGAATGTCAGCAAGAGTTCTTAGTGGGGAATTATTAAACATGCAGCACGTAGGTTTATCAGGGTGAACCTGACAGGTTGGGTGACATTTGCTCAACTCAGGATGTCATCACAGCCAGAATGCCAGGCCAGACTGGAATGCATGGAAAAGAAATAAAGAAAAGTGTTACACATCCACATTTATTTTGATTTTGGTGGTGTTTTTTCACTGGCTGCAGTCCCCTTCAGAGCAGTGTCCTGGYTCCAGCACAGGTAGAGCTCATTTCCTCTCAGGAGCTGGCACAGTGCAGYGTTTGGGATTCACAATGGGAACAAATTCGAGCTCCCCTCAACTCACAGGAATTTGAAAGGTGGGCAGATGATTTTGCAAGACCAGCTGCCATGGAAGAAAATCTGGTCAGGCAACTCCACAGGAAGGTGTTTAATCCAAGATGCTGATATTTGATAATATTGCCCACAGGAAAATATTACCTTGGTGTGATGGTGTTCACAGGGGTCTCAGGTTGATGGAAGAGACAAGGATCTGACTCCATGTTTCACAAGACTGATTTATTATTTTATGATATATATTATATTAAAACTATACTAAAAGAATAGAAGAAAGGATTTCWTCAGAAGGCTGGCTAAGAATAGAATAAGAAAGAATGATATCAAAAGCTTGTGTCTGACTGTGATTGGCCATTAATTAGAAACAACCACATGAGRCCAATCCCAGATGCACCTGTTGCATTCCACAGCAGCAGATAACCATTGGTTACATTTTGTTCCTGAGGCCTCTCAGCTTCTCAGGAGGAAAAATCYCAAGGAAAGGATTTTTCATAAAAGATGTCTGCGACACCTTGGATTGCARTTCTGGCTACTGCTGCTTGCCTTGGGGGAAAGTTGAATTTTAAGTGCTGACAAAAAATGGGGTGCTAAGTTTTACTAGGTTCCAGTCTTCCATCTTTTAAACAGATGTCTTAGATATCACTTAAAAATTACAAAGTTTACTTCAAAGAAAAAGAAGAAAATTCTTTCAGGACTTGGATCTTCTTTTTGTCCTTATAGAATAATCTCCAGCCTGTGAGAGGTTGTCTTACTAATGGCCATGCTGTATCTTATTTCATCAGAAAGCACTTTATGCATCCCCAGCTTAATTACAGATCTATCAAGGAATCACAGGAATTAGAGGTGGAAGAGGCTTAGTTCACCACTTAGGCCTGCTAATGCAGGAATTTCTCTAGAGCATATTTATTCTCCTTCTGTTTCTCAGGTCCATTTTCAAATGGAAGGGTCCCACTAATGCAGAAGCTCCTCAGGAGCACACTTAGTCCTCATTTGCTTTTCAAGCCCATCTGAAAATGGATGTAGATGACTGAAGCATTAACTTTGATGCTGCAGAAACATTCATGTCAGGGGACTTGCTTTGGCCATTTTGGAATATATTTCCTGGTTTAGGTAATTTTGCTACATGTGTTGTATCTCTTCACCTTCAAGGTAATTCCTTTTAATTTATGCCATCACTCAGAGTATAAAGCCAATAGATATTACTGCAAGAAATGTCTCTCCTCTAGATTTTTTGTAACCCTCACGTTTGAAGGTAGTTAGAACATTTTTCTCACTGAATTAATCCTTTATTAATTAATAAAAATAGAATAAAATATTTATGCAAAACTCTTCAGAGTGCAAGTGAGTAGAAATGCCAAAAAAAAAGAATAATAGGAGCAAGTACAGAATAAAAAGTATTATTAAAAACAAGGAAGATGGGCTGAATTCTGTCCTGAGAAGTGTCTGGTTTACTTATTATTTCAGACTATTGGTCTTTCAGAGAAACATTAGTATGTCCAGTGATTTGATAATGACAAATGAGATCAAAGCTGGTCTAATCAAGAGCTAAGTGTTAAACCAGCATGGAATGTGAAAGCAGTGTGTGAACTAATTTTAATAGACACCAGTTGTCTGGTTTGGGTTATTTCTTTGCTTTCAGTTGCAAGGTTGTTCTACCAAAATGATTTTCCATGAGGCTGGTGACAGTCTCATTTTTCACTATCAAGCAAGTCTGCAATATCAATTACATTCTATCTTATTATAAAGCTGTCTGTTCCAACACTCCACTCTGATATTGTTAGGGAGAAATAGCATCACAGAATACTTTGAGCAGTGAAAGATTCTCTTCTTTAATAACATTTCTATAAATATACTTTCAGAATGCAGTATTGTCAAAGGCAAATAATTTTAAATAGCATAATCTGATACACCTAAGAGTGTGTGGGASAGATGAAATAGAGATGTATTAGGCTACTCTGCAGCTCCTGTCCAGCCACCTGGACTCCAGAGATGCACCCTGGGGGGGTCAATGGCTCCTAGGAAGCACAGGGCCTCTAAATTTTGGCAATCCCAATATTCAYATATGACAATCACATATCCTCTGAACAGAGAGAGACACAGGATYTTCCTGAGAAGCTGTGAGAAAGCTCAGAGAAAGAATTCAAACAATTATTATCTCAATCTGTTCACCTGGCAGGCAATCCCTGTTTGTCAGAGATGTTTACAAGAAGGAGTTGTCCCTTCTTGACCAACAGGTGAGAGAAGATTCCTAAAGGGCAATCAGGCCTTAGGTCCACCAATGTTTCTATGGATTTCTAATAGTAAAGAGCCTTTTCATGCCTTCTGAAGATGGAGGCTCTGTACCACCTTTGTTTGTCCCTGGTACCCCTTTGGTGATAACTGGTGACCTCTTTGGTGAGAAATCCCCAAAAAACAAAACAGACCTTGAGGCTTCTCCAGTTTACACCAGCTTTGGCCTACTCAGACCTTGATTTACTCCAAGGTCAGGATCTCATGTCAGAGTCTGAGAGACCAAATATGACATTTATATACTAAGCAAATATCATGCTTATGATTTTCACTGTTCTTAATTTAAATGTTTGTATAAATCACATCCACAGAGCTTCCTGAGCTATATGGAATTGCCTTCCCAGGCTGTGCCTCTCACATTTCTCACAAAACAAATTAAAGTAACTCTTTAAGAGGGAGGAGGGTGATCCCCCTCACATGCAGCTGAGCCTGGAAGAGGAGCCCCTTCACCAGTGCTGGTTTTGAGCTCCCTCTGAGGTTCCAGCTCCCAGCTGCACTCCCCTGGCAGCAGTGGGAGTCACCAAGGATGCAGGAGCATCCTCTGAGCCACAGCTGAGCCACTGGTCCAGAGCAGGAAGGGCTCATGGAGGAAACTGCTTCCTCTTACACAGCCACTCATAGATAAATCTGGGGTTTATCCTATAGAGAATTGGGGCCCTCCATGCAAAGTTTAACACCAACTATCAATTCAAACCATTTCATTAAAAACAAAAATTGTGGACATTGCTAGCAATGCTACACCCACTGCCTTCTCCAGCTGTGCTAGTGCAGTCCAGCTCAAGGCAGAGAGTCAGAAAATACAGAATATTTCCATGATACTCTTTACTGCCATGTCAAAGCACTGTAGATTTTCCTCTCTGACTGAAATACGTGGTTTCCTTTTTCACAAGGTATTGAGACTTTCCAAAGGAACAACCAATTTTTGTGACTAATTTCATTCCTCTGGAAATGTAAACCAACCCCAAACTGACTAAAAGCACTTTCAAGGGAAAGCTTTGGACCAGCTGGGTTATAATACAGTAAGTTACATATTTGCAAGGTTTTCAATCTTTAAAAGATTTATTAGCATGTTGCTTTCAGAAAGACTTTATCTCCAATTATTGCATTGTGCTAAGGGATTATGTTTAGTGCATTGTGGCCAGGTTTGATAGAAATTAGAGACAGTTCTTAAGAATTACTGACAGCATTGAGGAAGGAAAATGAATTTTGTAACTCAGTGAATGCTTTCATATGTGTGACTCCCATTAATGTTGGTGAAAATTCCTCAGGCTTGAAGCCCTGAGCCTTAAATTGGATTCTAACACATTTCAGTATTCCTGCTTATGCATCCTAAACAACATATGCCACAACATTAATGAGGCCCTTAATTACAAACAGCATAAATGGACAGAAGAAACATGATTTATACCAAACTCACATGAAGCCCATTGCTACAGATACAGTGTAGGACCTACAAAACTCCTTATGCATGTTGGTGTTAAACTGATGTCTCTGCAAAGATGGTAAGGGTCAAAACAGCCTCCTGCTCATACATTTATCATTGTAAAATGCAGATATCTGGTAGCTTGACAGATCCAATGGTGAGATAAAAAGTAGCCTCTCTCAGCTTGAAATTCAGCTAACAGGAAAGCAGGGAAATGTTTTGTACTTATTTACTCAAACATTGGGTTTAAATTAGCTGGGTATTGTCTGTCAAAATGCATCAAACACAGTTTGAGAGGACTAATCCCTCACACATGATGAATCCAGACTGAGCAAAGTGCTTGTGTTGTTGTAGCAGCTCTCCAGCACTCGATGAAAACCAGAGTGAGAGATGAGGGTTTTTCACTGAGCCAGGTGATTCATTAAAGATGCTGTGAGAGATGTCTCACTCTGGGGCTCCTGCCCAATGCTGGAGAGCAGCAACAGGTTTGTTATCAGCCACGTTCAGTCTGTCACCTGGTGTTACATCTTGAAACCAAATAAAAGACAAAATCTTGTGTCATACAGTACTGGGCACAAAATGGAAAACACAAAACGTCACAAATATTTCCATGACAGAGAGACAATGTGGATCTAACCAGGCACTTCTCACCCAGCTGCAGATAGTGCCTGCTGAGGTAACCTGCATGTCTGGAGACACAGCAACTGAGAAAAATACCAGTGCAATGAAAACAATGAAGAGAGGTCCCCAATGTGAAACGTTGGATCTTTTGGTAAGGATTAWTAAAATTAAGCATTTCAAACATCAAATTGCAGGTCAGTGGCAAAGAAAATAGGTCTTGCTGACAGGAGAGGACATTTATCTGTCCKAGGAAACAAGGGTCCTGCTAAGAACATGGAAATCCTCATGGCTGTGAAAACATGGGCTTGTAGCAAAATAGGGAACACTGAGTAGATCCTTGGACATAACAACCAGGACAGCAGCAGACTGGAAGAAAAAGATCTGATTTTTTCAGCCCTGGAAAATTAAAAAACCCATTTGTGAATGTTGTGCCTGCTTCTTGTATCTGCAGAAGGACATTGAAGGGTTGGACACATTTCAAAGAAGGACAGCACAAACAATTAAAACACTGTCTAAGAGAAAAGCTCTAATTACTCAGCAGTTATTGGGCTCAAAGCAACAATTAACTCTGGGGAAACCTGTGCCCTGTACAACACTGAAGTCAAGACTAAAGGATTGCAGTAGTTTCTCTTATACTTGGAATTTAATAAAAGCTGCTCTTACACTAAATTACTGCTTCCTTCTCAGCGCCTTCCCTTGCAATGTTTGCCAGGGTTTTTTTGGAGCAAGTGTGCAAAATGATGGAGAACTTTACTGCCCAAAAGAAGATACTTCTAATGTGAAGTATCTTCTAAACTTGAGACATTAAAAAAAAAAAATCTTTCATATTGACTGATGTTTCCTCCTCCAAATTCATTGGAGGTTTTCTAGCAGCATTCCTGTGACAAGAGCCCTCAGCCCAGCTGAGTTTCWTAGAGCAATGTACAATTGCCTACAAAAAGTTCCTGCTCAGAAAGATGGAGGACTTTTCCCCAGGAGGCTTCAGGTACTTTAGCAGGAATATTACTGACTAAAAAATACCTAAAGAAAAAGTAAAATTCTTCTCAGTGTGAGCTTCAAAAGTGAAATGAAGTTTGTTTCCAGTGTTCTCAGGGATGCTGTTTGATACACAGACTTTAACAAAATTAGCATTCTTCCTTTAGCAGACAGAAATCTGCTTTCCAAACTGTAAACTTTGGGATTATCCAGATCTGTCTTTCCTCCAATCCTGCATACCTTTACTCTCAGCAGTTCTTCTCCCCCCTTACTGGCTCCAGCTGGCACCGACTTTGGAACTCAGTTCTATTCTTTATCCAGTCTTTATGTAAAGAATATATTTAAAATATTAGCACATGTAGCAATCAAAGATTTTCYTATTCTTAAATAAAAATATTTTCTGCTGTTTGGTACAATGCAGTTTTAGGTAGATAAATATATAAAAATGGTACAAAAAGCAACATGACTAAAAAATGAGAAGTATAAAAAGCATGTGAAATAAAGTAATTTATTCCTGAAAAAAACATTTCTCTCACTAGGGAATACAGATGCAGCTCTACATGTCATTATAACATGCAGAATGTTTGCTCTGCAAGTTTTTACTGTGGAACAAAATGTGCAGATAAGAGAAATATAAAAACTCATAGCAATGAAAACTTGCTATTACTGAGGTTATTAGCAAAACTATTTCTGACTTAAATTATGTTAACTTCTATGTTTATTGCACACTTGATAACCTTCCTTTCTTGTGGTCTCTGCCACCTGGAGATTTGAGAACAAAATATTGTTCTGGAACAAGTGTTCTGAGATGGCTCTAACAGACATTTGTACACAAAAACTGCCTTTTTACCTCAGGGTCCAAAGGATTTCCTGTATGTTAGACATAATATTTTCTTTTAAAATATTATAATATCCACTGGCTGAGTGGATTTGRTTGTTGAACTCACCTGGGATTGAACTTTCTGTGTTTCCAGTGACAGGCTGACAGAGGTAGTGAAAATCCAACCCTTTCCTGCTTGGACTGYCACCACCCTCAGCTCCAGGAACTGCTGGATGTTCTTTATTTGACTCTAACAGTAAAATTCTCAAGCTCATCTTTATTCAGGTCCCAAAAGTGATAGACTCCTTATATCTGTAAAGTGAATATGAGAAGTGAGTCACTGATACAGAAAAAAGTAGAAGCTTCAAAGAAAGAAAAAAATATTAAATGAGATTCACACACAACTTAGATTTTCTTTATATTAAGTAATACTTATATATCCATTTTCCCTGAGCTTTACTGTATTTTGATTAGTCCCTGAAGCTTTGAAAATATATGAAGGATATTGGTCTCAGAACACAAAGTTATACCCAAATAAGATAATAATAATTATATATATATATAAAAAAACATATCAGACTGGGGGCCTGTTAAAATTATCAGAGATAACTTTAAATTATWAATTCCATAATGAACCATTAATAATGAATGCAGGAAGTATTACAAAAGCTATCACAGCATGAGACCATCCAAATTTTACTTACCAGATGTGTTTTATTGATTTGCAGAACTGATAACTCAAATGTTCTCAGGGAGGTATTCTGRGGAAACCATACATCCATAAATAAATAATTGCATGTGGGATGAGCAACCTTGCTGAGGAAAGCTTTGTGCACCACAGTCATTTTAATTCCTCCTTTGAAACATGCAGACTTAGGGCAGGGCCATGTGGAAACAGGAGAGTTATTTTATTGGGCTTGTGGCTTTGGTTCTATTTCAGGCACCCATCTCAGGAGGAACAGTTTGTGCAGCCATTCCAAACAGCTCCATTCACCCTTCAGTAATTTTATTAACTATTAAGGCTACTGTGCTCACCTAAACCCATTCAGGGGCCTATCCAAGTGCCCTAATTCTCAGGCTGCTGCCCTGCTTATGGATGCTGTGGCACACACAGGGTTTCTGAGCTCTCCACAGTGCAGGTGAAATCCCGGCCCAGATCCCCCTGGTGCACCCTGCAGTGACCCAGCCTCTGTGGAAACCACAGCAGGGAGAGCTCCTCAGGGGGAGGACCTTTCCCTGCTATTTTACAGAAGTTATTTCCATGTGGAAAAAGAAGATCTACAGCCAGCTGAAAACTTTGACGGCAAAAGGTTGAAGCCTGATCATGGCAGGTATTGTCAGCTCCCACTCTTCTCTTACCTTGTCCCCTACACCCCAAAGAGCAGCAGAGTGTAATCCATCAGCCTGGAACAGCACCCAGAACATTGCAGGTCACACAGGGAGGGCTCCCATAAAATGACTGGAAAATGTATTGCCTAGCAGTGAACTGAGTTTTGTCTCATCAGTATTCAATAATGCTGTCTTGTCGTAAAAAAGAAGGTTAAAAATGGAACAAAACCACAAGAAGAGCAGAGACAAACATTGAGAAGACATTGAGATTTTTTTTAGCCCAAACAGCTGTGGCTTTTCTCTGTGACTGTTGAATCTCCTTCCTAGTCAAGAAGCTGTTATATGATTCATTCTGAAAATCAAAGTGTGACTTTGTGTGCRGCAGATGAGAAAAACTTGTGCTCAGAGCCAGGTAGCTCACAGCCACACCTACCAAATGTGAATATATTTTAGCAAGGAAAGTCAGCTGTGACACAAAAACTGAGAAGTGTAAATCCCCCTGGCACTAAGCACAGAAATGCCCCTTCAGAACAAACCAATYCACTCTCAGCACTCCTTTGTTTCTTCCTCTCAACTGCCACATACTCCTTTTGTATTTTTCTTCATTAATGGCAAAGAAGATTGTTTGGAGCTGAATATTGCTTGGAAGAGAAGCAACATCTGCTGTGATGTTTATTCCTCTTATTGTTCTTCACATGAGTGCTACAGGAGCCATTCAATTTCYCTTCTGTAACGGGTTCATTAAATCCTGCAGGAATTATACAGATCCCCATCCTGATCCTGTGGGAGAGGCCAGCAAGGAGAGAAGTGAAACAGAGACACAGGGCTCTGGAATCCAGGACTTCACAGAGGTCAGAATCACACCTCCAGGTCACACTCTGAGCTCTTGAGCAGGGGAAGGCTGTATATTCCCACAGGAAAATGAAAATTCTGAATTCCTTTTCCATAAACTGCYTGGGATGCATAAGCCAACTTATTACAAGTTATGAGGTCTTTCAGTGGGAATAAAAAGAGCTATGATGGGATTGCAATGCCTCTTCCTCCCTTAAGAAAATATCAAAGAAAGTGGGTAAAGGAAATATTAGTTGTTTAAAATGCATCCTTCATATTTTTTGTCTCTTTATATTGGGTGATGAGTCACTTGATATTGCACTGGCAGGAGCCTGGAGGGCACTCTCTGCCTTTCACAAAATCTATTAGTTTGGGGTTTCTAAAACAGCTACCCTGTCTAGAGAGGCAGGAATTCAGTGGTAGAGGGACACTGTCGTGTGGTGGTGTTTGAGGGAAGAGATGAGAATCTGGACTCCATGTTTCAGAAGGCTGATTTATTATTTTATGATATATATTATATTAAAAGAAAATTATATACTAAAACTATACTAAAAGAAATAGTGAGAAAGGAAAAGAAAAGATAGAAAGGAATGAATAATAAAATCTTGTGAYTGACCAGAGAGTCYSACACAGCTGGACCATGATTGGTCATTAATTAAAAACAATTCACATGGAACCAATCAATGATCCAGCTGTTGGTAAACCACCTCCAGACCACATTCCACAGCAGCAGATAATTATTGCTTACATTTMRTTTCTGAGGCCYCTCAGCTTCTCAGGAGAAAAAATCCTGGCAAAGGGATTTTCATAAAATACGTCAGTGACRCTGTCTCACGCCAGGAGCCTTTCCCAGGGGGTTTGGGGGCAGAGCTGTGGCCTTGCCTCCCCTTTCCCTGCAGCCCTGCCCACTCTCCTGGCACGTCCCTGGCTCTGGGTRTGGTGCTCAGGGGCAGGTTTGCAGCTGGACTCAATGATCTTGGGGGTCTGTTCCAAGCTCAGTGATTCCATCTGTCACTCTGTGCTGAAGTAGATCTGAGCCCCCTTTGTTTTTGATGGCAGTGACTCAATGTGAAAGATACCCAAATATTTCTGATCTACATTCAAAAGTGTATTTTCAATTGGAGGGCTTATATTGCCTAGTTATTAGTTCATTAGCCATGGCTAATGTGAAAGCAGTAACAAATTAGCACTCTTCCTTTTCCACAAGGATTTTCTCTTTGGGACAACCAAGGAGAAAGTTAGGGATTTCCCTGTGATTCAGTGATAGCAAAGAAGGGAAGGTAACACTGGGAACCAATATCCCTCATTAAACACATAAATGAGGTGCAAGGACCAGTTATAGAAGGAATTCAAGTGCAGTAACCCTAAAGGGGAGGAGGGATGGAGATGCCTACAAGCTGCAGAACATATGTGTCAGTGTCAGTAATATTTACAGTTGAARCTTCATGAACAGCAAGAAAGGGCACAGACATGCACATTCTTACAGATTGTGCTGAAGTGCCTCAAAGAGATGCTTTCAGTTTAGGCTAACATGTTCTAATTTGTATAGAAAGAGACTGGAAGTGTCAACAGGGTCATTTGCCACGTCCCAGAGAATGAGGAGGGAAGCTGCACCATAGAAAGGATGATTTTATTCACAGGCATCAATGCTTGAACCCTCCCTGCAGAGTTTGTGAGAGCCTGTCTTTGTCCAGGCTGCTCAGTTCTGCCACCTGCCATGATTACAATTCTGGAATATTTAAGGATCCCTGCCTCTGCCTGCACCCACAACACAGCTTAGGCAGGAGCTGCCTGCTTGGGGATGCACATGAGKGTTCCCAAGCAGGAGGAAGGAAGCTGTGAGGAAGGGACATGGACCTGAGTGTAGCAATTTTTCTGAAAGCTCAGAAGCAGCCTGCTGTCACCCTRGGTTTTAAGTTTTTTTAAGCCTTCTGATGTTTGCATTTTTGTAATGGAGTTTTTGACACACTTTTCATGTAAATAATGATTGYTTTGTATTTCTTTCTGGAGGAGGAGAGAACTGATASACTGTTGGTTTGACCAGTGTGGTTGGAGAGGTGGCAATTTCATCCTTCAATCCATGGTCACTTTTGGAATTTTATAAATATCGAGGTTTAGAAATAAATTACCCTCTTTTTTGCCTTAAAGATCTCAGAGTGTGAGTGCCATTCTTTTTGTGTTGTATTGTGACAGCCTGCAAAGTTACAGAGAGGTTCCACTAAGGGGAAGTGGCTTAGGTGGCCCTTGTCATTGTCCCTGGTGCCACTGTATTGATGCAGATATKTTGGCTCCAGAGTGCAAAGCTTGCAGATCTCTGGCAAATCCCTGGGAGCTGAGCAGCCAGGCTGCTGGGATCCCCTGGAGCTGGCTGGGATGCTCCTTGGGCTGCTTTTGGCAGGGTGGAGCAGGGGGCTGTGGCAGACAGCTGTGGCAATGCGTCCCCTTGGCTTCCTGAGCAATGGCACCAACAGCACCACGTGGGCTTTGCAGACACCTCCAGCCCTATTGATGCACATCAGGCCCTGACATGTGCTTGCTGTGGAGAAACAGAAAGGACACAAAGGACTGAGCCAGTCTGAAAATTAGACAAATACTGCAGATTTTTGTGGCTGRCTTTATTGACCAGCACTGATCCACGCTTCTGGGGAGAGCCTTCAAGCTAACCTGGCTTCTTAGGCACACTTGAACTCTGCTCTTTATTGTAAAGAATCACTTTAAAGGCACAAGAAAAATAGTTAAAGCCCAGAATAGAAATATCTGGATTGTGAAACCTACACTGATTGTGAAGAACTCTCTTCACACCTATTCCAAAGCTTGGTCATGTTTAAAAAGTCTTATGGCTTTTATATTTGAAATGCATTTCTGTGTTATTGTTTGAAGCTGACAAAACACTGGAATTCATCTATCCTGCTGTCAGAAAACACTCTGTGATACAAGGAAAAGGAACATGACTGATGGATAAATAGATGCATCACTATTGCATTTTTGCCATTACTACCTCAGACAGAAAAGACTGGGGTGGATCAAGATGCAGAATGAGCTTTAAAAATCTCCTTCAGTGGCAGACTGGTCACCTGTATTTTACCACAAATATCATAACAATTATTCCAGGAGACATTATTCTTCCATTTAAGTACATGCCATGTGTGAATGATGTTATCTGTAAAAGCAATAAATTCAGTCATGGCAGTAAAACGTAATTAGAGTATTTTTCTGAGAGAGAATTGATTTTGGGTAGGTACATTAAACTCATGTCTGAAAAATAGGTTCTGGAGTTGCGCAACTAAAATTTCTACAGGACCAAGTGTGCAAATAAAGATATCTCCCCACTTATAGGAGATTAACTTTTTGAAGWTGGCACTGAAGCATTTAGGAGTCAATGAGCAGGAGGCTGCAGTGATGGGAGCACAGTGGCATTTTTCATGGGAGGAGAGAGGGGAGGGAGGCAGAGGTTTGTGGGCTGCTCTCATCAGTCAGCATTAATTTCCCATCATGGCCATGAATTTGCTTCAGTCCCAGGAGCAGAGCAGCAGCAGAGAGAGGGGCCAGCCCAGAGCCATCTCCTGACTCCAGRGCCCTGCTTGGTGTTACAAACAAAAAAAACTCCAATTTTTTTTTGGGAAAAAAAGAGTTGCAAAACAAGTTGGACTAGCTCCTGCCAAGGTGGAGTTCTACCTGTTTGTTAATGTAATCACAGGTCGTTTTAGCTAATTGCTCCTTTAGTATTGGTAAGGCCCTGCCTGGGGCTAAGATGGCCCTTCTCTCCAAACAGTGAGAGGAAGGGACAGAGGATGCAAAACAGCCTCGACCAGCATGCCGTGGGAAGGGACCTCATCAAACTTACCGAAAAGACCCCAAAACCAACGAGCCAATACAGAATTAAGAAAGTAGAGTGATGTCTGGACGTGAGGAACAGAGTACTGAGCCTGCAGAGATGCTGAGAACCTTTGTTGCCCCTCACCCTGAGCAAAGACCTCAGCTGGAACCAAGACCCCAAGAGCTTGGAGCCACTCAAAAGTGGGGAAACCCGAGGCTATGCCCACTAGTCTTGTGAGAACAGGACCCCCAGCTCTGCCCTTTGCTGGAATCTATAGAAATCAGAGGGTTTTAGGAAAGCTAAGAAAGCAGGCCTTAAGCAGAAGTTATGGGAACAGAKGCTAAAGCAGCAAAAAAGATTTCTAGGCTATGGTGTAGCCTAGAAATGGTTCCCATAACTTCTGCTTAAGGCCTGCTTTCTTAGCTTTCCTAAAACCCTCTGATTTCTATGGATTCCAGCACCCTTGAGTGGACAAAGCTGCACATTCCTCCTCCTCAAACCGCGAACCCATCGAGCTTCCCAACCTTGAGCCGATCACTTTTAAGAAAGGCATTGAAAGGAAAGTCTCCTGCCCTGTTCTTGGCAACTCCATGTGGTGTCGTTTGTGTCCCCCCGCGGCAGGGAGCCGATGGCCCCGTGTCAGTGTCCCCTGGGCCATGGGGAGCGGAGCTCTGGAGCTGTGCTGGAGCCTCCTCCGAGGGAGCGCTGCCTGTCCCACGGGCCATCAGCACCTTTCCAAACGAGTTCCACAAGAGGAGCTCTTCAATCGCACTGCATCTGTAATTGCAGCAGCCTGTCAGAAAGGATTTGCTTCTACTTGGGTGTTTAAATAAGGATCTGATGCTAAAAAACACTGCTGAAATTCCTATCTTTAGTGAAAGAATTTCAGCATATTATTGTTGTATTTATGCCTCCTAATACATTTCAATGCTATAAAATTTCACAGTGTAGGAATGCATAATTTTAAAACCTAGTGGTTTTTTTTTAAAAACTGCTTTTTCTTGAAAAGCAGTAGCTTAATAWAAACAAACATTTGGAAAAAGTTCAAAAAGAACTGATTAAAGTAAAAAAAAACCTCTACAAAGTGTTTTTCAGGAGCTGCTGGGAAGCAATCTAGTTATTCCACGCACCTTCTATAATGGGAGAAATCCCAGAATTTACCTAGAGAAAAGAATAGGAAGTGCTTTCTCTTAATTTCTCCTGTAACACTGTAATCCATCACCATTTTGCTGCGCAGGACAGTTGTGTCAGATTGAGAAGAGGCTCTTCCAGTGCCATTTCCCCAAATCCATATTTTATATTCTGTCCCACATAGATTTGCAAACTGTCAGAGCCTGTTGTRTGTAGCACATCCAGCAGTGTGACTGACATCTCTTGGTGCATCATTTATTGTTTTATGCCTTCTCTGGGGAGAGCTGTGTGTGCAGGGCTCTGTGTCTTAATTGTGGGRTTTTCTGGTTTCTGAGTAGCTGCTCCAGAAAAGACAGGAAAACTGCTCAGATCAGAAAGCCTTTTTAAGCTGAAATGGCTGGAAATGCCACCCAGTGGAAGCTTTGGTGCAGTTTAAGGAATATGGGATGGGATTTCAAATYATGCTCTGGACCAGACAAAAAATTTGCCCCTGTAGGAGTGGAAAGTAAATAACCTGTGTAAACGGTGTCAAAGAGTCATTCTGCTACAGCTCAAGAGGTACWCATGAATAATCCTGGTTCTGCCACTAAAAAAATGGAGAGATCCTCCTGCCAGGTGCATTGCTCCTCTGCTCTGCCTGGTCTGTTTGGATGAGCAAAAAAAAAACCCCTGAATTCACTTTATAGAAGTTCATTTCTTCTGCTTGCAAAAGCATAAGGAAAAAAAAAAAGTACCTATTCCTCAATTACATTTATTTAAAAAACCTATGTTTGCTTTTTTGCAGGACAAGCCCTCATTCACTAAGATAACACACACATATATTTAACTTTTAGCAGCAGAATATTTATACATATATTTATATATTTAAGCATATAACATGCACATATATTTAACTGTTTTTAACAGCTCCAGTCTGTAAGGAGCCTGATGTCAAAATTCCAAGGATGATACCTATCCACCAAACACAACAAATTACACTCATTTACCTGGAAACTCCCCTCATGGTTTTCTGGAAGTCACTGAAGGAAACTGAACATGGGACAAACAGCAAACTCAGCACCACAAAATGCAAATGGATTGGCAGATATTTAAAACTTACTTCTCTTTTTTAAAACCAAGATACAATTATGGTGGGGAGAGGGGGGGACAGGAAGATAATCCTGGCACAAGTCAAACAGGACAAAGAGTTTAAGAGAGTRTTGAATAATCACTGCAAGGATACAAAAACCAGAGGCTTCAGTGTAGGAATGGACTAGATTAAGGAGCTGTGATCAGCTTTTGTCACCTGCTAAATTTTCTCTGTGAAATATAAACAACATGCAGCTAATTAAAAAGAAGAGAATCTATCAATCTGTGTTACAGTTTCAGGACAGGATTTGTTCCTCTGTTCATAACATTCTGCTTAATACTCACACCCCACCTTGATTCATGCTTAGGTTTTAGACAGCTATTGGTCCTACCCATATTCATCTGTCTGAGAAAACACTGGTTTGTCTAGGCAYAGGGAAATTCTGTTTTCTGGCTGGGACCTGCCCAACCTGCACTGAGCTGCTCCAGACTCCATTTCAGCACCACTGCCACCACAGCAATTGCRCCCCAAAGCTTTCCATGGAGGGTGTTGGGCAGACTGAGCACAGGAAATCCCAAAGCTCAGCCACACCTGGTGAGACAGAGCAAACTCTGAGCCTGCAGGGGCTGGGGCTCTGCAGTCAGTGCCCAGCCCCACCTCGCAGCACCAAACCCCCCTTGTTTTTCAGTGCACAGCACCCCTCACCCTGACAAACAGGAGATGAGAATCTAAACCCCTGTAAGCCTGAAAATCCTCTTCCCTCTTTCACTTGCTGCCAGGATTCTGGCAATAAAAGACACTTGTTAGGGAATCCCAAATAAAGATTTCTAATGGAAGGGAAGCAACCTATGATACCCCTGTGAAGGTGCTGGTTCCCTGATCAGAGATTTCCAAGGTTAATTAAAGAACTAATATTTTATGGGCAGGAGCTACAGCTCAGATTTCCCTCAGCTGTTGGCTCTTCCAGGGAAGGAAATTCGTGCTRGTGTAAAAGGGAAGCACAAGTGTGATTAAAGCAGAGCCTTGGGGGAAAATGGGTACCTAGAAAGGATTGTTTCTGATGCAGGGAATTATTTTGGAGAACCTGAAGCTGCCCTGGAAGATGTACGCTTCAATTTAGGAGGTTTGTGAGGTTTAGGCCTCTAGGTCAGGGGAGTATTACCAAAGGTGCTCAGCCACAGAAAAGCTAAAGAGGAGTTGAGGGCAAAGCAAGACAAACAGTGTCTGAAGCAAGACATGATAAACTTAGCATTAATATTTTTAGTTTCATAAGCTGAAAGGCTGTTCCACACCCCATGTGAGTAGTTAACCCTCAGTTCTGTGCTTTTGCACCCCACAGCTGCTGTGGAATGCAACAGGTGCATCTGGGATTGGTCTCATGTGGTTGTTTCTAATTAATGGCCAGTCACAGTCCGGCTGTTTCAGACTCTCTGGTCAGTCACAGGATTTTGTTATCATTMCATTSTTTTGCWTTGCTTGCTAGCCTTCTGATGAARTCCTTTCTTCTATTCTTTTAGTATAGTTTTAATGTAATATATATMATAAAATAATGAATCAGCCTKCTGAAACATGGAGTCAACATTCTCATCTCTTCCCTGGTCCTGGYGCCCCTGTGAACGCTGTCACACAAGTTTAATTCAGGAAAAGCATAAGCTTTTTAAAGATCCTTATGAATGGAGACTGAGTATTTTCAACAAAGCTAGCTCCAAACCTCAGGATGGGRGGGTAATTTCATTAGCAGATCTCAGTAAAAACAACTGGTCAGATATTCAGAGTTACTCCAGATTCTTGAAGCCAATGAATTCCGTTTCCTGAGGATTGCTACCTTCAAAAGCTTCTGCATTTCCCTTTCCTCTCCTTAAACAGAGGACCTGAGCAGGGCTGGACTCTGGTCAGCAGAACAGCCCTGACTGGGATTTTGTGCTAGTGAAACTTTAATTAAAAAATCTTTAAAACTGTCTGGAAGCCTCTCAGCAAAACTGAGCAGATCCAGTTGATCTGGATGAGATAACTGGGGTCACAACTAAAGCAGTTTTTAAAAATACCATGACTCTGCTCTGAATGATTCTGCCTCACAAAATAATGTGCTTTCTGTAAACTATTAGGAAATGGATTTATGCTGGCTAATTGGCTATGTCAAAAATGTTATTTTAAACCAATCAAACCACCAGCTTTCAGAATTTTAGGGTTGTAAGAAACTGAGCACTGGTTCAAAAATAGGTATTGTGAGATATAAAAAACTTCAGTATTTTTAGAATTTAATGTAAAATTGTTTTAAGTGTGTTTGGTTCTTCTTGCTCTTGTTGAAGACACTTTCAGATATTTTAGAAGTGCAGAAACTGTGATTATAGAGATAGTTGTGTGTCCTATACTGGCATTTTAAYGTTTACTTACCCATCTGGCACACAGAAGGGAAGTAATTGTAGTCACAAATTAGTCCCACAATCACATGTCTAAAGAGTTCTAAAATTTGGCTGGGACTGACTATCCAAATATGATGCAAAAAAGAAAAAGAAAAGTGATTCTACCTGTGTCAGTCTCCTGCCTTTAATTTCAAATGAGCAAAAGCAATGAAAATCTTCACTTGAACTCGCCTGCAGGCTCTGACCACTGAGCTCCAGCAGTGGAAAGGGGTCTTGAAACAAAGAGTAGGAGGAGCAGCAGCCCAGCAGAGCTGCAGCTTTGGATGTGACCTGCTCTGCAGTTTGCTGGCTCACAGCACTGATATTTTATTCACAGGAAACACCAAGGGCCTGATTCTTCACTCAGAGCCGTTCAGGTYAGAAATTGCTGTGCCTTAAAACCAGTGCAATTTTGTGAAAAGCAAACCGAGCTCTTAGAGCACCATCCAGCACAGTGGAGTGATAAATTATATAACATTAACAAATCTTCTAACTCTTTGGTAAATGAGAATTTGATGACAAAGCCTCCAAAGGCTTGGCAACTCAGATAAGTGCCACAAAGCCAGCATGTTTATTCGCAGATTATCTGAATTATTCAAACCTCTTGGGTTTTCAAAATTGAGCTGGAAGTCTTGCACAGACAGACTTTGCCAATTGTGTGTACAGTAATGAGAAAAAAATATTCCCAGAGAAATTTCCCATGACTAAATAAGCCTGGTAACAACAGCGATCTTTTTTCTCTACATGAAGTGATGTTGTCATTCAAGTAGAACTGTGGTGAAAATGCTCCTGAAACAGCTCCTTAGAGCTGAGGCAGCCAATGGACTTTCTTTTTKTCCAAGTGAGGAAAAAATCCTTACAATTAGGAAAAACTATTGAAGGGGACCATTCTCTCAGTAAGATTTCCAACAAGCCCCCTGATGTGGGGAGGAGCAGCAGTGGGACTGCAGACCTGGCAGGGCTGCAGTGCTCTCTGCCCCTGCCTGGTGTTTATTGTGGCACCACCTGGAYGCTCCCTGAATAATCTGGTGGGTCCCTAAATAATCTACTGCATCCTGCTGGAGCAGAATTAATTCTGACAGCCAGCACATATGGCTGACTCAAATCAGCAGGTTGGACTCTGAGGTTTCAAGASTGCAACCAGTAAAGGGTGTTTATGATGCCTAAGAGAGAAACTGTCAATATTTCCCAAAGGCTACTGCTGCATTTTCTACCCCTACAACTCCTGATTGCTTTTAATAGGAAGAATAAGGTGCAAAATTTTGCTTGAAATCTTTTCACCCTCTTGTCAATCCTCTATAATAGCAACTGCTCCTCTTTGCACCTGTGAAGCACCCCAGAGTCACTTAAAACTTGGTCAGAAAATGTTTAAGCACAGAAGATCTATTCAATTTCTTTTTTCCAAATATCTTTTACAGACTACAACTGTGGGGTGGTTTGGGAGTTTTGTTTGTTTGTGAGTTTTATTAAGAAAATAGGACTGAAAGTGATGAAATGTTGATTTGAATAGAAACTTACTTGAACAGCTGAAGCCTGATAATAACAGATATCTATAATATACTTCTCATTATGGACAAATCATCAACAATAATTCTCTAGTAAAGGAAAAATGTATTTGTTTGTTAAAATAAAGAGATCGACTTTCACACTTTAGGTCATAAATCCGAATATTTTGTTGGTGTTCAGCTCTGAGTTAGGTTTTAGGTTACAAGACCAAGGGGTCTGACCTGCAATTGTCACTTCTCTGATTCAGGAATTCCTGGATTGAAACAATTATTTTGCTCCATTTTAAAATGAAGCAGAGAGAGAGCAGTGGAGGCTGAATGCAGAGGACATAACGAAAGCAACATTGCCTGTGTTTCTTTGTTCAAGAAGGTAAATATTAGTGGTAATAAACAGGTCTAGGAAGTTCTCAGTTGTTTCCAGCAAACTAAAATTTCATTTTCCAAGCTGCTTATCATGGTGAGTTTATTTAGTTTTGAAATAACTTATTTGAGTGGAAAAGAAACCTATGAATCTAATTCTTAATTTTGCATGGAGGTTCCATCACTGACCTCCCTGGATGCAGAATCCAGACTGAGGAACTGATGGATCGTGGGGGGCTTCAATTTTCAATAAAACCATAAAAGGAGGTCACTCAGGCACAAGGTCAAAAGAAGTTTTAGACATATTACAGGCAAGARTGATTGTTTTCATAAAAGAAGGGTTTCTCAAGCAATAAGCCTTGTGACAAAAAGATAATACTAATCAATGTGTTGTATCTAATGGGGTCCAATAACGAAATTCAGTTGCTTTCCTCATTTATTGTTCAACACAAACCACACTTGTGAACCCACTGATTCAATAGGAATTATCAAGTGTCTTCAATAAGCCAGGATCAGTGGGATCCCAGGACCATGTGAAAACTTATGCTTATTTTCCAACAGTAGCTTCACATTATTGTCAGCTTCCAAATGTCTTCTGCAGCGTGAAGGCAAGTTATAATGGGATAAATGTGCTGCTCATTACTTAAAAACTCTGCAGGGGGGAATTTATCACAAATATTTCTCCACTCTTATGAGTTTTATGAATAGTACCCAAACCCTTTACTTCCAGGACACTGCTCACCTCATCTGCAAGGAGTTGCTGAATTTGCATATCTCTAGATTTAGCCTGATTTTAAATATCCSTATATCAGACATATGTTGATTCAGGTTTGATACAACTTTATTTGTAAATTAATAAAAAAAATCCATTTGCTAGTTCTTTCTTGTGCTGTGGAACACTTCTTTAGCAGGTGGTTTGTTTTTTTTTTAAGAACAGAAAAAATCCCAAATCTGCTCAAGTACACAGCAAGACTTGTGTTGTCACTGACCAGTGGAGTCAATCCTATCAGATGTCACCAGCACTGGGATTTGGCTCTTAAGGGCAGCAGTGGGTTGAATTTGTGAGAAATGGGTCACTCACTGACATGAGGTAAAATATGTGACTGATTTGTGAAACTTCCTTGTGAATTTACACCACGTTGTAGCTGTGTAGTAAGGAGGAGCCTTAGCATGATAATTTCTATTACTGAACAACAATAGAGCTTTCCAGGGCACCATAAAAGCTGAGTCACAAAACTAATGAGCTGTGCTAATAAACTTAGGCATTTGTGAAAATACGATTTAGCAAATGCTCTTTATTTTTATTTCATTCCTTCAGAGAAACAGCCTCCCTCCCAATACTGGAATGCTGATATAAAGACTTATATTGCAATGAATCACCTCCTAAAATATTTGTGTGTCATCTCAAGTTTCAAAAAAAAAAAATTGTAAGTGGTAAAACACATCCAACGTGACTTCTCTACACTAATGARAATTTGTTAAGTGCATCACAATGCTGTAATGGAAAAAGCATGTGGGTATTTGTAATATTTTCAATAAAGCATGRGAAATATATTATAGAAAATTAATTATTCATGTATTTTGCTCCYACATGTACCTGAAAGTGGAATGGTTCCCTTTGCCTTGAGAATTGTTGCAATGACATGTTCACTTATATTATTATTATTTCAACTTAATTGTTGAAATGGCATGTCTCTTATAAGTGTACAGTCAGTCAATCACATGGCACCTTGGCTTGGTGGCAAACTCATTTCCTTTAACTCTGGGGGGTTCCCCCCTTTTTGTCTGGATACCTGAATAGAAATGAGAGATTTCCAGAATTCCTCCCATGCACTCTGTTTCTCTGCAGATGAATTTTTCAGATGAAATCTGCGGAACTGGCTGCCAGTCATGACTCTTGAGCAGTAGTTGTATGAGTGAAGGAAGTTTGTTTGGTGCTCAAGGGGCCAGGGAATTGCAGAATCTCCTGAGCTGGAGGGGGCTCACAGGGATCACCCAAGCCCAGCAGCCCAGGGCAGCCCATGAGGATGGCACCACAGCTCCTTTCCCACCAGGGGCTCTCTGCTGGCTGAGCCAGGCTGTGAAGCAGCACTGCAGCAGGAAAAGTCCAGGTAAAAAATGCCACTTTCAGCAGCAGCATTCAGTACTTCCCTTCTCACTTAGAATGGACACTGAGCTTCAGGACTAACTCAAATGCTGCCGCCTACCAAGGACTGCTTGTTTTGCTTCCAATGAATGCCTAAAAAAAGGCAGTGGTGAATTATTGCTCCTTCTGCATCAAATGGTATTATCATATAAATAAAACTCTGGTGCATTTTTTATTCATTAGTAGATGGGGCTGCATTAATTTTAAGTTTCTGGACTCTTTGGAAATGCCATCCTGACCAGCAACTACTTCTAAATAAAACATGAATTTTGCAAATAATTTCAACCTGATTGTCTTTTTTTTTTTTTTTTTCAAAATATTTAAAATCTTCAGCTTGGGGCTAGATAAAATGTTTTTAGTCTTGTTTTTAATTTCAGACAAAGAATAATGTGCTTTCCCTACAGCCTTATTAATGGTCCTTCAGGAAGATCAGTATCCCAGGGAAGCTTCCTAGAGGATTTTGTGTTTCTGTAGCCTTTGTCTGTGATATGGTGAGCAGGATTTGGTTCCAGAAGGGCTAGCAGGGCTTTCACCTGGCTACTGCTGCTCRGGAGAGGGTGAATGGTGAAGAGGCAATGAGGTCAGTGTTGTTTTCAGGTCATTTGATGAATCCTACAATCCAAAGTGGATACATTTTTGAATCAACAGTTTCCAGCCATTCTTTATTGTCCTATTACAAGTAAAAGCTTTCAGGTTTCTGTTCCATTAAATAAAGGGTAATGTTACAGAGGATTACCAGAGGAGAAGCTTACAGAAACCTCCCTGGCCTCCCCACCTCAACAAACAGCCTGTTTAACACCCCACTCATCCCCCATGCCCAGACCAGTCAGAAATAACCTGGGTGCAGCTTTCCAGGGCAAGGTTTTTGAAAATTAARGAGTCAGAAAAGGGATCAACACAAAATAAATAAATAAACACCAAAGGACATGTGAGAGAGCTTTCTTTCCTGAGCCATAGCCCTGCAATCCCAGCCATTGCAAGAATATCTTCCTAAAAGGCAGGGGGGCAGTCACAGCTCCCAAAAACTCGGATTTAAAAGAGCAGCTTCAACAAAATGTGCTTGAGCAAGTGTCAGGAGAGAGGGACTGGAGTGGATCAGAGGATGCTGGTGGACCAGGGCAGGCTGGTGTGGRGACAGAGCCTTGAGGAGCACCAGGGCTGCCTTCCCCCTGTGCTTGGGCGAGCAGATGAGGCCAGAAATGCACAACAGTGCTGGYCCTGTAGGACACAGAGAGCTGTGTGTGCACAGGGAGGCTGCACAAGCAGCAACAGAGAGCAGGGAACAGGGAATGACTCGCAGGTTCTCTGTACAAGGATTGCTTCAGACCTGCCAAGCCAAAGATGATTTGTTGCTGCAGAGYGTGGGTTAGACCCCTTGCACCATTCCTCAGAAAAGAAAGATGTTTTCATTAAATCATAAGGCATCACCTAGGTTTTTCTCTTCTTTTAATAACTGTTTGCCTCGCCAAAGCATAAAACTCTTTTCACCACCTACATGTCATTCAGTGAGAAGCAGCTTTTACAGCARCATCAATAATGAACATTAAGATGGGATAAAGGTGTGTAGCTCATCACTGGCTCTTGGATGAGACCAGCAGGATTTTAAGCAGTCTGGGTGATTGATGTTTTCTCAGAGCCTTCTGCCTAAGGATGCTGTCAGACAGCAAAGACAGGAGCTGTGCCATCCCAACACCAGACACAAGCAAGTTTGAAGGAGCTCATGAAGCACGTGCAGGTCTGGGCTCTCCTGACACGACACAGTTCTGCAACCACAGCTGCAGTCAGGTTTTAGCAACAGCAGCCTTTGGGGGAAACAAACAAAACAAAACAAAAACCAACACAAAACACACAATCTAAAACCTATATCAAATGATTAATTGCATAGGTAATGTGAGTTCTGGTAGCAGTTTTAGGAGTTGTTGGAAGAAGCCCCCAGTGTCCCAGGAATGTCACCTGTTTCACTCTTGGCTTCCTCTGAAGCTCACGTTTGACCACGTTTGAGAAGGGCACCTCTGCCTTCTGCTGTCACTTGTTGAGGACTTGCTGTTTGGAAAATACCTGAATTCAAGAAGGTTTTGTAAAAATAAATCCATGCTCTGTGCTRAAGCCATTAATAAGACCATCCTCTRGCTAAAATTGTATATATCCAAACTAGTCCGCCTAAACCAAACTGTTGTCTGCTGCACTTTACAATAAAATAGAGATTAAACACCCTGCTGGGCATTCAGCTTCCCCTGTTGCTTGACCCTCTCCTGGAGTAGAAATGGAAATCACTGCTTTGTCCTGTGGGGAAGGGGAAGGGGAAGGAGAAGGGGAAAAACTTTCTACTCCTATCAAGTTATTGGCCAATTTCCATCCTGCCAATGAAAATTCTGAGTTTTAAAGAACCAACCTGGAAATGTGCTTAATAAAGTGAATCACTGTCTCACCAAGGTAACAGTCCCTGTGTGTGACCTGGTAGCCTCACCGAGTGAGACAGACAATCTGTTCTATCAGAGTGGCTCTCTCTTTCGGCTAACTTCCCTCTGTTTCCACCCACATAATTTATTTTTAACAGAAGAAAATAATTTCCATTTTAAAGTTATCAGACTTGCTTTTCACACGACCCATTTTTCATACATGAAAGTTTCTAAATCAGAACCACAGCTCTCTGCATCTCAGAAAATAACTGACTCCTTCTTTCTCTCAGGTAAGATACTGATTCTCTTTTTCCTTTTCTCACAGATTGTTTAACCATTTTGCTGGCCCTGTGCTTGTTTCTTCAGTGATTCAACATCATTACTCTAGCTCCTTCCAGTGGTAAATCATAATGTTTAACAAGAATAGAATAGAGCTTTTAATATATCTTTGATCAGTTTGCTCTATAGCAGCCAAATGTGTGTCTTTTAAAGCAAGACTTTCTGCTTGTCCTGCTTGCATCAAAGATAAAGGTAAATGAAGCCCAGGGGTACAGCTCAGCTTCATTCACAATTCCAGCACTTTTGGGGAAGAAGGCAATGCTGCCATTTAATCTCAAAGCTTTTGACTTTTTTTGTGTGCTCTGATGCTGCGAAGGGAAGAGCACAAACAGCAAATCTATGTCTCAGGCTAAATAGAGTTTGCCTAATTATAAACAGGGAGCAGAAACTTGAAATAAATTCATGGTTCATAGTTTTGATAATTATATGCTTTTTGAAATATTGCAAATAAAGGGATAGAAAAGCAATCAACATGTAAGGAACAGAAGATATTTTAATATTGCCTCATTTACATTCATATAAATTTGAGAAACSCTGTGTGAAGTGAAAGGTGAAGTCTGAACTCATCTGTGACAATCCAGAATTTAAAAAAGAGAAAGAAATCCCAAAGAAACACTCAAAACCAAAACCAAACCAGAAAAGTTCCAAATGCAATCTATGAGTTACAAATGCTAAAAAAAAAAAAAAGCGTGTGAGGGGAATTCTGGGAACACATTGTGGGAGAAATTTGCAGTACTGAAATTTGGAGTACTGACTTTGATTACAGTCCTGGAAAATATTAAAGTAAGATAAATTTGTTAAAGTCAAATCAGAAAATGAAGAAACAATTCATTAAAGAGCTGTAGGCACATTAACAAAATCCAGCAGTTCTGCAATCACAGCCATAAGCTGTCAGCAGAGAATATATGTGATCATTTATTTGATTATAAAGTACCTAAGAGTGTTCAGCAGGTCAGATTTCTCAGCCAGCTGAATTTTCTAATAGCTCTTCTCAATCAAGGGATTGTGCTGCACAGTGGAACACTGAGCCCAGGCACGGTGATGATGGAGGTCACTGACCCATCTATTTAAATAAAAAAAGGACTGTGCACAGCAGCTCTGGAAATGCTACTTCCTACAGGTTTCTGTTCAAAATCTTTGCTTTTGCTGTTAACATATAAGTTTAGGTCCTTGCCATTAGGTGCCATGGCGCAATAAACTGGAGTTGAGCAAATATGTAACGAATCATTAGTCTGAACAGTAATTTGACCTCTGCACAATTCAGAACCCAATTTTTCATAAGATTATGCACGGGTTTAAGTCTGTCTACATGTGCAATGCTCTTGCAATTAATCACCAGGAGCAAGTTGCTCGAGGGAATCAGGGAAAGAACATTTACACCATGTCTTATAATTGGTTGAATTTGTTTCTTACTAATCAGACACTAYGTAGCATTTTAGTTATGTGTAAATTAAAAAGAGCTGGCTGCCCATTTTGTTTCACCATTCCCATTTCTCTTCCGCCAGGAAAATTTTTATCAGTTAACTCTCTGGTCTCTCCAAGCAGAGGTTATGATCAAAAATAACAATCCACACAAGGAATTGTAAATCTTCTGTTGTACTAAATGGCTTTGGGGRCAGTTCCAAAGAAAGACAGAATTGTAAATGTAGGCTTGTAGATGGGATTTAAATAGCCAAATTCTCCATGAGTACAAAATCATGATCTTGGAAACTTGCTTAGCTGGTGCTAGAGAATAAACTCCAAAATTCCTCTCTCTTTAGTTTAGAGAGAGGTGCAGCTTGTCCTGGCCTGAGCCCAGAGCTGCCCCCAGCCCCCTGCCCCAGGGGGGAGCCCACACAGACTGGGGTGGGCACTCCCAACAGGAGCCTCTTCACAGCCCTTTACACGAAACAGCTGCTGAGGATTGCCAAAGCTGCMCAGGAATGAGCCCATAACCCCTCTGCCCACCCTCCCTGCTGCATTTCCACCTTTTGACGCTTCACTCGCCCTCCTCTCCTCGTCATCAGAGCCATTTTTAATAAACCAGCAAATTGTAAATTCCCTCAGTGCCAAACAGAAACAAGTCTGGAGGCTGCCTAACACCAGGTTCTCAATTCAGCTCTCAGGGCAAAGAGTTGCATGGCTCTAAGCCTCAGAAACTGAACCTTCCAAAGCCTTCCTGAGTACAGCTTTGAAGAGGTACGATTGCCATCTTGGAAACCTTAAAGAACAGTTGAGGAGATAAAATCCCTGGGTAGGGAAAAAGCAGAAACCACCAGGTTCCATCTGGCTCCTCACACTCTGCTGAGAAAGCTGGCAGTGAGGAGAGGGTGCTGAACAGCTTGAAAGGTTAGAGTGTGATTAATGGGATGGCGTGTGCTGCCACGTGGTAATCCCCCTACACACCATCCAATCCAATTTGGCCTATATCAAGTTGTAGAAAAGATTTAAATAGTCTTTCAAGGCCAGAAGAATAACATTATTGCAGTCCTCTATTCCTGCTCAATACGATTATCTCAAAAGTAGATTTACCACAGAGAAAGGGTTTCAATTACGAGCAGAAATCAGTTAAAATAAAACACTCCACCCCAATGCAAACTCATTTGGAGAGTTGTTTATTTGTGAGTTAAACTCTTATTTTCAGACAGGGTGTTCCAATGAGGCAAGTTGAAATTTAGGAATTCTGTAATGGCAAAATACAAGCTGTTAAAAATTGGTTTCTCTACTAAATGAAGAACTTGTAGAGAAAATTGCAAAGAGGAGAACTCTCTATGTATGATATTGTCAAAAACCTTAACTAATGAGCATTTTTTAGGAAAAAAAAAAAAGCTGGTCATAAAAAGACTATTTGAATATCTTAAAGAGAAACTAGTTGACACATCTAACTGGGCGGGGGGGAAGTATATTTTTAGATACTTTTTTTAAACCACAGTCTGTTTTCCTTCTGGCCTTGTTCTGCTCATGGACCATGTTAATTAGAGTGCCAGCAGTGGCCAGAGCCTTGTGYCTGCATTTGGAAGGAAACAGCAAGAGTGGGTCTGGCCATTTAGTAACCATTTAGTAATCAAAATTAATKTACCTGAAGAAACATCCTGTGCATCTGTGGCCATGTATAGAAGACTTTTTTTTTTCCTTTCTTACACAGCAGGATTAAACAATTAAAAAATTTATTATGATTAATTTTTKTCTCTAAAATTGTTCGTAAGAAAAGAAAATATGTTTTGACATCTTTAAGAACATGATATTCAAGATGTGTGATACTGCTCCAAGAGATCTTCAGTGTTGGTGAATTCAGTGCAGTAAGTAAGAACCATGTATTCCAGCAATACATGGAAGAAAAAGAAGGCTAGGTAGAAAAGGAGMAAAAAMYCCCAAAAATCTGTTTATGTGCTCATTCRGGTTCTTTTGGGGTTGGGCTTTATTGATGGTTTTATTTTTTTTGAAAAGTCCCAATGAAATTGTGAGCCTTACTTAGGTTTGAACTTACAGAGGTGGCTAAGTGATCTCTTGATCCAGATTTCAGATATTATGTATTTCTTCATTATGAACAAAACTAATTGCTGCTGGAGATTAAACTGCCACTTTTTTCCCTTCCACTGCAGAACATTTAATTCTCAGTCACTCTGAAGCCTAATTTTCCTTATTTCTTTTAACTCTGTTTTGCATCTTCCCTCATTATTCAATCAGCTTTCAATCCACGACCTACAGAGGATGTGAGAACTTTCCAGTGCCTGGTTAATGAAGCTCCAGGAGAYGTGCAGATTGCTTTCTCATCTCAGTGCTTCTTCCCTTTGGTCAGCTGAATTGCAATGTTTTGTTCTTCAATATATATTTGCTGTACATTGACACATCTTGCAAAGCTTAGWTTTTCCTATTTGAAATGCACTTGGAGAAGAATAAATCCAGATGTCAAGAGCAGAAAACAGTCACCTTTCTCATGCAGTTTTGTGAGAGTTGGATCCAGCAGTGGCAAACAGCAGCCTATGGATTCCAAGAAGCACTGAAGTAGTCTGACCCCTTTAGACCTTTAAAAAATGTAAATCTGCTTGCTCTTGGCTTTTAAAATGGGTGCAACTGTTCCAGAGAGTATTCTGGTAAATATTCCAGTGTTACAGTCTTTTAAAGGATTTAACCATAAGGTTTTATTTAATTTTAGTTTTTTGTACACAGCTGGCTATGATGWTCTTTGGAGTAATTTAATATATGTCTTATACATTTTATTCTTTGGCCACAGTGTAACTAAAATTCCTATATTTTATCTATCAGTATTAATCAGTTATCCRTTGGGATCTGTTAGTGATTCCTTTAAAAGTGGGCATGCATACAAATGTTTTAAAATACAAATATATATATCTATATACAGATATATAGATACATTATACATAAATCCATATATCTATAATGTATCTTTATATCTATAATGTATCTATACATCTGTATATAGATATGTATATTTGTATTTTAAATATCTATATTTATTTGTATTTTAAATATCTATGTCTGTATATCTATATATACAGATATATAGATGTACATACACAGACAGATGAGGTTAAATATCCAGAGCCAAGTGTCAAAGTGGAGAATTTCTGCTTGTGGGTCTCAGTCCTGTGTTAGTTGCACTTATTCAATTTGCATGTGCACTTTGTAGAAGGATTGAATGTACACTCAGTCCCATTTTCTGCTCTGCCAGAGAAGCAGGTGRGAGCAAAGAAGGGAAAAAGTTCTTGGGAAATGACATGGGCAAACAGAAATGTTGATGGTGTTTTTATGAGATTACAGCCTTGCTGCTGCCTGTGTGCCTCAGAAACATCGCCAGATAAATAGATGTGCAGCCACAAGAAGGACAAGATTCCCTAAATATTTATGAACCAGCATCAGTAATCTAATTTTTGGGCATGAAATGCAAGGAGGGGTCMATAGGTCTTTGTCTGAAGCATCACAAGTGCTGATCATTGAGACTCTTCACCTGAGTGCTGCAGAAAACCATGTTCTGTGTCTCAATTAAATATCTTTTATTGCTGCCAGTGCTAAGCAGCCCTCAAGTGCTGCTTTCCAGACCTGGTGTGTGCTCCTGTAGCACTCACAGAGTGTCAGGGTGACATCATATGCCATGTCCTCCAATATTCCTTTTGGTGCTGCTGTATCATTGCTAAATTTGTGTTCCTGGCTCAGGATTTCCTGCCAAACAGATTATAGAATATGTTTGGGTTGAATGAAATGGTAAATTTTCTTATGACCAAAATATTACCATTTGAATGTTTTAATTATAAAATTTTCAGGTATAAGTAAGCATGCCTTTAACTGATATCAGTGAAAAAACCCTGATTAGCTCAGAAATCCTGAAAATACCCCACACTGAAAGTACAGGCAATAATCCAGCTAATTAGCCTTCTCAAGGGCAGTTTCTGAATCAACCTGCTAAAATACATATGGTTGCATGTAACTCAGGGATTGATGGATGGATGGATTGATTGATTGATTGATTCTTTTTTAGCCATGTTAATGGAAATCAAATTTTTTTGGCAGTTCCATGCTGTAACACATTGTTTTTTTTCTTTTGGACTGTCAAAGTTATCATTTAGATATGTAAATAACATTACTAATTTCTTACAATAGCATATAATAGAAACCCAGTGTGAAACTAAACTGTGCTTAAAGGTATATCTGATTTTTATAATTTGGGTACATCGATTACTAAATGAGGAATTCTAATTCTATTTACAATTAATTGATTTGATTTGRGAACTGCTAGATTTGTATGTTTATAATGGAAGGATGAACATGACTTTTATTGTGAACGTTACAAAGTTAGTGGTGATGAACCGGCTCTTCTGCACTCTCTGCTTTTTTACAAAGYTTTAGAAACTGACTGGTCTCATCCTGCAGATGGTAACTAATGGAGGGAGTAAAAATATTTACTCAGTAAACCAATGTTCACTGCTGAAGGCAGCATCCTTCCCTTGGCTCCCGAGGGTATTGTCCCAGCATTGGGAGTGATCAGTTGTGTAGCTGGGCAGGTATTGCTGATGGCCCAGCCACAGCTGCTCCTGGCACAGCTTCACCCAAGGGCAGAGCTGCCCCCAGCCCTGTGCCACAGCTGGCATTTTTCATGGGCCTTCTCTGCTGATAACTTTCTCATTGGCTATAAACTCACCCTAAACTTTACAAAAAAAACCTACCCACAGTGGTAAGGTTTGGATTGTTTTTTTTTTTTCCTTCTCCTTATAGATGTCATTTAATGAGCTTTGCCAGATACAATTTTCTGATTAAAACAAAGCTGATTAAAAAGTAAATTAAAAGTAAACTCTCCCTGATTGTTTTACATTATAATGTTTTTAATCACAGGAGTGGCATCAGCTGGGTATCACAAGTTTGCRCTGCACTCCCCTCCTGCCCCAATCCTGGTGTTCCCATGCTCTGCCCCACCAAAGCCCTCAGCTGGTCTGAGCTGCTGAGCCTGGCCTCTGATAACAGCACTCACACGTGAGCATTATTAAACCCACAGCCTGACTCAAATTACAGCCTCTAATTTTTGTTCTGGGAAATCAGTATTCTTAATCAGCAGGGTTCCAGGTGCTTCCATTGTTCTTTGATTTCAGAGAATGGTATCAAAGCTGCTGTTTAATATTTTTTAAAACCTAAGGTTTGAGGAAGGTAAATTACCTTTAATCTCCATAGACTGTCACTTAAGACTTATAATTTGTTTGTCTTTTTTAACCATTAAAAAGCAACTGAAACAGCTGCACTCCCTTTCATGGCTCTGCATTCTCCAAATCACTACCAGTGCTTTAAAGGAGCCCACACACTGTGAGAAAACCTTGCATGTCAGAATTAATTGTTGCTGTGCCAGTCACTGGGAGTTACAGAGCTTCTTGCCGTGCAGCAGGACACCTCCATCACAAACACAGAAGCTGGCTGCCCCTTTGGGCTCTCTCACAGGCGTACGGGGAGCTCCCTGTGTCTGCAAAGTGAGGATGCAGCGATCCTTTGTCCTTTTGTTGTGCAAAACCCCAGCACAGTGTGGGGAAGGGGCCTTTCAGCACAAYGGGGCTTGTAATTCTTCTGTTCATTCCGCCAGGCATTTTTCAGTGCATGCAGTGGGCCATGAACAGGGCTGCAAAAGAGGTGGTTTTGGTTCAAACAGAAGGGGGGGATGTCAGAGCCCAGGAAATTCCTCTGGCTGCCCTGGAGGGCTCAAATCCCTGCCCAGGGGCTCAGAGACCTTGGCACAGAGCCCCAGACCCCTGTGCCTTTGATCTTGACCCATGGAAAAACAATTACCAACCTTATAAAGAATTACAAGTCAAAAGAGTTTAAGTAGAATAATAGTAGTTTGTCACAGGGTGAAAAATGGATTTTTGGGGTTTTTAGAATGGGGCCTTGGGGTCCCAAGATGGAGGAATTTGGGTGTGCCTTGTCCTTTTCCCTTCTTCTTCTTGGCCCCCATCTTCTGCTGTGATGKTGGCACTTTTGGATTGGTTTAGAGTAGAAGCTCACTGTCTAACATAGGTGATGGGTATTGGAAAGTAATTGTAAATATTGCACATGTAGTTTTTAGTATAAAAAGATAACACTGCCCTGGGGGCAGGCAGAGTGCCTCTGTCTGTCCTGCTGGATGGACCTCGGCAGGGCAGGAGAAAGAAAGATTTCTAGATTTTATAGATAAGAAACAATAAACAACATTGAGAACGAGAACTGAAGAGTTCTGACTCCTTCTTCGAGTCCCAGGCTAGGAAAAGAGACTTTCTAATGTATCTCAGGATCACTCTGAGCAGCTAAAGCCCCAAGGAGCTTGGACAATCATCTTGTCTGCATCTGAGTTTATTTCTGCAGCACATCAGCTCCCTCCTGTCCTCCTCTAACACACAATGCCCCTGCCAGGGCAGGGCCAGCCACTGAGGCCACACACATCTGGAAAGAGCAGTGGGGCTCTTGTGTACAGCTGCCTTTGAACTCTTGTTTAACACTCTTGTCTTCCCTCTTGTAGAAGAAGCTTAGTCAGAAAGGAAAATATTTTCCTGCCATGAGCTGTGTGGCCCAGCCAGGCTATGAGGAGGCTGCAGGCAAAGCTCTGCTCACCTGCCACAAACCAAATCTTCCTCTTCAGAGTTCTCAGAATTTTCCTTTGCCATCAAAGCTAATATTAGGCATGCATCATATTCTGTATTTATGTCATAACATAGCAAGTGAAAAGACACCAAACCTCTCCTTCCCTGGCTTACAGTCAGTGTAATCCTTACGTTAAAAAAATAAAATAAAATAATATATTCCTAGATCAGCCCTGTAGACTTTTTCTGACATACAGGTACGTTCTCTAAAACCGATTTTTCCCAGAAGTCCTTAGCAAGCACATCTTATGGTGGAGGTTAAGAAAAATGAGCTTTCAAAAGGCAACTCTTTCTCTGCATTTACAGCTCCTATGCTTTGTTCCTGCTAAGGGAAAGAGGAGTCCAAGGGGAGAGCTGGATGGATGCTGGTTTTCCCCAGTGGAATTCAGTGTGATAGCACAGACAGAGCATCCCAGCACTGTGGGCTGTGGGGGAATGTTCAGCTGGGGCAGTGACCCAGGGAGGAGGAGCAGAGGAGCCCCAGGACCAGCTCACCCCGTGCCCTCCTCCCTTTGCCATTGTGTTTGACATTTGGGAGGCTGAGGTCTGTCACAGTCGAGAGGTTTACAGCAGCAGGGCTGCAGACAGGAAATCTTATGACAATATAAAAAAGGCRTTCTGAAGGAAATGAGTGAGGTATTAAAACAGCCAGGTTTGGGAGCTTTTTGTTAGGTAGTTGCAATAAATTATTCTTTTGTGATACAGTCAAATGAAATATGTACACAGAATTCTTAGAACTTCCAAATATAAACAAATCATTATACTTTCCTTTAACTTAGAATGAAAAAGCTGTCAGGGTGGCTTTTGATGAGTACAATTGCACAATGCAACTACCAGACACTACTGAAGTTTCATATACATTTTTACCTTATTTTACTAATTTGAAGTTTTGACTCCTCTGTCACTTCCTGACAAATGGAAGCATTAAAAATAGGCTATGGCTTGCATAGAGCTCCTCACTTTATTTCCTTTTTTTTTTTTTTTTTTTTTGCAAGGGAACTGTACCGTCTTTATGAATAACCTTCTTAGTATAGGAAATATTCTCAGTGCTCAGAGGTAACAAAGAGAGTGTCATTCCAGTAATTATGTGCTGTTTGCTGCAATTATAGCCCTCAACCTGTAATTCAATCTGTGTGGGCAGACCATACGTCCATGTGAAACTCCATTGGCTTAATGGGTTTTACACTGTTATAAAGAGCAATTTGCATGTCTTAGATTATAAAATCAGGCTAATGTGCATATCCCATAAGCATTTAAGGACACATTCCTAAACTGACAAGCACAGAGATGGCACTACCATGAGTAATAAGTCTGTGTTTATCAGCTGCACATTTGCTCAGCAGCACTGAAATTGTGGAGCTCATTGGCACAGGTGGTTGTGGAGGCAGGGAGGATAAATCAGGGTTAGTTTCAGAGTGGGACAGTCCATCAGGGCTGCAAAGCCTCCGAATCAGGCTTTAGAAGGATATGTCTAGACAGAGTTATTTTGTGTTTGTCCTCTTTTGGAAATCCACTCTCCAGTCCTCACTGAATACCTTCAAGTTTCAGCTGAAGTGAAAGAAATTATCAGCCTTTAGGAAGAGCACTGAGATACAGAAACTGAAAGCAGAGAAGGGCAGCAGGACATGAAAATAATGGAGATGGGGAAATTCAAAGGATCTGAAATTGTAAATGAAAGAGCAGAGTAGAAGTACAGTATTAGAGTTGGTGGGAGTTGTCTTGTCATTATGACTTTTATTGAAAGAGTACTAGAAAAGAAGTGTGGAAAGGCTTATTTTATAAATGGTAGTCTATGTTTAATTTTCAAAATTACAACTTTTTTTTATTCCAGAGGTCTCAAAAATTCCTCTGCTGAGAGCTTATCACCTGAAAAGAAAATAAGATTCTGCGACTTAGTAAGCACCTGGCTTGTATTGTTGAGCAGCTGTTTGAAATCAAAAGATGCTTAGTATTATTTGTAGCACTGTTTGTACTTTACCATTTRCTTGGAAGCTGTAATCATGAGGATGTGGTAAATAGCAAAGTTCATGTGTACTTACATTGTATATCCCAAAAAGCCAACGTACACCTGCAAAATGGAAAAAATGTTTATTGTTTAACGTGCTGGGAAAGAGCTGCTGAAATATTTAGTGTTTTATTTGTTCTTGTGTAATAATGTGTTCTAAAGTAAAATGTGAATGACATCAGCCAAAACAGTTATTACAGAGCCCAGAGGCACAGCTCTGAATTGGGAGGCTGTGCAGACCCATCAGCAGCTTGCTGGAGCCTGGCTGCAGAGTCTGTCATTATCCGAGGCTGAAATCCTGGATCTGCCACTCTTCATCCTCCATCACTCATCACACAGAAGGGGAGACTTGTGAATCCTGGGTCACACACCTGAGTCACTGCTCCTGTGCA
>JACDOX010000283.1:525262-545502 GCA_014549065.1 Cardinalis cardinalis
ATGTATTTCTTGTATCTTAAGGGAGGGTGATCAACCAAGTGGCTGTGCATATAAAGAAAGGGAGGAAGTTTAGCTGCAAAGTCAGTGCAGGAAACCTCCAGGTGTTTGGTTTTGGGACGGTGGGAGACAGAGACCCACAGAGCCACCTCCTGAGGGTTCAGRATGTGCTGTGACAGTGGCAGGGAAGGGGCAGGGCTTGGGCTGGAGGGGACTTTTGGGGAATGTCAGAAAGGCARTTTTGACTGTTCATTCCAGGTTTGGGGGATTGATATACTGAAAACAGTGGTCTGAATCTCACCAGCCCCATAAGCTGTGTCTGCAAACACAGGACTGAGGTGCACCCACTGCTGGGTCCCTCCAGTGAGCACCACCAGAAAACAAGGGCCATCCAAGAGATCTCGCTTCAGATGCACAGAGGCCTCTTTGCTGTTTAAAAGTGATGCTAAACACATTCTTTTGCTTGTGAAACAGCACTTTTACTGGGCATGACGTAGTTCTGTGTGATCTTAAAGCTTTTACATCATCTGTCTTTAAATAAAAACGCCCCTTATGGCAAAAAATAACGTTACAATGTAATTAGACTCTATAGTCTGGAAATAAACCCTCATTTTAAAGGCACTATTACTGGAAAGCTATTTGCACAGCAGATGTTTGAGGATATCTGCTGCATTTCCATTTTGCCAGCTAACCTTACCCTGGCAGTGCTGGCTATAGACACCCAGGTTGTAAATCCTCCCTAATGCTACCAGCAAAACCATAAATTGCAGCTAATGCAGGATGAGCCTGAAATGTTCCAGCAGTTTCTGAAAATGTTGCCTTTTCCTTTGCATTTAAACAGATCCTTACTGGTCTCTGCTCCTCCAGTCCCCCAGCCAAAAGTGTTTGCTGTGCTTGAGCCTGTTGGTTTATTTGGTTCAGGAGCTGTAATCAAGTGTTTCAGTTATACTTAGTGAGAGGGGTAAATAGTCCCTGTAGTTGTTCATTAAAACCTCCATGATGTATGCATCAATTACCAAACAGCTTGAACAAAACAGAGGTAAATTAACTTTCTGAAGCTCGCTGTCATAGCCAAAAGGAGTGTAAAGCATTAAAAGTGATTTCATGGCTTAAAGTTCATCCAAAGTACTATTAGCTTTAAGTCCAATTTTCAACTGTCAAGGGGGATATTTACAATAGTAATTTCAGATCATTATCTTAACATTTCAATGCAAATAGCCACAATTTAATTCATTATTACTCACATTACATCTTTATTTTGCCACCAACTGGTGGCTGACATTTCCCAAGCTACTAGGAAGAAATGCTAATTAGACTGGTGTGCACTCTTACCCTTTCTTAATTTCATCATGTTTGTTCTTCAGTGACATGAAGCATTTCCTTCCTTCTGGTCAACCATTGCTTTTTATCCTCTGCATCTCCTCAGTGGTCCAGTTGGAAAATTGAAATAGAGATAAGGCAAGTGAAGTAATTGCCTGCTTTCTGCCTTTTTGGTAAAGTATCTAAGAATATTTGTGCTAGTGTGACAAAAATGACCTCTTTCCTTCAGCCCACCCACCCAACTTAATTTAGAAAATCTAAAGTGATCTCTGGAGTGGAATACTATATGCATTAATATGCAAATGAACTGCCAAGAAAGTTCAGATTTGCATTTAGACTGGACAAAGGGGAAGGAAATGGCTTTCTCATGCTRTTCCCTTGCATCACCACAATTTCACAAATTACTAATCCCAGAAATGATGCCAGAAGGGACTTTCTCAGTACATTTCATTCATGCTTAGATGAGTTTGATTCATCTCAATGTGCCTGGCATTTTACAGTAAACCTGCAAATTTAAAGTGCAAGCAGGACCTTAGTGGCTTTGGTAAGAACCAAATGTGTTTGAAATAAACACAATTAGTAAACTTCAAATAAAATATACACTCCTGATAGGGGCTGGAATGGTAATAGGTAGGAAGGAAGGTAATCTTAGGAAAGTTTCCCTAAGAATGAGCAATTATGCCAGTGAGAACATCKTAGCTCCATTAAAAATAGTATTATTCAAGCAGGCATATTTAGCACAAAAAAAAAAAAAAAGATTTAGCAGATGAATGCCAAAATTATTGAGGAGAAAGCAAAAAGAAACCTATAAGGCAAAGCATAATCTAGTTTGCAGATGGATAGAGTTTAATCCTTCTCCTCCTGCTTTCCATCCTGAGGTTTAGTCAGCTCACAAAATGAAGAATCATTCCTGGGGTTAAAATTTGGGTGCCTGCAAATTTTTAAGCAGATGATTTCCTGAAGACTTTCTGTATGTCTAATATTTGTTTTAATCAGGGGAGTGTTGGTTAATTTATACTTTTTCGCGAAGTGAGTCAGTGTTTCTGTGTCTGTAAACAGACGAGATTTCAGGAGCACAGGTGCCCCAACAGGCAGGTACTTTGCAGAAATAGGTATAATGTTGAAAAAGTACCTGCCCTGGGGCATCAACAAAGAAGAGTTTCAAGATCAGTTTTATGTTTGCTTCTTAATCTTTCTGGGGGATTTTTTCTCCTCCCAGCTACTGTAGCAAAGCAAGTACTGTAAGTCATCACATTTCTGTTTGCCAACATTTATTTGCCCTTTGGTTTAAATGTGTACAGTGGGAGGGTAATAGGGCAGTGCCTTTTACTGCTGGGGGTACATTTTGCTGTGTCTGTATTCCACATGGCTAGAAATGAAGCATTAATATTTTTTCAATGGAGAAATGCAACAACATTTTTCTATGTCAAAGAGACTTTCCCCTCCTCCCCAGCCATCCTGCCGTCCTGCTCTGAACCTTCCCCTGTGGCTCTCTTTTGAGTGAAAAAAGGAGCATTTTAYTACAATAATCTGTCCATTCTCAGCCTTTCCCCTGTCTCCATGTGAGGAGAGGGCAGGCAAGCAGAACCTTCATGTTTTGGGGGTTTTTGACCATTCCTGCCATGCSTGTGTAAGACTTTTTGTGCTCACACGTCCCCATTTCAGCCTCCTGCTTCTGTGATGGTGTTCACAGGGCTCTCAGGTTGAGGGAAGAGATGTGGATCTGACTCCATGTTTGTTTCACAAGGCTTGATTTATTATTTTATGATATATATTATATTAAAACTATACTAAAAGAATAGAGGAAAATATTTCATCAGAAGGCTGGCTAAGAATAGAAAAAGAAGGAATGATAACAAAGGCTCTGTCCCAGACTCTCTGTCCGAGCCAGCTGACTGTGATTGGCCATTAATTAGAAACAACCACATGAGACCAATCCCAGATGCACCTGTTGCATTCCACAGCAGCAGATAACCATTGTTTGCATTTTGTTCCTGAGGCCTCTCAGCTTCTCAGGAGGAAGAATCCTAAGGAAAGGATTTTTCATAAAAGATGTCTGCGACTTGCTTCCAACCAGCGGAAACTGAAATGAGCACACTTATTTTTAGGACTCTGATTAAGTCCCATTGTTGCTGATGCCTAAAATGAAGAGCATTTGTATTTCTACAATCCACTGGACAAAGGGATCTGCTCCAAAGCTTTGTTGGAATGAGGATGGAGCAGCATCCTGTGTGGGAGGTGTTGGGATTTAGGGGCCAAACCCAGCCTGACCCTTGTCCTCATGCTGGTTTAGAGTGGGAAGAGGCCGGTGTGGGAGACCCTGCCCACCTGAGTCAGGCCCTGTCCTTGCCCAGATCAGCAGCACTGGCTCAGTATTCCACGTTTACCTCACCAAAAACCCAGAGGGAGCAGAGCAAGAGGAGCCCCTGCCCCTGCACCTGCTGGCCCTGGTGTGGCTGGGCTGAAGCCAAGATCCCACAGGGCCCAGGAGCTGCAGGGCTCCCCGCTCTGCTCTTGTGCCTCTGTTTTCCACAGGTGCAGGAGGATGAATYCAGCCTTCTCCCTAGCTTGGCAATTTATTTTTCTTTTCTTTTTGGTGTGTATTTTACAGTGCCATGAAATTTGGTTTTCCCATGCTAATATTTCATTTCTTGATATCCTTCTGATTTATTCTGTATTCGATTTGAGGTTCTCAGAATGGGTAATTTCCCACTCTGTCTCACTGTTTGTTATTCCTAATGTCCTCAACCATCCTTTCCCCTCATTTTCAGACCAGGGGACTGTCTGTTCCACTATCTTTTTTTGTTTTCTTTTGCTCCCTGAGAAAAAGTGGAGATCATTTCTGSACCACAATTCAGCCAGCAGTCTGGTTGCAGATGCCTGCTTTGCTTAAAAACTTTTCAAGGCCACTGGAGTGATGTTAAAGAAGCCATAGAAGGTACATGACATTTTCAACACTTTAGGAAAGGGCAAAGGACACAAATATACCCCAAGCACTTTGGTGTTTGTATGTTGTTAGCACCCCATCACTATTGGGCTGGTTAACCTCTCTGGGACCCTTTTCTGTTCTCATTTGGAATGGGACCTTGCACTGTCTGGGCTTTAAGCTTGTTCACACTTTTAATTAAGGGGAATTAAGTAAAGTGCAAGTGCATGTTAATCAAAGGTCATTGAAAAAATTGGGTTTTGATATCTTCAGTTAAGGCAGAGAGTTTGTGGGGTTGGGTTAGAGATCTGGAAATTGTTAAAAATCTGCAATGGCCTGTACCAGGTGTGAGGCTTGTGARGCAATCCTCTGTGCCTTCCCTTCTCCAATTCAACGCATCTTTACTTCATATTTTCCAGAAATTTGCCTTGATTTTCTACCTAGACRCCAATATCAAAATAATAACTACCAAAGTAATAGTCTTGGTGTAGATCAAAGAAACAAAACTAGTTGTCAGCTCCTGATTCACTTCTGAATCATGGTCGGTCCTGTTGATAACCCGGAGCTGCTCTGCAGTTCTGGTGCAGCTGAGGAGCTGCAGTGGTCCCTTGGAAAGCTCTCTGTCAGATCCAGGGGATGCAGTAAACAATTAATGATGGTGCTAAATGAATTGCCATGCTCTGATAGAAGGCTTCTGTGAAAGTGTGCAAAGGTGAAGACAGAGAAAGCACATGAAGTGTGATCACATTTCTGAAACCTCTCATTAATAATAAAAGGGGAGAAAGAAATGAAAGGGAATGTGAGAAAATGTTCTTTCTCTTTCAAGTTCCAGAAGTTCAGGCAGGGAGCCTGAAGTTAGAGAGACCCCACATTTTTAGATTAAAAACATTTTCTTTCTTATTTCTRCAAGCTTTGGCCTTCTAGAGCAGTGACCAAACCTCACCTACAGTAACTGTCCAGAAAGGTCACATGAATGTTATGGCAAACTTGATTTACTCATTAGGAAAAGTTATTTCCAATTGGTTTCTCTTTCTCTTTTGATATGGACAWTTTAAACTCTCTTTTTCTCTCTGGTATTCTGCATATTTTAAGCTAAAAAGAATTTATATCCTATAATGCTCTTCTGCAATACCTTTGCTTCTGGATGCCCTTATTTAACTCTTAAAGGGGTGTTCTGATTTCACAGTTAGAAACCCTTTACTTAATCCACTTAGCAAGTGGTTGATAGCTGTTATAGATGGGTAATGGGATGGYTGGCTCTCACAATTAAGGGGTAAATATTATGTATATTTTAAAGAAGTTTTGTAGCTGTGTAGTTATGTTACTGTAATATTGTTATCAGGGGGTGGCCTTGGCACTCAGGGCATTTGGGAGGGTTGGCTTGGYACTGTGGTAATACCTGAGCTCCAATCAAGGTGTGAGAAAGTGATTTCCACCCCTGGACAGTGACGAAGGAGTCGGCTGACAGGACTCTAGGAGGGGCTAGAGTTATAAAAGTTGGAGCATCCATTTTGAAGAGGAGCGCGTGGCTGGTACTCACAGGGGCTTGCTGTAATTTTTCCTTATTTATCCCTTTTGGGTTTTTGTTGTTGTTGTTGTTGTTGTTGTTTTGTTTTGTTTTGTTTTATTTTGTTGGTTTTTTGGGGGTTTTTTTTGTTTTTTTTTTTTTTTTTTTTTTTTTTTTTTTTTTTTTTTTTTTTTTTTTTTTTTTTTGGTTTTTTTTTTTTTTTTTTTTTTTTTTTTTTTTTAGTTAATGTTTAATGAACCTTTCAATTTGAAAAAGTGGGCAGTCATTTTCCACAATAACCACAGCCAAGAGTGCAGGGGCTGCCAGAGGGGCTGTGCCCAGCTGTTCCCATGCCACAGCACGGTCCCTGGGTGTCCCTTGTCTCTTGAAGAGCTGCCCAAACTGGCTGCCACGGGGGCTGGGGACTCCCACCCTGCACCCAGGCAATCCCCACTGCTCCTGGCACGTCCTGCAGAGGGGTCTGTGGCACAGAGCAGGGCAGGATGACTTTGTCAGCAGTGCTGACATACTGCACAGGCTGTGTGAAGTCAAAACCCTGAGTATTCCTACCTAGGGATTTAGAGAGGGAATGCCAGTGAGTGTCACAGTCATGTCATAAGTTATGCTCAGTAATTCCCTTGTGCAGTCAAGCTCTTAAGTTTAGACTACATATGCTTTCTTGAAAGGTTTATCTTAAGGTTCCTGGTTTGCTGCATAATCTGGCTGGTTTTTAAGCTTATTTATGGCTTTCCTTTTGGCCTATGCCTTTCTTAGGCTTTCAGTTTAAAGAAAACAATCCTGATGAGCAGCCCATTAGCATTAAACAGCTTTCCTAAAAGAATGGTTGTTAAATTATCACAATTTTGTTGTGATTAGCTCCTGCAAATAGAGAATGTCTCTGGGCTAAGCAATTCTCTTTCCCAGTACGAGGAGTCACTTCTGGAAGATGCAGCCTGCATGATCCTGCTCTGTCCTTAGGTGATGCTGTGATTCCTGCCTTTCTTCCAAGGACATTGTTTCCTTCTCTTTGCACAGCAGTGCCCTGCACAGTGAAGGGCTGAAACCTCCACTATGAGCTTCCAGTGGAGGAGAGTTGTGTGCAGGGGTATAACAGATCCCTCTGTGTTTGTTATAGCACATCYCTCTGAGCTCTTTGCTAGGAACAGGGCTTCCCAGTGTTTCCTGGCCCAGCTGTTTTCCTGGAATATCCCATCCAGCCCTGCCCTTGAAGATAAGTATGACTTATCTCAAAGATAAGTCATTGGACTTGAAGATAAGTATGCCAGGCCTGTGCTGGTATCCCTCCAGTTCTGGGTTATAATATTAATGCTGGAACCACCCAAAAGGAATGGTTCTGTCAAGTCTAAATTGTGGAAAAAGGTTGTGGAGAATTGCTCTTGTGTAGCTGCTCTGTCCATACTATTCCATGCTCTTGCTCTACCATTTAACTATGGTGGGAAATGGGAAATTTGCTCTTTAATTGCTTAGTGCTGAGTCTCTAGTCTATTTTTTTATGAGTCTGTTTTAGCTATCACAATCCTTTCTATGTACAAGAAAACAGTACAATTGGAACACAGAGAACTGCTGAATTTTTGATAGTACCCTGCACCTGCTCTGCTGTAGCAATATGTTCTTAGAGGGGTTTTGGTTGGGTTTTATCTGGAGTTGTTTCAGAGGGTTTTGTATTTTGATTTTATTTTTTATTTTTCTAAGCCTAAATGCTCTCTGAAAAAAACCCAAAAACTGCATTACATAGTTGAGAGAGATGTACAGAAAACATTCTGTGGGTTGGTTTTACCAAGTTGGAATTCCAGCCAGCTACTCTTTGTCTGTACTCACCTTTTGCTTTAGTCGTGGCACATGAATATTTTCCTCCACACACTTTTTGGCTGTGATGAAATGTGATTCCATGACCTTGCAATATGCAAGAAAATCACCTGATCCCAGAGAGTCTCTGAGCAAACTGGTGAAGCTCCTGGTACTGTTCATGAGTTTCTCTGAGACAGCAGGCAGTGCAGGGTCTCTGGACACACATAGACCAGAAATGTGTTTGCTCCTGCTTGGGACAGGACCTGTACTGTAAATTCCTGTAAAACCTGGAATTCTATGGCAAATTGCAAAGAGTGAAGTGAGGAGAGTGAGTTCTCAGCGAAGAGAGATCTCCTCAGCAGGAAACCATGGTGCCCCTCTGCAATCAGTGTTACTCAGTTTTCCTTCAGCCTGCTGAAAAGGAGGAACATTCAGCATGGAATGCCAGTGACAGGGGAAGTTGTCTCATCTCTCTGTTAGAAAAAGGACCAGTTGGCAAGAACATTGTAAGGCACCCCTGCAATAGCCATTTTAATATTAATAAAGGCAGTGTACAAGTGCACTTTCTAGCTCAGTCCTGCCAATTAGAGGAAGATCCTCCTACACATTCTTTCTGTACTCTGCTTTTTTGCAGTGCTTTCACCTATGCCATCTGTGATGTTTGTATTTCTTGATGACCTTTTCAACAGTTTGTTGTTCTCATTCTTCTGGCCGTGTGAGAGAGATGGAATTCTCCAAGGAAAGCTACTTGAACATATGGCAAGGTACAATATTGTAGCATGTAAACTGACATTCATTACTGCTTCTCTGTACTGTTGACTTTATTTTTTTCTCTAGGTTTTTTTTTTCATTTGTTTGTTTGGAGGAAGGTTTTATGATCAATGATAGTTCTTAACTGGGGGAAAAGCCCCAGTTTGTGGATTGAAGTGCGAAGCAAGTTCATACCAGCTGAGGAGCTGGGCCAAGCTGTTGATGAAACCTTCAGATATAAAAAAAGATGATTGTGCTCTAAAGACCTTAACCTGTTGGGTTTTTTCCTACCAAATTCTGCCAAGCATAAGGGGGCATAAGGAACATATCTGAGTACAGGGACAAAACCATTTGTGAGTCAGTGGTTTCACACTTGGGGCAATTAAGGCTAAAAGTGAATGGAACAAGTCATACAGTGGGAATTCTTCCAATAATTAGAGAGTAAGGGTGTAAATGTCAGGCAGCTTCTCACAAGAAGTGTTACAGTCAGGAATACTTGTCCATATCAYGAAGGTAATCAGATTTGAGGTGTGCCACAGGTGTACAGAGGGGGCTGGAAGGCAGACCTAGCATGGGTTAAATGATGGGGCTATTTTTGCAGCTTCTATTTCCTGATGACCTTTTCAACAGCTGCCTGCTTTTGTTCTTCTGGCCATAGGAGAGAGTCAGAAKTCTCCCAGGGAGGCTGCTTGAATGCCTGCCATATCCATCCATTTGTGTGAATTAAAAGGGTATTGTGTGGACATCATAAAAATGAGAGAAGAGATGGAGGCTACTGAATTGAGATGGAAAACAAGTGAAGCATTTTCTGGTAGTTCTGCTGTCAGAATGAAAACGAACTACTGGATAATTTATAAATCTGTGGGTGAACAAATGACAAAACTTCCTAACACTTTACATATGCTAGAAGAAAGGTGAATGGACCATAATCTGATTGTTGGGAAGGACAGAGAATAATCCCCAGGGCAGTGGAGAAAGAAGGAAAAAGGAATGGTTTTGGTTTGTTGGAAAGGAAGTAATCTGACGTTTGACTAAAGATGGGAAGGTAAAGGAGCTGTTGGTGGCTCATAAGCAGAGAAGTGGAATCAGGTCTGGATTAACCAGAAGCAGTCAACCAGCAGCAGAAATGGTCAATGGGTGAAGCCAATTTTGAGAAAGAAACAAGAGGACAATACTTGAGAAGGGATGAGGAAGAGATTGAAAARCAAAACAAAGCAAGAAGAGCACTAATGTTGCTGCTTAAAATAGTTAGAGAGGATGTTATTATTTACAGCTTACAGTTTCTGCAAGGTCAAGAAAAATCCGCAGATGCAGTTTAGTGAGAGTTTCAATCAAGAYAGTCCATATTAGCAAGGATATTTATGTTAACACATAAACTGTGTTTGATACTCACCAATTTAGAGCCCAAATTTTAGTTTTGGAAAGTCTGTGCAAGAAGAAAACAACCTCACTGATTTTCACAATGCCTTCCTGTGTAAGACATTGGTTCCATCCATCTCACCATCCCAGGCTGCCAGTGGTGCTCTGAGGTTTGCTGTTCCAGCCGCAGGAGCAGTCACACAGTTCCACAGTGACACAGCAGCTGTGTCCCTCTGCCTGCCCTCAGGAGCTCCAGATCCCACGGGGRACCCTCCAGCAGTGCCCAGCTCTGGGTTTGTGGTGCCACTGCTGTCCTTAGGAAGGACAGAGAGGAACCTGGAGGGTGAAAATTGGGYTGCTGATGATGGTCCAGAGCTGCAGAAAGCTCCATCAGGTGAGACCTGCACTGGTGGTTCACATGAACAAGAGAGGATCCCACTGACAAAGTTGTGGCAAAAAGGCCAGCTGAGTGTTGCAGTTCAATATCATTCACTCCTCACCAAGATGCTTGGGTTTCTGCCTGTGTTTACCGYGCAGGAACCCATCTTTAGGCTTTAATCTTTGCAAGTCCTTCTTCTTTCTTACATCCCAACACGGCACATTTTTAATCAAGTGCTGTGAACAGCATATCAAAGGAAGTGGTTGACCTTCAGATCAGTGCAGCAGATAACCTCATCCATTTATTACATTTGAGARAAATCGTGTTTCTATCAACTTTGATCAAGAACAAAAAGGGAAATATCTGGAAAAATCTCCAGCACGTTTCAAATGTTTCGCTCCTGTTGGTTTCAGCAGCACCRCTTCAGAGCCCTCCTGTAATTCCAAATTCCAAATATTCCAGGGAGAGGGGAGCGTGTGCCTGAGGAAAGCACGCACAAAACCAATTCTCTTATTCTGTGTTTACTCACTCTGCCAAGTCGTCTCAAAGCACCAACTACAATCTGCAAAAACAAGATTGCTTCCCTCTGGACTCAACTTGCATAAATATTTCAGTGGATAGATACATAAATTAAAAAAAAAAAAAAAGATGTTGTGGTAAATAGAAAGGAAGAAAAAAAAAGCAAATCTGAGATGGGCTGGTTTGTAAACAATAAATATTACATCGTCTTTACACAATAAAGTTCCATAAAGGACACCAGATGATCAAAGTTGTGAGAAAGGCTTACTAGAGATAGAAAAGGCTCTCAGGGTCCTAAACTACTTGTAAGTCAAGTATTCATTTTACTTGCTGGTGGCTTTTTAATAGCCAGCTGCTTGGCATTGGCTGTTTGATACTTGATTATTTCTTTATTTTCTGTTATCTCTGTCATAATCCACCCTAAGTAATTATTCAGCTCAGAGAGAGTCTGCACAGAGCATTGCTAATGTCCTGTGGTTTCTTTGCCCATCTGAGTTGTCATATGGTGCTCTTTCCAAAACCACATTTGTAGAGCACAGCCTTGGAACTGTTTAATTTTCTGGAGAAGAGTTTATTATTAAACACTCGACTGTTATCAAAACAATTCAATATGCATGACCTAAATCTATTTGTGGTTAAATAGTAAGGTCTGGAGGTTAATAAAAAGAACTGCAGCAAGCTGCTCRCAAGATAATTCAAGAAACTTATAAAGGATTGTAGAACTCCAGCCATTTTCCCATTAGGCTTTAAGAGAAAAGTAAATATAAAAGGGAGATGACAGTCCTATATTACTATTTCCTTAACAATATGGAGAAATTCCATTTTTCAAAGGTTAGGTGAGACAAAGAGGAACTATGTGCAGTTGGTAAAAAGCTGGAGTTTTTCCTAAATTTAGCAAAATGGGTTTTTCCTCCCTCTTCAGGYGATTCTTCCTTTTATTTATTTTTGGTTTGTTTTTTTTTTTCCACTGTCTTTAGCCTTGTGAATTGCAAGGGTGGGAAGGAGAAGAGACCTAAATCAGCTTCCAGTTCAGCATTTAAGCAAGAACAGTCACTTCTCAAGTGCTGCTGAGTGTCACAGCAAGACAGGGAAGGGAAGTGGCACTAAATGACTCCTGAAAAGTCAGTAGGCTTATTAAGTCTTACTTAAAAAGTTGATTGGGGAGCTAATTTAGAGCTCCCCTGTCCTGCCTCTTAAGTATGATGAAAACCCTTAAAAGACTCTCAGTGGYGCTAACAGATTCAGAGTGGCATTGAGTGTAGGCGTGGAGTGGGAGCAGGGAAACACAAAGTTAGGAGGGCTGGGTGCCTTTAGCTCCCTGCCTGTGYGCTTTTCCCTGGGGGCAAGGGGCACATGAGGGACATTTCACTGCCTGCTGCTTGCAGTAGGGTTTCTCACAGCACAGGGGGCCACAGTCCTGCCATCAGAACCTCTCTGGAAGCCTAATGTGGGTCTGAGTGCCACCCACACCCATCCTGGCTTGCTGGGCAGCAGAAATGGTTGGGGATTTAATAACAAACCCCGGGGTTTTATTGGTGTTAGTGGCATTTCCTTACTGTTCATGTGGGCACCACATAAAGAGCCAGGCAAGCACTGGGAAGGTGGCATTGGAAACTCTTGTTCATGCTCTAAATTGCTTCTAAGCTGAGCCTTTAAAACTGAATGTCACTGCATAGCAAACTGCCTGCCCTTTTAATGGAAATGTCAATCCTGTAGAAAGTTCTTGTTTAGAGGAACCATGTGCTAGACAATACTCCTAATGAAGATCTTCTTCCTTTGTCTCTGCACTTGCCCTCTCTTTTATTYGCTCCATGGAAATACCAGCCAGGACTCTTCAATTATGGAACAAGCTTTTCATTTTAACAACTGTTTTGCAGGCATTCTTGCTAATGCATTTTGTCTGCCTTTGTTTTCCAGCCTCCCATTTCCATTGTCGTCGTTTAAAATGACAGCAGACTGAGCTTTTTCATTAGGAAGGAGCTGAGACCAGGCACTGCAGTTCAGGCTGTGCCTGGAGAAAGAACAAAGGCTTGACTCTTWAATTTTAAACTCACTACAGGTGCGTATTCAACAAGATATTATTGTCTTATGGCCATGAAAAGTGGAAATATTTTGGGAGAATGAATTCTTAATCTATGACATCAATAACGTGACACCCCCAGAGTGTCTGAGAGTATTTCATTATCCACAGAGTGTGTACATGCTTGTTTTTATCCTCTCCCAGCCAAAAGTCAGAGCACATTATTAGTTTAAACTTCAGGGARAGAAGATTAAAGTGGGGTTTTTGTGCTCCAAGTGCAGCAAGCTGAACACTACATGGATGGGTGGTGATGGCAGCCCTTGACTTCCTAAAGAGACACGGGCGTTGTGCATCCTATTGATTTTCCAGGACCATGTCAACAGGAGTGCTGCTGCTGGAGCTGCCTGCACTCTCAGTTTCYTCCCTCCTACTCTGATTATTCTGGAAAGGGCAGGGTCTACCCACACAGTACATCCCTGGTCACCACTGAAACAGAAAAAAAATGCATAAGAGGATATTTTCAAGCATTATTGCAATCACTGGTCCCTATTATTAAKCAACCTGTCAGTTGTCCAAAAGCTTTTTTAGAGGGTATTTCCATCTCTGGCTCGCTTTCCTTAAGATGGAAAAAAGCAATATTATATTGCCTGTCCGTGAGAGTCAATTAAATTTAACACTCCATATATATACATATATCTATCTATAAATATGGAGATATACATTGGTAGGTATTTAACAACCCCATTGCTTTTAACTTCTTTGCTAAGTAATGATAAGTCAAAACCAAACTGTGGTGTTATGTGTGATATTTTTATGTGTGGAATACCTTCATCTACTCTGAATACCATCATCAACTCTGAAATGTAGGCTGTTGTAAACATGTATTGATAGCAAGTGTACTATTGAATCTCTGGGTATCAATAAGGGAGATAACAGGCTATCCCCTGAGATCTCAAAACACACACCTTTTACAAATWAGCTTGTTATTAACACCACCACTGTGTTATGAGTCTTTCATTAGACCAAACTGTGTGTTGAAGTCACTTTCTGCATGTCAGTTCTGTACAATTATTATTATCATCACCAGGAAGTTGAATTTCGTTAATTGCTCCAGTTACAGCCTATAGACACTTACTCTAAATTTGCAATATTATTGAACCTGCACTAAAAGGAGAGAAACAAWTGTTACTGTTAATGATTGATTGAAACAGATGAAAGAAGCATCATTTCATTGCTCCTGCATTCCTGGTTAAACGGYGCTGGATGTGCAAGACAATCCTCAAACACTGCAGGAGTGGCTTCCAGCAGAGCCCAGCTCAGCGTGCACTCAGCACCTGCTGCTCCCTCCTGGCGGTGCCCCTGTGTCACCTGCAGCAGGGCTGGGCACRGCTGTGCCACACTGGGGGCAGCCTCTCGCTGGGCACTGTCCCCTGGCTGTGCCCATGACGGCGTGAAAAATGCCTATTTTATGATTGGCTTTTCGCAATTATTAAAATGAATATTATATGWGTTGTGGTAGAARGTTATGCTGTGTTAATTTTCTTAAGTAGTGTGTTAAATATAGTTTTAGATGATAATATAATGTTATAATAGAAACTATGCCATGTAGGATACTATTTTAAAGAAAGGACTCACACCAGATAGATAGCAGCTACAGGACACCCRAATCTTYCAGAGAAAGAGAATTTATTGCTCCATTATCAAGAGAAATGAACTTCTTTCTGCCTCTCTCAGTCCTGAAGATGCTGTCAGGATTCAGAGGAAGAAGCTGACACTGGSCAGACAGAGTCCTGTGTTTGAATGGAATTTATGCATCATGTATGAGGTGTATGAATATGCAACAGGCTGTTGTTTTTAAGGGTTAATCCTCTGTTAACGTGGATCCTTTTTTGGGCTWATGTTGCCCAGAAAAAGGTCCCCAGATGTCTGTAACTCTTTGTTTTTATTGTCTTATATTGTCCTAATCCAAATTGTCAAATTATTGTTACTCTAATTATATTGCTATTTTTATAACCATTTTATTATCATTAAAATTTTTAAAATTTTAAAAACAAGTGATTGGCWTTTTTCACAACAGCAACCCAAACAGAGCAGTGCCCSTGCCACCATGAAATCCACTGCCCTGCTTACCCTGGCTGGCTTTGTGGCTCCAAAATAACCATGGTTTGTGGGCCTGGGGCTGCTCTAATTACAGTCTAATTACAGTTACTCTGCTAATTCTGTCCTGGGCCCAGGCTCTGTGTTGTCCCCATGTTGTTCCTTTCAGAAAGCCCCRCTGTGTTTTGGGCTCTGGCACAGCCTGGGAGCAGTTGTTTTGTTATCAGAGCCTGGCAGGCTGTGCTGGTGCACAACAGAAATGTGTAAGGACAATGTATAGGATGTTTGTCTCTACAAAGCCTCAGAATTCTTTTATTGTCCAGGCCTGGCTCATCTCTTGGTGTCCTTCAGCCCCTTCAGCAGTTGAACTGATTGAGGTTCACTGAGTGCTCCACAGCTGAGTGACAGCAAAACCTGCTGTCCTGCCCTCATCATCCCCTTGAACAGCTAGGGCACTCTGGGGAGCAAAAGGGAAAAAAATACAACAACAAAAACACCACCAACCAAGTAGAAAAAGAGTGAGGGTCAAGTAGACAGAGAGAGAAATGAAGATAAAAGTGCTTTATGAGAAAGGGAGTGGCAGTGCCCAGCACCCAAAGCTGCCAGACTGATGGAACCTCAATGGGAAGGAGCCTGGAGCAGGGCAGGAAGAGAAAGAGAGACCCAAAGTCAAAGAGAGCAAAGTGCAACTGGATAACTTAACCCAGAGCCCAAGCTAGCACAAAGGATGGGTTCAGCTGCAGGAATGATTCTCCTGGGAACTTTGGCATCTGGGTGATTTCAGAGACTCCTGGCTTAGCCCATTCCTGTGGTYCAGAGAGAGCCCAAGCCCAGCCCTGGAGCTGGAGTGGGACTGCAGAAGGATGTTGAGGGACAGTGGTTTGCATAAAGACTTCTCCTCTGAGACTGTTTTCATCCTTTTCTGACTTCCTGCTGTTGGCTTCTTCACTGGAAGGCAGCTGTGGGAATTATCTGACAAAGACAGATCATCTAGTGCTAAAAATAAATGAGATAAAGGAATTGAAAATGCCAATATCAAACCAAGCCCATCCCCAAAGAAGATGCTTTATTATATTCCTTTATCTGTGCAGTGGTGGCAGGGACACTTTCCTGCAGAGGTAGAAACAGGTAAATCCAAGCAGGTTCTTTTTTCTGCTYACCTGATTATATAGAATACATATACAATTGAATATATAGAGGGACTAAGAGACTTGTGAAACAGCTGATTTTTTTATGTTCATTTAAACTGGAGGGCAGACAGCAGTGAGAAAGGACAGTGGAGCAGTTGTCTTCCTAGAGGAACAATTTGCAAAATTTGTAAATGGTGTGGGAACAAATGTTGCATTAAACTTTCTTCAGTCTTTGTTGCAGATCCCATGAGCATTAGCTAAACATTCACAGGGGAGGGTGAGAACCTGGTAATACAAAACCCATTTACAAAGAATGAAACAGTAAAAGCAATAGGTGTTTAATATTCAGCATATTCACCACAACTGTTTTATCACTGAATATCTGTGGCACAGGGAGAGGACTGTGTGCAAATACTGAGCACGAGGGTACAATTGCTTCTTTCCCAGGGTGGATTACAATCCTCTGGGTGACTGACTCTTAGAGTTTTTGAACATCCTCTGGGAGGTAGCCAAGGAGAAGTTTCTTGTTGAAATGACAGAAATTCTTTGACATTAAATGTTTTCTTAGAACATATGTTGAAACGTCTCTACCATTTCGGTGATGAGCTTCCTTTCTGGCACCTTTTAATGTATGCTCATGGTAATCACAAGCAATATCTTGTCAACAGCCATCTACCATAAGTGATCCTAATCCACTTTGCAATCATTTTCAAAGCCTCTTCATTTTCGCTGAAAGGATTGTTTTGTTTCAAAGAATTCCTGCTAATGTGCAAAATTGCCCTTAGTTAAATGCATTGTAGGAGCTGAAAAGGGATACAAGTATAAACCTTCACAGCTGGAGCACAGAGCTCTGTGGCTGCAGCTCACACTTCTCATTTTTCACATACAGCATATGCTGGGAGAGTGAGGAACAGATGCAGCCTCTTTAATGGGACAAATCTCACATTTTATTCTCATGACTCCACATTTGGGGATGCACTCCCTCTTTCCTTTTGCTCACCATGGCTCTGGATACATGAGAATAGCTGTGGCAGAATATTGCCATGGCTGGGACTGAGGTTTGTTATAAGTAAGAAGTTCGACTAGGCCAATATTCAATCAGCAATCAAWTTATTAATTAATATGGTAAAGTATGAGCAATACAGTGCTGGGTACAGTGGGGGAAGTTTTCCCTCCAACTGCACACCGATAGTTGAGGCTTACAGGTATTTATAGGGGTACCCATCAGCTTTCTCAGCAGTTTCTATTCCCAATTTTTATGTCACAATTCTATACCTATTGTGATTTAGTTTTTCTCAGGATGTATCCCAAGAGGAGTATCCCAGACGGTGGGGGTCTGGTTTCCAATAGAAGAAAGATGAATCCCATCTGGGGGAGTCCAGCTCCCCAGATGTGGGTCCACCTTTTAATTGCAAAGACTGTAAACCTCATACCAGTGATGTCCAGCTTCCCTTGGTTGAAACTATAAATCCTTGAGTTGATGTTCATCTTCCTTTCTCAAGCTGTTTTTCTCTGCTTTATTAAGGCATGAGATAAGCATGTTTCCTTTATATATATATATTCCAAAGCTATAGTTTCAAGGATACAAGCAATATCCTAAAATTATACTYCAAAAGGTTATTATTGCAGAACTCTTTAAGGCTTAACTACAAGCAAAAAGCAACATCCTTAACRCTTTAATTCCAATGCTCCTAAATMAACTAAGGTTAATTKTGGACAAAGGATAGGTTCCAAGGCYTTCTTCCATGCTTTACTTTCCTCAGTTATTWTTAGAATTTGCAACTGTCCCGTGGTCRGTCTCCACACAYATGGCAATCACAAATGCACATTGCCTGTGTGTACACAGCTTGGTGTTTCACAGTTTGGGGATGCAGGTTCCACAGCCTTTCTGTGAGCAGCCCRTTAAAACGGGCAGAACGTGCTGGACAGGTGGCAGCAGAAATGCAGCCTGGAGTCTGTGCTGGGCTCGGGCTGCTGATGCAGGGGGAGGGTTTGGCACCTGAAGGTGTTCCCTGTCATCATCCACCAGGGCTGGGGGCCGTGGCTTCCCCTGCTGCTCTGAGCCCTGCCAAACCCTCTCTGGCACCAGCAGAAGGACTTTGCTGCTTCCTCCGCTGTCTCTGGCTGCCTTGCTGGGGGAAGATAAAGGCAGCCCTGTCACACTCTGTGCAGAATTTCACCAGTCTGGAGCTGAAATAAGCAGCTCTGCTGGATGTGACCTGCTATTTTCAAYATTTTACATATGAAATACTCTCCAAATATTCTGGCCTGTGCCCACTTGCACTGAAATGATGTGCCTCCTTTGCTTTGTTCATCTGGAGCGCTGGAGAYAAAGCAGATTTATTTTTTTAACATTGCTGCCCTTCTTCCAGCATCCTACACACCACACAGCATTTCCACTGGTGCACAGACAGAATATCAGCTTTTCCTAACCCTCTTTGAGATGTAGGGGTGCTAGGCAAATCCATATTTTAAATCCACACTAATTGGGATTAACAGGAAAATAAATATTTACACAATRTGCATAGGGCAAATTCGGTGTCCCCTTGCTGTGGGGTTGTGGGCTGATTTTACTGCTGCTTCCAGAGATTCTTTATAATAATAGCTGACAATTGGATCTGATCCCAGCTTYCCCTTCCTAAATCAAGATCTGTACTTTCATATGGGGAAAGGGTAATGGATATGGATATGTTTACTAAAGCCACACGTGAACGATGCTAAGTCTTAGGGAATTTGACAAAAACAAATAATTAGAATATTTTTATGGCTAGCTATTGGTCTAAACAATCACATTTTTCAGGAGTATTTTGGGTTTAGGTTTTGTTTTGCTTTTGTTCTTGATTAGGAGCTGGTCACAGTGGAATGCTTGAATACAAAAATATTTTCTTGGCAGAAGTCCAAGCACACATCTCTAAAAAGTTATATTTTCTCTCTCTCATTTTGTCTTTGCCTTCCCTGTTATTGATGCACATAATAAAACACTTGGAAAAAAGACAAATCCACCCAAAAGGTCAAAATCAATGATCCTTTTACAGATGGCACCTTTGGGAATCCTGGGTACTTTACCATCAGCTTGTGTTTGAGACTGTTACTTGAATACTTGTTTTTTGATGACAAAAATCAATGACTTCTTTAAAGAAGGCACCCTTGGGGCTAGAGGGATGCAGACTTTGAAATGTTTACTAGTCTGTGCCTGTCTCTGAAAGACTAATAAACATATTTATAAGTTTATGAGCTCTTATTTAATTTTCTGGATTGGAGATGGGGTATGGTTTTGACAAGAATGTTTAAGCTAATGTGCCCCAATGAGACACATTCTGTATCACTCTGCAAATTTACATACAAGTTCTGATCCAAAACCAATTGAAACCTACAGATACATTTACATGAGCTTTAAATGTATCCCTGTGAATAAGCCACTGAAGTTATTGGAATTATCTTGTTAATCAATTTGATCCAACAGCCAAACACTAAATCAATTTTCAAAATAAAAAAAACAGAAAACCCACTTATATAAAGATAAGGAATCTACTTCTCTCAGCAAAGATTATTTCCTTTATTTTTTGTATAYAAATATTTCTTTATTATTACTCTGAGCTGCAGAAAGCTTTTTTTTCCTTAAAAAGAGATACATTTTTTACCTTATTTCTTTGCTGCTAATTTAGCATTGCATTTTTTCTAGCACTATAATTTACTTTGACACCAGGGCAGATATTCCTTGATTTTCCTGAATGAGCAGGGCCATAACAGCCTCTTGTGAATTAATAGAACACTTGATCTGGGTACCCTGTGATGTGGAGTTGAGGCTTTGGTGCTGGAGTCTGGACAATCAGTTTTCTCACCAGCTGTGCAGCTGCAGACTTTGCCAGSATTTTTTGCCTTTTTTCTTTTTCTTCCCCAATCAAAGATTTAGAGTTGTTTTAGTCTTGTCTTTTGCAAGACGGTTTCCAGGGAATGAGCCACAGAAATTACTTTGGAAATAGACTGGCAGTGGATATAGCCTTGCAGTAATTAGAAAAACTAATTTATATTCCTTTTCCTTTGACTCTGGATCTAATCAGTAAATACAGTGATATAAAATGTCAACCCTAACCAAACAARTGCATTGAAAGCATAATAGTAGATAATGGTATTTATTAATTAAAACATGGGAACATGCATGACATTAAAAGGCTTCTTCTATAGACATTCCTGCCCATCATTTASAGATCCTAATTTAAATGTACTTATTTCAGCCCCATAAATCAGTATTTTTTCTGGTATGTAGCTTGTCATCCCATCCTGAAGGCAGCAAGATCGCTTTGCCCTTGAGCACTGTGGGAAGAACTGCTGGGTAATCTCTCCTCATGCAGGGATGGATGAAGCTGGGAATTCTGTCATGGTCCAAGCCCAGCCCAGCACCAGCACCCAGAGCCACCACCTGTGAC
>JACDOX010000283.1:552016-587075 GCA_014549065.1 Cardinalis cardinalis
AGGAAGGAAGGAAGGAAGGAAGGAAGGAAGGAAGGAAGGAAGGAAGGAAGGAAGGAAGGAAGGAAGGAAGGAAGGAAGGAAGGAAGGAAGGAAGGGAAGGAAAAAAGAAAGAAAGAAAGGAAAGAAAGGAAGGAAGGAAGAAGGAAAAGGAAAAAAGTTTGGACAAAAGTTGGCTTCCCAAAGTGCCAGAGGTTTATTTTATTGCTGGAGAGTTCCACTGGTGATCCCCACAGCACAAGCTCTCCCAGTCAGGAAATGTCAACCATATGTCAGGYACACACCCTGGTTCTGTATATTCAGATTTGGGGTTGAAATGAGGAGAGGAGAGATTTAATAGTTTAAACTAGGCTTGGAAATAGTTAAATAACTCTTGCAGGAGGACATAAACATTAAAAAGACACAGCCAGTGAATCAGGGTCTCTGCACTGGGCTGCTGCAGGTGTGGGGGTGTTGGGAYGTGGCAAACCAGCAGTGAGCAAAGCTGTGCATGGGTTACCCACAGAGCCAGGCCAGGGCCTTCCATCCCAGCCAGCATTTGTTTCTTGCTGTCACCAGYCAGAAAGGTTATCCCAAGATCCTGCTTCTCCCTCCAGAGCTCCTCTTCCCCCCCACACCTTCATTCAGTCAGGACCTATCCCTGCTGTGCTCCAGGTTTGTTTTCCCTCCTGGGKGGGTGCACAGCCCATCCCACTCCCCACTCCCACCAGTTCTGCAGACKTTGCTTCCCCCTCACCCCCAGACAGGGAATTCTCCAGATGTCCCCAGTGCACACTGAGATTATGCCCACGTTGGCATTCACCCCCCTGTGTCCACAGCATTGGCAATGCCAACCAGGMTGGGTGAAATAAGATGTTTTAAAAGTGGCCTAGGAGAGAGGAATTATACACACACACGTTTAATTAAGCTTTCAGCATTTGGCTGCTGGATCCCAGCTCAGGGAAGCCCTTGGAATGAAAGCTGCATGTTTTGTTGCAGCTCTCAGCTCTTTCTGAATGCAGAGGTTTGATCTTAGGCCCTGCTGTAGCCCCCTCTCCCTGCCTGTGCTATATATAATTTGTGCAGCTGGATACAGGTGAGATCCTCTGGTCAGGAGGCAGTCAGAGCACAACTAGCATGAAGAGTGAAGCACTTTTTGTGCTGGCAGACAATATCTTTCAGATCAAAGAGGGCACTATTTCCAGAGTGAGAAGAAGAATAGGTGCTGCCTGCAGCATACCTGACCTCTGCACAGGAGCTTGCAGCTCCTTGGAGTTCCACTGCCAAGTATCACAGGGGAAAAACATGCACAGGACATGAGGAGTGAAATTAAAGGAAAAAAAATATCTAAAGGAAAAAAAAAGGGAAAAAATTAAATTAAAGGAAAAAAAATAAAGGAAAAAATATCTACAGCACAGTCACATGACAGTTGTGAATGGAATTCACATAATATCCTCCTCTTAAATATCATGTGAAATTTTGACGGATTYTCTAACTCTTGTAAGATTGTTAAAGCTGTTCAAGAATGAGTAGAAGGGGTACARTTCCCCTTCTTTTCTCCTTCCTCTCATCCTTATTAATTTAAATCAATTTAAAGAACCTTTTACACCACAGTTGAAAAGCTGCCTCCATTCTGTCATCAACAAAACATAACTTGCAATTATTTTTACTACTTTATACTCTGTAAAAGGAARAAAAATGCCTAGAACTGTATCCCAAACCAAGAATCAAGCTCAATTCATTTAATTATCAACAACTGAAAGTGATTCTTGCTTCTCAAAGAGCTCTGATATAGGCATAATTAGCTCATTTAACCTCAAAGAAATAATTAGCCAACAAGAGAGGACAAGAAAAAGAAGTTAAAATGCCACAGCAGTATATTTTCCCTGTATTCTAACAAAACTGTCACCACGTGGAAAGGAGGGCTGGGTGACACTGACATGCTGAGGTTTTTTGCAAAATAAGGAATTAAGGCACAAACAGAAGTAGAAAAGCTCCTCAGTTCCACCTGAAGGGCAACACATTCATTCAGACATTTTTCAGTTCTGACAGAACTTTCCYTGTGTTTTGGGGCTGTTACACATTTGTAAATCTGACCCCCCATTAGCTGCCCAAACCATGTAAAAACTGCATCCCACTGCAAGAGACAGCCACCAAACCAAACAGAAACCCAAAAGCTCTAAAATCCATTGTCTAAGCTACGTCTGACTGATAACTCTAGCAGAAACAGTGGAAAACACCTCACTGGAATTAGTTCCCACTAGCTCAAGCAGTTGATGCAAATAGGAAATAACTTGTTTATCTGGAAGGTGTCCCAGCATGGCTCTGTGTCCCTGCAGTGTCACCCACTGAAGGTTCTTGAGGAGTTCTTGCTTCTCCCACCTTTCCTCTCCTTCTTCAGAGTCCTGGATGCTGTGATGCTGCTCCTGTCAAAGATCCTTTCTGAGATTTAGAAACCCCTTCCAGCTCCAATGCAGGGAGCATTTTGACTAACAGCAGAAGTAGCTTGACCCTTAAGTCTCTTAAAATTTCATCAGAACAGCTACTAATTAATTACACTTGACTTAAAACTTTACAGCAATTAATCTGATCAACTAGGAGAACTTCTGAATCCCTCCAGTCTTCCCAGTAATTACATATTCCTAAAATAATGTTTTACAAGCACACAGCAGAAAAGTATGGCTAAAAGAGTACAAAATACACAAAAAATAAGGTGCAAAACTTGTGCAGATGTTACCATTAAAAATATATAGTATCAAAGSAAAAACTTGTCTTGTGTCTATGGAAATGTAGTCAGTGGCTGGTTATTTTTGGCTGTATTGAGCATTCTAAAAGGCTTTGTTGTTGATTCTTGATGAGCTCTCTGCAAGACCAGGTTCAGAGGGGTTTCAGAGTAGACTTTGGGTGTTGAGCTTATTCCTGGCAGAGCTGGGAGCTCACAAGGTACTGACATGGGGTTTATCTGAGGAACCACTAAAAGAGCTGAAGCCTCAGCAGCAAGTTCAGACAAGTAAGATGCTTTGTAGTCATGGTACAAACAAGTTAATAATTAAAGTGCTGACAAAACCTTAGCTGCAGTATCATGAACTTGGCTGTTGTAAAAACACCAGGATTAAGTGGAGGTGTGTGGGTAATAAAATCTTCAAAGAGACAAATTGTCTATAAATGTATAATTATGGCTTTCTCAAGGATTTTAATCTATGTTTATATTTTASTCAAGTATTTAAAGAACCATTGGCAGAATATTGTCAATGCTTCAGCTACCAAATCTTTCAAACAGCCTGAGGCTTTTTGTGTAGCCCATACTAGTTTCACTATTCAGTGAATATAATTTTTACATGATGCAAACAATGTCAAAAATCAGAATATTGAAGAGAGAGGGAAAAGAGTCTTGAACAGAGCTGCCATCCTGTGGAGGTGGTACAAGCCCCCTGGTACTTGTGAGAGTTGGCTCACTCTGAAGTGTTGCTACTCTGCATTTCTACACAGGACAGGTGAAAACACAGTGTAGGAAGGAGCTTGGTTGGGTTTTTTTCAAAGCTAAGCCCGTTAGCACTTGGCATCACCCTTGCAAGACATAATTGGWGTTGAGTGCACCTGTTTGCCCATGCATTCCCAAATGTAAATTGGCTGAGCTGTGCCATCCCCACCAGCAGCACAGGTGGGAAGGAAGGGTGGGAAGGAAAGCCTGCAGGTGTGGAATGGATGCTGAAAGCAGCTGCAAGGCTTCCTGGGTGCATTTAAAGGGGGACAGATAATGGATGTGACAAYACAGCAACTTTTGTTCCACTGTCAGTACGGCCAGGCTCACACGAGGCTGTGTGCCTGTTGGGGACCAGATTTTTCATGCTTTAAGAATTTGGCACACCAGGATTGTTGGTGAGTTTTAGAGAAGCACTCAAGTGTTTTTAACATCTAACAGCATTCARCTTTGGGTACCTAAATACCTTGGCAACTTTGACCCTCAGTCAGCTCAAATAAAGGAACTTCTGAAGCTACCCTTGCCTTAAGGTATTTCTCTGTTTTGTTTTTTATTTATTTTAAGTTCTGACTGTCAGCTGTAACATTTTCATTAACTAGGCAACAAATAGGCTGTTCTAACAAAAGAATGGGCTAATGCTGCTTCTTGATTTTACATTTGGATTTGAGAAGGGCATGGATCTCACAAGTGGCCAAGCGCTGGTGGCTTTTTTGTTGCTGCTGGCTGCTCTTCAGGCCGTGCTTGAGAAATGGCAGGRTGTGAGCATCGTGTTTGTTCTGATCTCCTGCAGGAAAGAGGGGGAAGAGGGAAAGGGTGAAGGCAAGAACAGGCTATGAAGGGGCTCAGGAAAGTGTCAGGAAAGGCATCTCTGATGAAACAGCACATGGCTCAAGGGAGTGTGCTGCAAAGTGGTGTTAACATTAGCATTTCAGTGCTTGTAAATTATACAYTGAAACACAAGGCTCACCTCCAGGAGATTCTCAAAGAGCCATAAGGCAGCAGAACAGCCTCTGTGGTGTTTTATGTGGTTGGCCAGAGAGAACACAGTGGTCARTGCCTATTTTTGTGCCATTATAACACTGTTAGACATGTGCAYATCTCACAAAATTGCTGCTGCTATGTGAATAAACAGATACCAGCAGTGGATGGGCTCACAGTGATGGTTTTGGAAAGGAAGGTCTTTTTACCATTCTGTATACAGATAAGATGYGATAGTGGGTGCTGAGCTGTACCCCACACTGTTACTGTATAAATTATAGCAGCTTAAGAACAGGTGAATGAGTGAAATTCTGAACACAAAACCTGAGATGTGAATCAAGATTTGGTGACCTTGCAGATACCTGTGTGTGGCAGTTTTGGAAGTGAGAGAGTCAAAAGAAGAGTCCATTTAGTTGTGTCAGTATAAACACAGCACACAAAGTTGTCATGACAAATCCACAGCCATCTTACTAGTTCCAAAAATATATGGCTGCATGCAATGGAATAGCTGGGTAGGCAAGAACATTCCTAAGATGTTGCATATTTCCAAACACAGCCTTGTCATGAATTAAGACTAAAGCTAAGCATTTGGTAACCTTGAATCAAATATTTATTACCACTTTACTGCCTCTATATCCCCTTTCCCAGTTGCTCAGAGGAATTACRTCAGTACCACCACAGCTACTAGAACTGATACTTACTGGGAGATTGTGTTTCTGGGAAAGGTGTTTCAGCCCCATAAATCAGCATTTCAATTGCTGTAACTTACATGCTCCTTATATCAGGAAATCTTCAGGAGTGAGCCCTGGGAGGCAGAATATGAATGGCAGCACAAATAACAGTTATTGTCCCTCTTTGTCTTTTCCTTCTATTTCAGTTCTGTATTGTTGGAAGAGGAGGAGAATCAGTGCACTGAGTTACCTTTGTGTCCTTGCAGTTTCTGTGGGTTTGGATACYGGTGTTCATCAGAGATAGAATATTGAAATTGGGTGGATCCATCATGGCAATTCCTCTGGTCCATAAGTTCAGGATGCTGCAAGAACCATTTGGGGTTTTCCATGTCYCTTTTGCACATGGCTGAACAGATTGAGGGGCTGATGCCACAGGAACCTTCCAGGCTTTCTCCTCTCACACACATTTGAGCAAACCCCCCTGGAACTCGGTACTCCCACATAAAATCCATGTTGGCTACAGCCTTGAAGAGAGGAGCCAGTGTTCCCTCCAAATCTGAACAAGGCATTAAATAATGACCTTAAAAAATTTCTTCTTATTCCTATAATTTCAAGCATCAAAAGCATAACAATATTTTGGTCCTTTCTTTTGTTCTCTTCTTGTCTCAGAAGGTAATTTTTAGTTCAGGCAAGGCCAGAGACAACGCAAAATAGATGAACTGAAACATATGAGTACCAGGATTTCCTTGGCAATGATAATCCTGTCACAGCTGTCAAAATTTACTTCTTCATCCATATGACATTTTAACAGGCTGAAACACCACGTTAGAATAAGCAGCTATAAAGGACTTGGTCCAAAATGACTATCAACTGCAGACTCTTCCAGGCAATATATGGTTTACAAATTTCACAGAAATTGCTTTACCAATACTGCATTTGATTTTGATGCTCAAAAGCTTCGCCATATCTCTTCTCTTTTATTGTGGCAAAGGTAAAACATGCAGTTAAAAACTTGTTAATTTTGTTTCTGCAGGGATCCWGAGGAAAAGGTAAATGTAAAATTATTATGCTAAAAAATAAAACAGTACAGGGAATGTAATTCCTTAGGCTTGATGAGTCCTTGTGGGTTTTATCAGTTTGTTTTTGAGAGAGGAATCAAACCAAATGATAATATTTGGTCCAGCTTCCCTTAGTTCAAAGGGAGATGAATTCTGGAACATTCACATGTGTGGGTGACACTGCCAGTGCCTGTAAGAGCTCAGCCCTTGGCAAGGCAGCTTTGCAGTGCTGCACTGGTGCTGCCATAGTGCAGCAATATTGCACTCCTGGCCCTGAGTATGAACACTGAGAGCAGGGTAAAACCTCTCTGTTAGTGCTACTGCAAGTGGAGATAAGAGAGACAGGTAAGGACAGAGGGAGTCACCTCCCCAGCCTCTGGATCACTTTGTAAAATACATTTTCCTTCCTGAAGTTTCTAGATATGTTAATTTAATAACCTAGATTRGATGGGACTTCCTAGGTAATTCCATTCCCTGCCAGCTTTGTGAAATTAATACTTGTATTCTCTGTTCTGCACAAAGTTGTGGATAACATTCAGGTGTGGATGTCCCCTGTGATCTGCTTTATACCTGAAGAGGGTTTTAAATATATAGCAACTGAGCAGCTTTCTGACAGGTACAGGGGAATCCAATTACTGTCTCTTCACCATCACTGCCCACTTTCCTTCTTGGCTGCCCTTTGAATGATGTGTTATTGCCTGTCTTCCCCAGCAAGGTCTTTATTCAGGATTTTTTTCAGAGCCTTATTAATGTGAGGATTAAATACAACACAAAGTTGTAACGTTATCACCAGAGGAATTTCTTCAGGCTGTGAATGGCTGTGCTGCCCTGGAGGTAAACAAAAAGTCCTGCTCRTGTACTTGTCACTTCCAGCGTGCTTTATCCAAAAAGTTTCATTGGAGTCAGTGCCAAGCTACCAGAAGGACTTTATATATTTAGATATCTTTGTCATTTCCTCACATTAAACTCTGTTCACCTTAAAAAGACTCCTCTCTACACGTCTCGAAACAAAACAATCTGTGAGTCTGTAGGTGAAACCACAGGTTAAAAAATKAAATAAATGTATCTAACATCACTATAGAGGAGGTATTTTAACTGGATAGAGCAGATTTTCAGCTGTTAATTCTTGCATCAGCTATGCAATTGCTTTATCCTGTCACTGTAAATAAGGCTCAGTAAAACTAAGCAGCGTCTCAGGTGAGCTCTGTCCCTGTGAGATTTAATGACAATTCAAATGTGGCAAAATAGTTTTAAAGCCTTCCACCAAATAAGAATATAGCTGCCAGAACACAGGGACAGAATACAMCTCTATGTTTGTCTATCCCAGTCCTTCCCCTTGTTCCTAGACTGCTCAACACTAGGAACATGCAAGGCTGGAGAAATTGCAGCTCCTGCTTTTGTCCCCTGTGGTCTCTGAAGCCAGGGATGAGTGAGCCATGACGATGGTGCAGTGATTGAAGCAATTGTTATTCAGGTGTCCAAAACATCACAATAATCCTGCAGGGCTTTAACACAAATCTTTGGGTTTTTTCTTTAATGCCTGTTCTATATGATATTGTAATTATTTCCAAAGAGTTTTTCTCTCTGTTGTATCTTTTCCTCAAAGATGCAGGAGAGGTGCTAGGCAAGACTAATCTGTCATTAATATATTCCAGTGCACCCTTTAAAAAAATCCCCCTCTGTCTAGGTCATCTATCTCATTTTACTTGCCCAGGGCTAATGCAGGGCTGTGCTAATTATACCAGAGGATTCAGTCTTTAAAAGTGTCTGCTTGATGCTATATTTTCCAATATTGATTTYAAAATAATGCTGGCTCATGATTTTAATGTTCATTTTTATTCTACAGATCATTTATATATAGAAGATATCATGAAAAAAAGTGGAAAAACTTGTTTGAAATTGAAAGATGACCAAACAAGATAAATTAGTGTTAGTATTAAAAATGAACTTCCTTTAAAGTGTGTATAAAGCACAATGTCCCAGTGAATTAAGTGAGCATTATTGTGTTCTTAGAATGCCTCCAGAACTTCAGCTCTTGTTCTGCAATAAGAAACAGGAGATGTTATGAGACATCTGTGTCTTGACAGAAAGCTTTATCTCCGARGAGAGAAATTGCAGCAGCAGTGGGAGGGAAGCAGGGGCAGTGCAGAGTTCCAGGGAAGCTCCTTGCCCACCTGAAAGCAGCAAATGCAGAGATTCTGGAAACCAACCCAAATTGCTTGAGTGTGTGGCATCTAATAAAGTGCTCYTGACATTTCCTTCTTACTCTGATGGGAAAATGCATTTGTAAGAGCCTCAGAAGCCTTTCATTTAACGTGTCAGTGTACATTTAGTTACCCTGACCAGTGTTCCTGAGCACCAGCAAAATGACTCTGAAATGCAGCAGGATTTCATCCTGGTTAGGGCTGCATGAGCCAGGGCTTRGTCTGGGGGCAGGTACAACCCCAAAGGAACACAGGAATAAAACTCTCAGTCTGCCTATGGAAATCTCATTCCCTTCCATGATCTCTGTGTCTGTGGGACTGATTGTGAAGCTGAAAGCTTGCTCATTGTCTGCAGGAGAATTAGTGCTCCAGTTAATCATCTTTATGGCTTTATATAAAATAACATGTTGGATTTTTTATGGTAATGATGTAACATTAGGGAAGAGAAGCAAATGCATTTGTACTCTGCTTATTGTGTGTGTGTGTATGAATTCAGAAGCCCTGTAGAACATTGGTAGTTTATGCAGATGTCTAATGAGCAAAAGTAGCTTAATCTGGCTTCCAGGATAGCCACAGACTATCCACGTCCCTCTGCTCCTGTCACATTATTGCAATAGATGGGTGGTCTGCCATTTAGGAGAATTATTTCTATTTTCACAGTCATAATGTGATTATATTTTCTCTCTTTAGCATATACTTAAATAAAAAGGAGATGCAGGGAGAGATGGCATAGAGAGACACAGGGAAAAAAAATCTTCCTGGGATTCTCCTGATGCCATTACAAAGAGCCTAATTGCCTCTGGGCAGAGTCAAAAGGTCCAGAGTTGCTAGACAGTGGATAAATTCTCCCTGAAGAGTTATGATTATTCTCAGCAAATACAGAGCTCAAATGGCTGTTAGATCATCCATGATGACAGCAATCACTAAGGGTAGAGATTCYTTAATGACTAGAATCCCAAATTACTGCATTTTTTACATGCTATTCTGAATATTTCTCAATGCTATTTGTAACATAATTAACTAAGTTCATCATGAGCATGGAAAGCCAGAAGCAGTGTGATGTAGTAAAAAGAATTTAGTACATTATAATTATCACCAAAATGTTATGTATGTGCTTCCTTGGCCATGTGAATTGAAATTATTTGCCATATCTTGGTGTCTGCACCACATCATGTTAAGGACTTGCTCTTGAACCATCATTTTGAGATTTTCTGTGGAGATCCCTTCTGCTTTCCCTTTGGAACACTCAGCCTGTGCATAGCTCTAACACAAGGGGGTTATTTTACCAGTATCTCAATAAGCTTTGCTGGTCCATGTCTGAGCCAAGTGCAGATAGCATCCCTCTGCTGCTGTGAGGTGCTCTGAGATGCAGAGGTGTTATTGCTGCTTCACCTTCCCTTCCAAACCAAAGAGGGTTTTGGTGGTGCTGCTCTGAGCAAGGGTTCACATTTGAGCTGATTGTGTATTTAGGGATATGCTGGACAGACCATGCTAAATTCATTTGTTCTTTCTTTGTGTTCTGCTGCTCAGTGACTGGGATGGGACAAGTGGGCCTCTGGAAGAACAAGGAGAGGTTTTGTTYGCTGTTGGCAGCTGAATGTCCAAAGCAGAGAGAATTCCAGTTCTAATTCTGGATAATTCCAGAATTCCAGAGACCCCAATGGGAGGAAGGCAGRAGGAGATATGGGAGGGTCACAACAAGGACTTGTGAGCTTCTAGATCAAGCARGGAGACTGAAAAGAGCAGACAGCAGGTACCAGGTGACAGAAAGGACACAGAGAAACTTACACAGGGTTAAAGGGGATGGGTTGGAGTTCCCACAATTTGTAAGCCATTGGTTAATCTGAAAACTGGGAGGCAAGGATGCACCTGTAGGGACATAATTAACTAAGGAAGAGCTACTTACAAACATTAATTTCTGCTCTTCCTAATACCTGTATCTTAATAAATTCTGACCTTTTTTGACTGTAAAGCTTCTCAATGCTCTCTGGCAGGATCATACAGGGGAGATCYGTCCTACACAGATTTGTCTCCAGGTTTGCCATTTTGAGTCTCAAGACAGAAACATTTTGCTCCTGTGTACTTCATGAACTTTAGCTGAATAAAGAACTCCAGAATGTTTGTTTTATAAAAAGGCTTGAGTTGAAACKGTGATGGTTTTGTGTCTCCCAGACCTGTTTGTACTGGAGATGTCCTTTCACAGTGCAAATCTGCTCCATCTCCTGTCCCTGTCCCCCAGCAGGCTGGAGCCTGGGACGTGCAGGTCTCTCCAGGGAGAGCTGAAGCACATCCACATGGAAACTGCCCAGTAAAACATGGCCAGTGGGCAGAGGAATGGGCTCTGTGGAGGGTCAGSCCCTGGAAGTTTGTCAGTGATGGAGCACCGGGCAGCCACCACAGACATTTATAATTGGTGGTGAACAAGTCTGGGGCAGTGATTCCCATGATTTATCCCTGTCTGTTGGGCTGGAAGATGAGGTCCAATTAAGGAAGCTCTAAGTCACCATTAAAATAATGTAAAGAACTAGATAGTAGTGGATGAGAGCTACACATTTTAAATAACTTGCTATTGATTTTGCAAAAATTGATGCCATCAATATGGTGGGAGTWAGTCAGCACCATTATAAATTCAGCAAATATTCCTGAAGTAAACAAGGCCACAAAGGACAGACAGAAATCAGTGAATCTGTTTGCAGTGGGAGGAATCATTTTAACAACAACCAAGTTTCAGGGAGGTCACAGATGATTTTTGGAGACACCATGCTGATGGCTGTAATTGCCTTTAAAATAAAGTTTTCTGCTACTTAAGACCAATTACTGCCAGTTTTGTTATTTGTCTAAAATGACTTGGAAAAGGGCATAAACTGTTTCATATYGAAATTGATAACTCTGGAGCCTTGCAGCTGGCTAACCACATTTCCAATACATGCAATTCATAATCTGAATATTCGAGAAATATTTCTATATTTCTGTATTGATCAAAATTTCKTTGTAAGTTATGTACAAGCTAAAAACTCAGCCATTTTACTTTATGCTTTTATAAATTGCTGACAATAAGGGGGCAGCTGCTTAGGAGATGTGCAGATATATGTATATATATAGTAAAATTGGAACCAGAAATAAAGTCTCAAATGTATTTTGAGGAAGGTGGTGGACAATTATCTTTTTAACTTACAAAGGGAATACCAAAGACTGATTTGTGACTGCTCATGACTGTAGGAGTGATACATCTTTCCATAACATAATTTTCACCATGAAGATGTCCTATATCACTTTAATTGCCAATCACAGTGAAATGAGRGACAGTAAATTATTTGCATAGTCTGCTGAAATGGTAAATTGCAGGAACCAAGGGCCCCTTGCAGAAATGCTTAAATCACATAATCATACATTCACAGAGTGGTTTGAGTTGGATGGGACCCTAAAAATCACATTTCCACCCCTGCCAGGCCAGGGACACCTCCCACTGTCCCAGGCTGCTCCAGCCCCAGTGTCCAGCCTGGCCTTGGGCACTGCCAGGGATGCAGGGGCAGCCCCAGCTGCTCTGGGCACCTGTGCCAGGGCCTGCCCACCCTGCAGGGAACAATTCCTCATTGCCAAGATCCCACCCAGCCCTGCCCTCTGGCACTGGAGCCATTCCCCCTTGTCCTGGCATTCCAGCCCCWTGTAAAAAGTCCCTTTCCAGCTTCCATGTTTAAATCTTAACTTAACCTGAACTTAAACTAGTTCCAYGAGGAGTCTGCATATTTTCTCTGATTATGATAGAATTATTACATTATATGTCGGCATGTAAAAGATTATTTTCTTCTAACATATATTTTTGCCACCCAAGGAGCACTGACTTAGCTTTTTTTACAGCACAAAATCTATATGCTTGTTTATGAGCAGTGGATACAATAATAAGCTTCACTTCTGGCTCTAAAGACCTGCAGATCTAAAATCCTTTTCTATATAACAGCTATCCACAGTGGTAGACACTAAGAAGAATAAGGTCATACTTAGATAAGGTTTATGARTGCAATTTCCTATCTAAATGAGAAAGCATTTCCATTTGAAGGCAAGGGGGTATTATTATGGACTCTCTTACTGTTTTTCCTACTTGCTATTATAGGCACTCTTCAGCTAATGCTTCCAGTGCATTCACTTACAAATGCAGTTCAGGTCTGCAAAACATCAAAGCCATAATGACACAATCTTTTTGAAGTCTTTTATCAAGCTGCTGAGATTGACCTATTTAATTGTGCAGCCTGAGATGATCTGGATTGCCTGGAAAGATACATCCATGCTCTGAGGGGTTTGATTTGTGCTCTGGAACAGTTTACACAAGGTCACAGCCTTAGCAGGAGTAAACTGGTATTGCTCAGTTGAATCAGAGACAGTGGCCATGGTTCCAGCAGCTTGGGATCTGTTCATCCTCCAGAGAAGGCAAACAGATTCATTGCACATGGTTTTCCTTGCTGACATATTTTGGAGTGTCCAGGACTTTACCAAAGGGCTATAGTACAACTCACAAGTGGTATTTGTGCCCATGGTGAGTGCTCATAGAGCTGCTACTAGAAAGCAGCTTCCTATGGTGGCCTCTGGCAGAAAAGTACTATTGTTCATAATTTTACAAAATGGAAGTTTAATATGACTTTTTTGTGGAAGCAGCTTGTTTATTTTCATGCAACAGTTTGCAGTGTGATCAAAGCATGAAGAGGATTTATATCTGAAGCCCTTGCAGCATCCCAAAGGGCTGGAGCCACAATCAAGTCTTAGGGTCTACAGTTTGTCACTTCAAATCAAACTGAACTTGGGTGTCTGCCACAGCTTTGATCTCAGTCCAATTGTGGTTCTCTGCAATCCTTCAGGGATGTTTCACAAAGATTAAGCATATCCGAATTCACAACATTAGAGCAGATTTTATCAGAATTAACAAACCCAGTGCAGAGTTCTCTGAATGGAACTGAAGGCATGAGAATCATCTACTTGAGCTGCTGACAGGAAGAAAATTGATCTCAGTCTATCTTTACAGTCGAGAGCAGAGTCAAATGCCTGATAGATTGGGTACATTGGCAACATACATCATTGCTCAACTGATTTTTTGTCTTTTTAATGAATATAATGTTCAAGGAAAGCGCAGGGATTTATAGCCCTTATTCATCATCTCGAATTTTAGCCAGGTTCAGCACAGAACAGAGGATACTCACAGCCATCTGATGGCTATTGAAGTGAACTGAATCACTGGCCATAGAATACCCACAGCCCCAAAATCTCATTAGAGGAATTTGGACAGACACATACAGAGAGATACAGAGCAGTCCAGAGATGATAAAGATGTTTTTTTGATTTGTCAGATGTAATTGTCTGCAGTGAATTTGTATGCATTTTTCAAAAGATTTGCAACAGTTTAGCAAACTTGGAAAAGAACAATAAAAGCCAGATGTGGATAAAGGCTGGCTTAGAGGGACAGAACAATTCTTTACACTTTTGGCTATTGTGGCAAGAAAGTAAGAGAAACTTTTCCCACAATAAAGCATAAAATAACTTGGAGTGATGGTCTGACTTTATAATGGCAAAGTTATGAATTCAGTCTTGGAAATACTTTGTTTGATGTGTAACTTTACAAATCAAAATAATCCACTGGGCTTCTAGGGACCACTTTTGCAAGTGAAGTTTAATACATGTAAGATTAATGTGTGTATTAAGCATTTTTCTTATGTTATTTTTATTCTTTCTATTCCCCATATAGTTTACCTGCATGTATGTGTATTTGTGTATTTTAAATTGGAATTAATTCACCACAGACTCTCAGTATTTTATTTCAGAGCATATTCCTCAGACATTTGTGGTTTTGGGTGGAGCTTATGCTTATATTGCCACTCTGTATTGGCCCAGCCAGTGCTTGCCAAAGGGTTTTCTCTTATAAACAAAGGGAAATCACAGGAAAACAGTTCCTTGACTTCCAGGAACAGAAGATGAATGCAGAAGACCCAAATGAGGTTTATATTGATCTGGCAGAACATGAAATCAAAGGTAAGGACAGAAAATGAAGTGAGGAGGGTAGTTGTTCTGAACTTTGCAGGCTGTGATTCAATTGTTATTGAGCACTGGAGCAGGCTGCCCAGAGAGGCTGGGGGATCTCCATCCTTGGAGGTGCCCAGAGTGTGGCTGGGCACTGCCCTGAGCAGCAGGGCTCAGCTGCTGCTGCTCTGAGCAAGGAGGGTGGGCTAGGAAGCCACTGGAGCTGCCAGCCTCTCCTTCTCTATGATTTTRTGGAATGCAGTATCTGTGTCTGAGCTAAGATTGCCAGGGATCTGTTAGGAAAATTAATCCACAAACATCAGAGGAGTCCTTTTTCTTTATTTGAATAAAGGGAGAGGCCATGGGGCATTCCCCTGGGGTCTCTCCAGTTTTTGGAGGACACAGCCTCCTTTTTATCCCAATTTCCAGCCACATTTCCCTTCTCTCTTTCCCCCTTGGCTGAGGTACTTGAGAGGTTCAGACTTCCCAATACACCTGATACCAAAGATTTCCCTCTAAGGTGTAACCCTCCCTTTTAATTTTTAATTCTTACTGAATTTAGGGGTTTTTCTTCCCTATTGTTTCTTTCATCTTTCAATGTCTAATTTCATTTAGCAGCAAACCTAAAGTTTATTTGTAAAAGCAAATATCTTTTTCCATTCATCAATCAGTGGAATCCTTCCCATTGTTTCTTTTATCTCCCAGTGCTGGTTTTATCCACCAGCAGACCCACAGCTTGTTTGGGAAGACAAATCTGCCATTCCTCTCAGATCCAATGTTAGCCTTGTTGGCACTTTAGAAGAGCCACCAGTTGCCATTTCTGCCACTCAGATTTAGAAGGTCCCAAGTTCCACTTAACTCTGACCAGTGTGAATCTGTAATTTATACAAAATTCTTTTCTGGTGTTGGGGAAGATGAAACTGCAAAGCCTTATAAATATGATTGTCTGGCAAAAGATTTTGAGAATATAGAAACTATAAGCGAGATTGAAATGGAAGCAAGCTTTGAGATATCTCAGTTACTGAACAACTGGAAAGCAATGGTGTGGCCAGCTGAAGGTAATCCCCTTCTGATGAAACAACACCCTCTGCTTGCAGACAGGTCCAAGGGCCAGAGCAGACCCTACAGCTTGGCAGAAGGGGTCCAAAGAGGAGTTTTTAGGGTTTAAAATGTAACACAGCATGGTGATGTAATGATTCTTATAGGCTGTATGTAAATGCTATAGGATTTGTATCTAGTACTAGATTGGTTAGTGAGAATTAGAATATTCCACACAGAAGATTTATGGTATTGTAACGGGAACCTTGCTCTCTTACTCTTTTTTCTCTTATGCTCTCATCCTCTCTCTCTCTCTCATCCTCTTTCCCACTCTCTTTACTTCTCTGCAGCTGGCAGCTCCCAGCAGGGCCCTCTGCAATAAACCCCAAGTTCCACAACCTGGCTTCAGAGATCTCTCGTGTCCATCTGTCCCAACCATCCTACCCCCATCACTCCTACCCCTGGAGCTCAGGTTTTTCAATTTTAAGGGGTGATGCACTCAGAGGCACAGAGCAGCACCTCTCAGTGCTGTATCCTAGAGCTGAAAGGGTCCTAGGGGGTTGGGTCCTGCCAGGGGCTGCCTGCAGGACTGCAGGAACTCCTGCAGCAGCAGCAGAGAGCTTACACTTGGCTGCACATATCTGTGGGCATGGTTAGATAACACGTGTTCAAAGGTGTTAAAAACGGGAGCAGGCTCCYGGTACTAAAGTGATTTCAGCATTTATTCTAATAAAAAGAAAGGTCTAAAGCAAGGRGGCCTGGGCSGAGCATGAGCGTTCCCTCAAGGATGGAGCAGTGCCGGCCCCGAGGCCTGCTGTGATGGCCCCGAGGTTCCAGGGGAGCAGCACAGCTTCCCTGGGTCAGATGCTCCTTTTTATCCTGGTTTTAGTCCCTTTGGATTGGTTTCTGTTYGGATCCTTCATTTGCATGAAGGTTTAAAGTGCTTGATTGGCCATTACAGYTCTGTCCAGGCTGGCTCATGCTACGCTTCACTGAGCTGTGTTATGGTACCTTGAGAGCTGTATTTCTTATAACTCCCCTTTTAACCCCTTCTACAATATAACAAACAGTCTAACAGCACATGCTTAACGATCTATCAACTATTTTACAACAGTTTCTAACCTATTTTCAGCAAAAGGTGTGTGCAGGCTGCCCTGCTGTCCTCTGAGGAGCATCTCAGATATCTGTGGGTATGTTTAGATAACACACRTCCAAAGGWGTGTGCAGGCTGTGCAGGTGTGTGCYCWGCTGTCCCCCGTGCCCCTCTGAGGAGCATCTCAGATATCTGTGGGTGTRTTTAKRTAACACACGTCCAAAGGWGTGTGCAGGCTGTGCAGGTGTGTGCCCTGCTGTCCCCCGTGCCCCTCTGAGGAGCATCTCAGATATCTGTGGGTGTATTTATGTAACACACGTCCAAAGGTGTGTGCAGGCTGCCCTGCTGTCCCACATCCCCCTCTGTCGCAGACATCTTTTATGAAAAATCCTTCCCTTAGGGTTTTTACTCCTGAGAAGCTGAGAGGCCTCAGGAACAAAATGCAAACAATGGTTATCTGCTGCTGTGGAATGCAACAGGTGCATCTGGGATTGGGCTCATGTGGTTGTTTCTAATTAATGGCCAATCACAGTCAGCTGGCTCGGACAGAGAGCCCAAGACAGAGCCTTTGTTATCATTCCTTCTTTTTCTATTCTTAGCCAGCCTTCTGATGAAATCCTTTCTTCTATTCTTTTAGTATAGCTTTAATGTAGTATATATGATAAAATAATAAATCAAGTTTCCTTCTGAAACTTGGAGTCAGATCCTCGTCTCTTCCCTCATCCTCAGACCCCTGTGACCACCGTCACACCCCTCTGAGGAGCATTCCCAGTGTGGCAATGGCAMAATTCCAGGCACAGCACACGCCAGCTGCCCCTGTCAGAGGATGCTCACAGCCCTCTCCAGGACACAGGGGCGTGCCAGGACCTCCAGCCCAGTCTGAGCTGCCAGCATGTGCCCTGAGGCCACAGCATCCCCCCAGACTGCCAGCTGTCTGTCTCAGTGGGTGATTTGTCACCACAGCCACGTTCTTCAGTCCAGAGAACTCGACAGAAGGAGTTACTCTCTGGAGAGGGGACAGTTTACTTTTGCTGCTGCTCTCCTGGGGCTGCAGCCCTCYTGGGGCATTCCCAGCCTGCAGGCAGAGTGGAGTTTGTAACAGGAAAATGTTTGCTTTGCAACAGTTCATTTTAATCTCCTTTTCTTCCCAGTGATCTCCCTATAATGATCTAAAAAGTGAAGAATGTGTTGCTGCTGCTTGGAACAGAGGGAAGATCAAAGGTCTGTGTATCTACAGTTTTTGTCTAGTTAGGGAGGTGGATGGGTAGCAAGGCAAGGACAGCAACTGCCAAGGAGAGAGAGGAGCACTGTAACTAAAACAAAATCAGTAACAAATTCACAAAAGTCTGAATTTACTGCTTCAGTCCTTTGTTGTTAAAAGGAAAACCAAAACTGACAAAAGTCAAGACTCCTCTGAAATCTTTAGGAAACCAGTGGCGGGGGGGGGGAATTGCAACATGATTTTAGGGGCCAGAGGTGTCCCTGCACATTTTAAAAGCAGATGCACTTGGTGATCTAGCAAGAAGCTAATTCCTGCTTTTTGTCACTTCATTCAGACCCTCAAGGCACGTGTCTCTATCCTCTCCCTCTTTAAATGCAAGCAGTTTAACTTCAGGTGAATTGTGAATTATTCTGAAGGCCAGGGGCTGATACAGCCAGGGATTAATAATCCCTTAATTCTGCCCTTTTTGGTGTAGGGCATACCTGATGCTTGSTTTATTTCCACTGCTGAAGCTGGGAGGCTGCAGCATCCTGACCTTGTGCATTTTCTCTCCCAGGGATCTCACTTTGACTGCTGCCCTGATGTTTCAGACAACCTGAGATTTCTGTTTGAAGCAGACACAGTTTTGAGGCTTTTGTTAAGAAAGCACACTTTTCATCAGGACCCAAAGGACAGAGAGAGGTTTGGTTTTTTTTTACTTATTCCTTCTTTCAGATCCCATGAATGAGCAGAAATGAATTTCTTGTGTGGCTGTTGATTCCTAAATATTAAGTATTCATGTTGAGAAAGCTTTTGCAGGTTTCTGCTTTGACAGCTGGATTCTGAGGACCCTTGCTCATGCCATGGAAAAAAGTTCATGTTGATATTGCATTTGATGGCTGTGGCTTGTGATGTCTCCTATCCAGCTGGATCCATCRCCCAGGATTGTATCCCTGCTCAAGCCCTGTCAGCTCAGAGGAACATCAGGCATTCTGTCCATTCCTGTTTCTGCAGCAGATCTCCATGATGGCTTTCTACTTTATTGCTTTGGAGAGCCAAAATCCAGTTACTCTTTGGTTGCTTGGTGAATGATTTTATCCAAGATACCATTAATAACAGCTAAAGTCAAACTGACTCCAGTGTATTCCCTGCTGAATGTCTGTTAAAGACAGGAGGTTAAAGCAGGGTGCAGAGGACATTTTCATTTTGTAAGTGAGAGAATTAAGCAGGTTATCTGCAGTCCCTCTTCCTTTCTTTTTCTATATCTTTAGACTTTAAAGTGCATAAGCCAAGCTTGTTTCACAGATGGGCAGTGTAGGAGGTCAGAGATGGCTTTTAGCTAAAAGCATGATGTATTTTTGTGAAGACTTTTATGAAGAGTTTTTCCTTATTTCTTTCCAACCATAGGAGACTGAGCTGACTAGGCAGTTCAGAAAATTATTCTGAAAGAAWAAAGTTTTGTGGTCTGTTCCCAGATGGTTGCAAGTGTCCCATGTGGCAACCATTCAGGATGTTTCTTTTTGCTGATAAGTTTGTATTTTTGTTCTGATTTTTACAAGCTGGCGCAGTAGCCACTCATCAGTAAGGTTTTTGTAACATCCAAATAAAGCACAGATGTGTTTTAATCCCATTTGTAAGGATAGGGACTGAAAGGTTTAATCAACATGCAGAAGATCACAAGGGAAATCAGAACTAAAGCCTGAAAGGTAACCTAGACTTCAGTCTAAAGACTCCAAGCACAAGATCTCTTCACTTCAGTCTCTCTCCTCTGTAATTATGAGGTGGGAAATCCCAGAACGAATCCAAATCCTATCTGAAGTATTTTAAAGTAAAAGAAAAATGTATTCTGCATAACATTTTGCATATCCCTAAATCTCTACAACAAATTGTTGAGGTGAAATATCCTAAAATATTTGTATGAAATTCCAGGCTCGGCAGAAGCCAGTAAAAATATTCACAGTGCTCCTAACAGAGAAGTCAATATATCATTATAGACAAAGCAAATGAGGAAGGTTTTCATCCTCTTCACCTGTGTAAATCTGGCTGCAAGGAGCTTCACAAGGGAGAGAATATGGCTGGTGGCTCCAGACAGAGAGGAGACATTTATTTCAAGGCACAAGAGCCAAGAAACTGTAAGTCCAAAGCCCAGTGGGATATTCTTTCATCCTAACTACTTGTGCAGTGCCTGTCTTCAGCTACCAGTGACCTTGGGTCTCTCAGTGGGGCCCTTCTGGCTGGCCGCAGCAAGACACAGAGTTTATAGAACAAAATCTACTTAAAAAAAAAACCYMAAAAAAAAAAAAAAAACCCCAACCCAAAACAAAACAAAAATAACCAAAAAAAAACCCCACAAAAATCCACAAAAAAACCCAACCCAAACAATAAAAAACAAAGAGGATAGGAAGAAATCTATTTCTTCCTTTAAACTCAGGGACCTTAAAATTTCTGAAAAACATGTCGCATTTGAAAAATTGTATCGAGGAATGAGATTGTTTTGCAGATTAAGGGACACAAGATGATAAACTAGTGATACATTTCAATAGCAATGAATTTTAGGGTGAGAAAAGACAAAAACAAATTAGTGCTGATGACATTAACACTTCAGCTGAACACAGTGCTCCACAAGTCATGTAATTGCTCTGCCACGTTTTAGCCCTGGCAATTTAAAAGACTAAAGTTTTGCTTTAAGTAAGATTTTAAATCTAAGGAGAAACKACAGAAAAGACATTCAAAGATTTAAATTCACAGTGAGTACTGTTGGCTGCATGCTGGATTTTGAGGATTTTCTGGTTTATATAAAGCTAGCAAAAATTCTATCAAAAACTTTGCCCTTCCTAGAAAAAAAAGGAAAGGCAGATTGTTTCCTAGCAGAGCATAAAAGAGGGATTGCTGTGTTTTCTATTAGAGCCACCAAGGCAGGTTGCACAGAGGACAGTAAATTTTGTTCCTGCTGTGCAGACATTTTGAACCAGATGACAAGTCCAACAGCTTGGATTCTCTGGAAGGTGAGATTTCAGTGGCTCCAAACGAAAATGAAAAAGCAAGATTGAGGGACACCAAAGTGAAATCCACTTGGATGAGTGACAAACACAAATCAATCAGGTTTATTATGGCCTGTTTCTCCTGTGGAATCCTGGGGCCAGGGAGGCAGGGTGCATGACAGGTATATCCAAAAGTGTCAACAAATCTACTGCCTTCAGCTCCTGTGTGTGTTCCCACCCCACAGGAGCAGTGCCAGCACAGGAATAGCCTGTCTGCATCATTGGTGGCATATTCTGGGAAAGCAAAGGCACTGCCCTGGCACATCTCACTTCACTTTCATCTCATTGTGCCATATGGTGGTGGCATTTCAATTCTGTATTTAAATGCAACGTTTGTTGTCTCTGTCCCCATCATCCAGAGCCCCTTGTGAGATTTATGGTTGGTGAGGAGGAGGTTGGACTAAGGAAAGAAAGTGGGGGTGACCAGCAGTGGCCTCAGTGCAGTGGATGAGGTGCCTTGGCAGTTTGATGGGATGAGGAGCAGCAAGAGGAAGGCTCAGGTGCAGAGATGCAAAGAAAGCAGCAAGAGGTAGAATTTTTCCTAGAGAAACAGGTGGAGATGGGCAGAGTGGGGAAAGGTGGAAGGCTGGGCTCCTGCAACATCAGAAGTGACTGAAGAAGGGGCAGTGGGAGCACTCCTTTGTGCCAAGAGCCTGCAGTGCAGAGGCTGTCAGGGGGAAAAACAGGACAGAAAATGCAGCCAGGCATTGYCTGAAGGTCAGCTCAGCCTTGGACACTGCTCTGTGGAATTTAACAAAGTTCCCTTTGAAGGAAGAGGTGGGGAACAGTGTCATTAAAGGGGCTCCTCAAAGCTGGGTAGCTGTTTGAAGAGCCATCCATGGATTTATTTGGAAAGAGATGTTACAGCAAGGAGTGGGGGCATTCTGCTGGCTCCTGACACAGGAGCAGCAATCAGTGCCTGTCCTGCTCCTGCTCTGGGCAGGAGCACCAGGACCAGGGGAGGAAAGGAGTCAGAGCACAGGGGTTCAAACAGGGGGCAGGCTCCTCACATCTCTTCACAGACCTCTGCTCRGTGACTGAATTACACTAGTGGGTTGCTCTTTAAATGTATGCTTTTCTTCAACCTCTTTTTTATTACACAGCCGCATAAAAATAGAGAAATTAAAAGCTACTTCTTCAGTAAGAGACACACAAATTTTTTTTTGTTGTTTTACAAAATCATACAACTTCTCACCCCATTGGACTGCACCCAGAGTCTGAATTTTATTCAAACCAGCATGAGTCAACATTGACAGCTGCAGGAACACATGTTCCCAGGATATCCATATATTTTAAGGCAGAAGGAGCCTTACGAAGAAGATTAGGTTTCATAATTTGTACATAATCTTGTATATATGACAGAATATTCTACAACTCTTGGCTCTGTGTTGGAAGAMTCTCTGGTCTATAACTTGGACTTTTCCTTAGACAGGCAGTGCAAGTTCAGTTGTTATGCTCTGGATGTGAATCAGGATTTTTCTGCTGGGTTTGTTGGAGCAGGGAATGCTCTTTAGAGAAGCACATATGTTTTTTTACTGTGAGGAATTTTCTGTCACTGCAGAAATGTGTTCTTTGCACACCCTCTTAGTCTTTCATTCCAGCCATTGGGACAGAGGAACCAATAACTCTGCTGGGTTTCAGCCAGTGTGGTGAATTTAATTTTCCAACACTGGACTGTCATTGCAGAGTTTCAAGGTAGTGTAACATTCCATAAAATCAAGCTGTTTATTATCTAGCAGAAATGAAGGAGCTTTGCTTTTCTTTATTCTGCCTTTTTTTCTCCACTTTGTACTAAGTGATAATATAAATCACATTTTGTACTTATTTCAGGAATGCATGTTTTTGTTCTCCTGTGACGCTAAATAAATCTCCAAACATTAACTGTCCCTAAAATATTTGAGGGGGTTGCTCTGCTTAGAATATAGACTTAGTCAAGCCCATGGTGAGCAAATAATCTTTTTGTTAYGTGATGAATCTGCAGGTCCTTCACAACAAAAGATCTCCTAAAGCACCAGGACCAATCCTTTAAGTTGAGAAACAGTATATCAATAAAGGTCAGTGTGACAATGTGATTTATTGAAATGCTGTGCTGCTCCTAGCAGTTAGTATTTTATATTATATGATACACGGCAGGTGTTTTTCTTCGTATTTGGGTTCCCCACTGAAACCTTGTTCAACCTGTTTTATTATTTATTGTTGCCTTTTAGAGGTGAAAGAAGCCAATTTATTCAGCTTTCATAACCATTCCTAAGAGGTACAAAGAGGTTAAGGACTAACAGGAAAAATCAATTGGTTAATAAAATAGTTAATTGACTAAATGCTCCTTCCAGGAGGCCCTGAATGCAGACTGTGCAGAACCAAAGGTGGTTGCTTTAATTATAATGGCACCTCACTGCATAAAAGCCTTCACTGCAGACAAGGGTTTCAGACCTGAGTGAGCTTGTTCTGTTTGTATGCTTTACACATGGAACAAATCCAGGTACCATAATTAAGATTTTTCACAGTTTTTAGTATCTACTTTTCCCTTTTATGGTCATCACAGATGACAAGGGAATGGCATAAAATGACAAGGAAACTGAAAGATCAGTCACAGCTTTTCACTTTAGATCTAGAAAGATTTTTAAGATAAATGTACAAAACACTGACAAACAAATACTTCCCAATTCTGCCTTGTTCTGCTGATTGTCTGGCAGGATTTTTCAAATTGGTTTTATGGTTCTGTTACTTACGAAACCCAGGATTTTTAAAAGGCACAGGGAGGTGGGGAGTGACTCATTCTCTTTAACCTCTTCTGAATTCCTAGGAGAAGATCCAAAATTGGATTTGGGCACAGTAATGCCAGGCTCTGAATGCCTCACAGGAAAATACCCAATGTCTTCAGCTTGCTCTGGTGTGCCACAGTCACCACCCAGAGGGAACCCCTGAGCTCCCCATATCTCCCTGCCATGTTTAATGCAGTGGTGAGCACATTTTAAACAGGGATGTCTAAGGGACACCATGAAAAGCTCAAAAGATACTTTACCGTAGGGATCATAATTAATATTTTTCACAGTTTTTAGTATCTACTTTTCCCTTTTATGGTCATGACAGATGACAAGGAAATGACAAAAAATGACAAAGAAACTGAAAGATCAGTCATAGATTTTTCACTTTAKATCTAGAAAGATTTTTAAGATAAATGTATAAAACTTTAGTCACTTTTTACCTRTACATGTTGCATTGTACAGTATTGTAAATGTTAAAAAACAATATTAAATKAATTTAATTAATTAAATAAAGGAAGAAAGAAAAGGAAAAAAAAAGTTGTTTGCGCATTTCCTGCCCCAAGAGGCCGAGGCAAAGCAAGGCAACATGRGATCTGAGTGTGAGCCTTTCCTTGGCTTGCCTTCCCCATCCCTCATCTCTGGAATCAGGAATCTGCCATACAACATTTCAGCGGTGAGTGATGAGGTTGCCTGACTGAACACTGAGAGGAGCAGCCCATGATGAGGCACATAAGGTTGTAGGAGATCTGAGGACAGTGAATAATCACAATAACTGAGGTGACACTCAAATAATGTCTGCAGAGTAACAGAACAAGAGAGTCACTGATTGATTAACAATCTGCTTGGGGGACAGAAGAGGGCAGCTTGAAATATGTGTGGAGCACGATATGCACAAACTATTTACATTTTCCATTCTTATATATAGCTCCCAGTTTCCCTCCTATGATGGTGTAGCCCACTCTGTCATGCATTTCAAATTTCCTGGCATGAGGGTTGCTTTCCCTGTCTGAAAACCAGACAAAGCTACTGGTGGAGTATTTGAAATAACTCAGTTTATTTGAAATAACTCCAGCATTTTAACACCCAGTTCTGGGAGCACCTCTGTTATTCTCACACACCATGGCAGGGCCAGGGCAGCAGTAGCTGAGCCATCTCTTGCTCTGCTCCTTGTGAGCAGCACCATGGCCAGGATGCAGAGGGAAGCTGATATTCACTCCTGCTGAGCACCATCACTCCTAGAGACACCAGGGGAAATGCAATACTGAGCCCTGGTAATGCTGGAAACATAATCTTCTGGGCCAATTTGACATTTAATTTAAAATATTGACGTTATTGTATATCTGCTTATCAACAAAATGCCTCTCGAGGGCAAATTTCCTTCAGTCCAAGCCCAAAATGGGGTCCTGCTTTACACATGTCACAGCCACCCAGCCCAGGTACACACAGTGGCATTTCCCAGCTCTCAGTCCCCCCTGCACTCCCCAAGGGGAGTTCACAGAGCCTGTCAACCCCCTCCAGATTTAATTGGAATGTATTAAAAGCAAAATCTCTTTCAAGGAGGTGAGTTGTGCTGAGTGCTGCCTTTGCCTGGAAAGAACAAGTGGCACMGGTTGATAAAGGACACACTGTGCAGGGCTGGGTGCAGCTCGACCTTCAGAGCTGCCTCGTGGTGACATTCAGACAGGAGAGACATTCAAACACTTGAGGTTAAAAGAAAGGGGACTTTGATTAACAGCAAAGTAATGCATTGAAATTCCAAATCATGTAGGAGTCCGTTCAGGCTACAATTTGTCTTGTTTGTTTTTAATTTTAGATTCAATGTCAATGCAGGATTTTTAACTCTCTGGTTAGGGCTCTTTATGCATATAATTCTCTAATGTAATTGTGATTTAATCCTCAATTTTATTAGGAGTCAAGTTAAAGGTAGCAGTGTGTTATTCAGAATATTACCTTCACTGGTAATTTGAGCAAGCATCATGGCCTGGGAGCTGCTTTTCTGAGGAGAAAGTGTGTCTGCCTCTGCTGTGGGGAGCACCTTCAGGATGGAAAGGTGAAGCAAACACCAGTGTTAGACCATCACCAAGACTCCTGAGTCAGAACATCTCATCTGCTCAGCCAAAATGGGAGGTTTTTGTTAAACATCAGGCTCTGAACTGCAGTGGCTGAAGGCTGAGCTTTTCCTTCTGCTGTGGGACTGGGGAAATGCAGATGGGCAGAGAGGGCAGCTGGAAAAGTAACTCCTGAGGCTGTGGCAGCAGGGTGTGACAGAGCTACACATCCACCATCACAATCACAGGATCACAAATCACAGAATCACAAATCACAGRATCACTGGGTTGGAAGAGACCTTCAAGGTCATCGAGTCCRACCCAGCCCCAACCTCTCAACTAAACCCTGGCCCCCAGTGCCACATCCAGGCTTTGTTAAACACACCCAGGGATGGGGACTCCACCACCTCCCTGGGCAGCCATKCCAGAACTTCACTCTTTCTGGAAAAATCTTTTTCATATTATCTAGCTTATATTTCCCTTGGTGCAGCTTGAGACTGTGTGCTCTGGTTGTGTCAGTGCTGCTGGAGAAAGAGCCCAGCCCCATCTGGCTACATCCTCCTCTCAGCTAGTTCTAGAGAGTGATGAGGTCACCCCTGAGTCTCCTTTTCTCCAGGCTGAGCACCCCCAGCTCAACCATCAGCTCTGCAGAGCCAGCAGTGTCCCACCCAGAGCCTCCATGGGCTGTGGTCCTGTAACAATGACAAGAAATCAATTCTAATTTTAATTGTACTGCTCTAAAAAGCCCAGTGACAAACAGCTGGTAAAAGATWTTCTGAAAAGGGCTGTTCACATCCTTCGTTATGAAAATTGAAATCATGACAGGCTCTGCTGGGCATGGTCCTTTGTTGCACTTCAGTTACCCTGGCCCAAAAAGTTGCAAACAATGCTGGCTTGAGATGTTAAACACCAAAATCTTTCTCTTTTTCCAGTGGCTTCCTTGTCCACAAATGCATGCACTGACATTCTAGGACATGGTACTGAGGGAGCTGCTTCATTCAATTTTGATCCCAAACAAACAGCTTGAGGTTTCACGTTGGATAATTGGGCTTTACCTGTATTTTAAACAAAAATCCTTCTCCTTTTATAAACTGCTTGAGTTGGGAGACATGCAGAGCTTTTGCTGAAAGAAATGCATTAATCCTTTTAAGTTTGATAAAAGGTTCCTTTATACCATACTGTATAGTTTCCTGCTGTGGGCCACATTTGTGTAGAATCTCCATTTGTGGGGAAAGAAAGATACAGACTCCTTCTAATGGCTTGAAGGAAAGACTGATAAGGGAAAGTGCTGCACACCTGGACTTGAAAATGGAAAAGATCCAGGGGAGGTTTACTGCATTAATTGGAGTTAATGGACATGGTCTGTCCATTTCCTTTTTATTCCACAGGTTATTCCCCAGGAACTGAAGGTGCTCACCCTTTCTTTGAGGCTGGTGGTGTAGGAAGCCCAAAATTGATCCTTTGCAGGGACATGGGAGGCCCTGCCATGCCCTGTTTGCCTTGCTCTGCTGCTGTGTCCACTGCAGAGGCATCCTGGGCTGCACAGTGACATGGAAGGCATTGCAATAATCTGCTGCCAAGAAACAAAGAAAAATACCTGGTCTCTTTTGTTTGAAAGCCAAACTGGCCTGGATTTATTTTGGCATTTCTGGTACTTTGTTATTATGACCAGACCAGTGCTAGGCATTGCTGAGCAAGCTGTCATTCAATATTCCTGACTCATTGTATCCCACACATCAACATTGACCGCTGTCTAGTCTTTTAGACTATTGAGGTCCATTGTCTAGTCTTTTAGACTATTGAGGTCCATTGAGCAGCTATTATTATTATTATTATTATTATTATTATTATTATTATTATTATTATTATTATTGTTGTTGTTGTTGTTGTTGTTGTTGTTGTTATTAATCTGTCTCTTCTTTAGAATACTCCACTTTTACTAACCTATTTTTACTCCATAATTTAGTGGAATAAACCACTTTTACTCCACTATTTAATGGAATAAAATAAAATGTATTCAGAAGCTACAGTAAGACATGGTACAGGTCTTCCAGGCACTGAAACCTTTGTATTGCATGTTGAGCTTGTATCTGCACACAAATTCAGTCCCAAAACCAGTGCAAGCCAACCTTTTACAATAAGTTATATTTTACATTATGAATTGATCTAATAGAAACAGCAAACTTGTTGTTACACCACAAGCAGGGAATGAGATCCCTGTTCTTGGGTGTTGTAGAGCATTAGGCAGCACATAAAAATGCCAAGGAAAAGGTCAAAGAGTGAAGTGCTGGGGAACAATGCTGGCCAAAATGTCCTCTCCATCAAACAAGCTGAACCTAAGCAGGCTCTGCCTTGTACAGAGCTGGTGCAGCCCCTTCTCCAGCCTCCTGTTGCTGAATGGGACTCTTGGAAAAAAACCTCCCTGTCCATTCCATCTTTTTTCATTACAGGCCCCCATAAATTTCCTGCAACCTCTTAGAACAAGCTCCAYCCAATTTTGTTAACTTTTCTGCTGCTTACAGCTAATACGAGGCACCTAAAAATCTGTTCTCAGCTGCATGCTGAGGCAGGAGATCATCTCTGAAGGCTTCTCAAACACACCACGTGTGTCCCTGTGCCACCAGCGCTGTCAAAGCTCAGCCTCACACACACATCACAAAGTACTGCCCCTGTAACTCAATTGGGCCAAAATGGGACCTGGTCTGGCAAATCCTCCTGACTGAAGCTTAGAGATGAAGAGAAGCTCAGTGTTTTCCTGTGCAAAGATATTCAATTTATTGTATTCCAGATAAGTATGGTATTATATACAAATTCTCACCCCCCATTAAATRGCTCCATTGCATTATTTATGAAAAAGGGGGAACTGTGACTTCATAAGAAAACAAAGAAATAGCAAATAACAAGATGCCCTTGTTTATGCATTGGGGAATCGCTGGCACAATAATTAAATCAGAAAACCCTGAGGATCAAAAAGGATTTTTTGATGCACATTTGGGCAATAGCTGGTATCTCAGAGTAGCCCAGGAAGCTCAGCTGCTACCAGCTTCCACATGTGTTTTGGGTTCTGCTCCTTCTGCTGAAATCTGTGAAAAAAACTATCAGGTAATATGGATTTTTTTTTTTTTATGTAGATGGTAAGTTCATGTGAGCTGCATTCTGTTGGGAAAGTATTATGTAAAACAAAATTAAAGYGATAGTTGAAATGTTTGAAGAAGGCAGGAGAAGCATTAGTGACAGGCAGTATCAAAGCCTGTGGTGACRGTGCCCAAGAATTTATAGTTTTAAAGAACCCTGCAGGTGGATCTTTAAATGCAGAGAAATCTGTGTTTTGGGATCTTCAGATACCTTCATATGCTCTGTAAGTATCCAAAAGGTGTCATTCCCTTCATAAGGTGAAATTGCATGGAAATATTTCTGAGGYGTCTCATCAAACACTGAAACCAGATGAATCATGAATATTCACAAGGACCATTTTAAAAACTCCTCCAACTCACCAGAACTCCCTGGGACCCACCCAAAAARGTGTGGCCTCCTGCCTTGAGGAGAAATGTCCTTTCTCCACAGATATTAATCTCACTGAYTTATGTTGAGTGTTGGATTCACCCTTCCCAGCAGCACAAAACAATTCAGTCCTTGAAGGTGATGCCAAYAGACTGATGGCCTTATCACTGAGATTGCAAACTTCTGGCTGGAGCTGCTTTGAACCTTTTCCCTTTCAACCTCTTCAGCTGAAAATGTGACTTCAACAAAATAAAATTAAAATTACGCACGAAAAAGTCCATTTTATCAAAATGTGATCCATGAGGGAAAGTGAACGAATTTCAAAAGCAATAAGCTGGCTTGGAGTTTAAAGGGGTTTTTAATTATTAAAACCTTGCGGGATATACATTTTTGCACCATTCATTGAACTGTGGGTGCAATTTATTTAATAGGCACACATTTTACTGGGCAACTTACACCACCAGAAAAGGATTTCAAGCCTCAGCCAAGTGGAAAATCTATCCCAAGGTATCTGTGTTGCCTAGTAAAAGTAGGAGATTTAAACAGTYGAGATACAAGCTGACTGTGAAAGCACCTACCACTAATGTAAAGCTATGCAGTTCTTAAATGATGCTGACAACCCTCACAAACCTTTAAATAGCCATTTCCAAGCTGGCAGATCCAAATTGCAGGAAAACAAAGTAATCACTCAAGGAATTCTTTGCAAATTAAAACAGTTCCTTCTTGCTGCTTTGTGTTTTGGAGCTTCACAAACAATAATACAGCACCAGAAGCCATTTGCCTATTTCTTTTTGTACCAAGTACKTTTTCTGCAAAAGTAAATACTCTGTCAGTAATGAAAATAAATTGGTGGTGCATAATGCAAAGCACAAACAAGAACTGTACATTTTACAGCTGATTCAAGAAATAAATAATATATTTGTGCATATCTTGTTTTTATGTAAAATAAGACAAGGAGTTACTTCTATCACTTCTGACCCCCTGTAACTGCCTGAATGACACCTTTGTTGGGTTTGTATTTGTGTAAAAGYCTAGCTGAAGGTCAGTACACCTTGTGAGGTATTAAGTGTGCTTACAAATGATCCAGAGTTTGTGCTGCCTCTCCACAAAGGGTGATAGACAGAGATCCTTCCCAAAATGGAAAGAGGAGAGTCCCCTGAGAGGAAAGGCCCCTGCAGACGTTTATGCAACGTGGAACTCGTGGCAGATATAAAAATAAACCCAATCTCTGATCCATGCCTGGAGAAAGGCTCACAAACACAGCACTCCTCGGTGGGAATGTGAACTCTGAGCACAGCAGGAACTGAGATCACAGAGGGCAAAATGCAAACCTAACAACCCAAGAGCTCCTCAGAGGAAAAGAGACCGAGAGGCTGAGCCTGTCCCTGCCTGTGAGGAGAGCCCAGCCCCAGGTGAGGGCTGAGCAGGACCTCCAGGGACATTTCCTTGGCAGAGCAGGGGTTACATCCCTGCCCTGGGGCTGCTGCAGCCACAGCACCACGCACCTGCTGGGGCCCTCCTCCAGCACAGGAGTGCCCTCCTGCTACAAAGAAGGGAAAGTATTGGCCAAATAGTGCACAAATGCRTGAGTAATTGAATATATTTTTATATCCCTGTGAAGAAGAGGCACTGCTCTGTCCTGCTTTGAAGACCTACTTCCACTTCTTCCTTTCCACAGCTGCTCCCTGCTGCTGAGGTCACAGCACACCAGATTAGCAGAAAAATACTTTCATGTTTATTTAATTTGAATTTTAATAWTTTTAATAATAATTTATAAATTTTAGGCTTTTTTTTCAATTTTTAAGAGCCTGTCAGAGCTCCAGAAGCATTTGGACAATGCTCCGAGGCACAGGGTGGGATTRTTGGGGTGTCAGTGCAGGGCCAGGAGCTGGACTTGGATGATCCTTCTGGATCCCTTCCAACTCTGGATATTCTATGAAAATAACCCTCCTTTCTGTGAATAACTGKTTACATCCTTGGTTATGCACATTAATACAGCCACCATTAAAGCTGCAGAGTTAAAAACCAAATATATCTTCTGAGAGGGACCAAGCTGATTTTTGTTTATACCTCAACATATGTGATCCATGAGATAATAAATTACTTGAGGGGCTGTACACATGCTGGGAGCCCTGTCCTGGGGAGACTTCACCTGACAATCAGGAGAGAGAAARCTTCTGCAATTGGGCTGAAAGGGTATATCCAAGGTCTTCACTGAACAAAAGTGTCCCAGGCATTCTAGCATTTGGAAAAAAAAGCATGTATTTTTTGGTCAGGTCCAGTTGAGTGAAGAAAACTGTCAGTGTGAAGTGTTAAATGGGATCAGCTGTGCTGGAACACTGTCTGGCAGGGTTAAAATTACTGGGRTAATAAGCAGGAAGTGAGAGGGAAGTATTCCATCAGACAATGGATACTGGGAATATTTAAAAACCAAAACCCTTCAGGAGCCAACTCTTATCAAAGTGAACAATCTGTAACATCCATGTGCAAATAACCAGTGGGTACAGTAAAATGTATGTTAGCTGTCTGTTCTTTGTGGAGTCTCACAAGTGATGGGCATCCAGCTGTGTCCTGCAGAGACAGAAATGTCCGTGTGTCCTGGCTGGCTCTGTAATTCACYGACACCTGACTGACCCTGAGCTCTCAAGCCCCAGAGAAAAGCCAGGTACATGGCATAATTTGGTAACTTTCTCTGARCATTTGGCTTTCAGAGCATTTGGCTAGAACATTTTGGCTATTCCATCCTTGTACTAAGAAAAGGCCCCAGAAGCCTGGGCTCTGTGCTATTTTCAAACCCAGTGGGTGGCTGGGCACCTACCCAGCAAAAGCACCTCAGAACAGGAATGCCAGTGACTCCCACTTCACCTTTCTCTTCTGCATTCCTGGCTGCACTCACAGGAGGTTTTGTCAGAAAGCTCAYCTTGCCAGGAAGATGAAAAACAGAGAGCAGGAAGTAGGAGAGGCATTTATGGCATGGCCTTCAGCCCTTTATTTTTGAAAGGATTCTTCCTGCAATTTATGTCAGTTTGAGTTAGAAGCGTGTGTTAGTTCTGCCCTTGAGATGTGGAGCAAGTCCTGATGATAGCAAATATTCATCTCTGGCAAACATTTCACTGAAATGAGGGGCTGACAATTTATTAAAGCTAATTTCCTAAGTCACATCCAAATCTCTCCCCATTCATTCAGCAAAAGCTGCAGTAGTTTAGGGTAAGTACCAATACACAAACCCTTTTAGCATTATTGCTCTGTTCACTGGGGGGACTCCTAATGAAACAAATGGATTTTTAAAGATGTGCATTACAAAGAACACAGTAATACTGGTGGGGAAGCCTGAAATGGAGGACAGGTTATTAAATTAATAATACCAATAATTGCATCAGCTGCTGTCTCTTGAATACCTTCCTAATGTGATACAAGATTTGGCCATGGGGCTCAGGGCAGCACTTTCTCTTATCTCACATTTGGGGTATAGCAGATGTTGCTGGAGGTACTGAGCTGGTTTCTCTWAGAGCTGGGGTCTCAGCAGCTGAGCTAAGGAGCAACTCAGAGCTCAGGACAGGAAAACCACTCAAGTCTGAGCCTAAATCCTCCCACAGGTCTCCCAATGCAACCCAAATGYGCTGCTGCCACTGCTGAAGTGTGATTGACCCCCAGACCCAGCAGCTTAAAGCCATCCTCTCAGGTGTGTATATATTATGATACAGTACATTTCCCTCTGCATTATGATGCAGGAATGACAGTCAAACATTAGGGAAACTACATGCTTGGAAGGTTTTTTCAGTGGAAATCATGCGCTGGAAATAAATTTGTTTTATTGCTGCTCGTAGTTAAAAATCTGTCATCAGTTTGGAAGGGACAGAAATATGCTTCTGAGAGAATATAGTTCTCCAGATGATGCCAGAAGAACCATTTTAAACTTTTTTGATAAAGACACTTGCAGAAACCCATACAGATTATAGTAACAGTGATGATAAGCTGATACAAGACTTGTTTTTCTCCTGTGGTGACATATTGCATTTTTTATTTGAATGGGGATACAATCTGACATGATCCATTTGGCCATCTTCATTAACAGCCGAGAATGGCAACAGAAAAATGAAACACTGCAAATGTGTAATGAAAGATAAAACAGTAGGTAACTTCTGATAAGCACACTATGGCTCATCCATCTTGAGAAACCTGAGTTTATGAACTTTTCTTCAGCAGCAGCGGCATAAGTGCTCTGACTAATAATAACAGAAGTTGAGTCCAATTGCTCCCTTCACAGAAGAGATATAATTCAAAATTATCTGAACCAATGAACCTGCTTCACATTGCATTCATTTTCAAAACTACTTTTTGAGAAGCCACATCCTGAACCTGAACATTATCATCTTCAGCCACTAATCTCCATTTCAAAAGCCCGAGCTGAGCAGAGCAGGACCATCAGTGTAATTATTGTACATATATTTCTATTGACACTCTCCAGGCTTTTTTCAGCAAGTGGATTTGAGCTAAGTGTGTATTGTCAAGGTTGTTACCTCTTTGGTTAGTGAGAGGTGTGTAGTGGTTCTTCTCAGAGAAGAACAAAAGAACAATCTCCTTGGTCTCTCGTCCTTCTAAAGGGACACACATCCCCACACAGCATTTTTTTTAACCTGTATTTTCTTGCTGGAGATATAATTAACATGTCACTGAACTGTCCTTGGTGTGTCCCTTGGACTCACAATGCATCACATGAGATAAACTCAGAGTGTCACCTGAATGATTGTGAGGCTGTATTGTGTGACATTCTAAATTGAGAAGGCTGGATATGTGTGGCTGCCTTTTTTTTTTTTTCCTTTGGAAGAAGAAACAAAAATCAATTTACAAGCAGCAAATATTTTCTTTCATAGTGAGGACACCTCTGGCCTTAATTTGGGCAGCTGGCCAGACAGCAGCTACTAGCTGAGATTTATAGCTGCACTTTAATTTCCTTGAGTAGCATGCACACAGATTATCCAGTGTGAGCACAGATTCTGCTCCTGTGGGGAGCTGTGGTGCAGTTAATTGGCCATGGCATTTGGAGGCAGGAGAGCTGGTCCTAGCTCTGATTCTGGGACTCACTGTCACTTCAGGAAAGGCACTTTGTGTCTGAGTGTCTGAACTAGAGGCATTCCTATCAGTGTGYTTTACCAATAAATGAGCAATTAAAAAGTATTAACATCAAATAACTGTGGCCAGCAATTTCAATGTAGATGTATCATTCCCTGAATATAGCTAATTATTATCCCAGTGTCAGCCTTTGCCTCTTCTCCTCTTTATTCTCATTGGCTTTGTCATTTTGTAGCTGTACTTGGATGTTCTGACTCAGCTCCTGTTAAACTCAATTTTTAAGTGGATCTGTACAGTAACCCTTGTAACACTTTGAAGGCATCCTGGGCTTGGGCAGCTGGGCCAGATGCATTTTCTTCCAGGGCTGATCACAGTCCAGGATTAGGGGCAGCCTTGGTGCAGCACACAGAGTGCACTGGAAAACAATGCTCCCTCAAACAATGGAACAGTTGTGGGACAAAAAAGGCTCAGTGGTGTTTATTGTCTGCTTAACTGTCCAGATTAATGTGATCAAATCTGCTGGTCTTTTATGGCTAGATGCAAATTTTTTAAAAAAGAGCATCATTGGAATAAAAATAAATATTCAGTGGGAATTTTTAATCGAGGAAAGAATGCAATTAGTTCAAAATTTTGGTGCCAGAATAAAAAGACAAAGTGTAAACTGAAGATAGGRGAGAAATTCTGTCCCCCCTGTGGTTTATGTCTTTAAGAAGATTTTGTTTGTGTGAGTCTCATTTCATTTTCCTCTGTGTCTTATGAACAAGGTTCTATTATAGGTCAAAGCCAGTGAATATTGCTTASAGCTTGAGAAACAAGAAAATCAAAGACATAATCATTTATTGGGGCCTTTTAGTGGCATTTCTCATTTGGCTGGTGGTTCTTCATGCATTCACCACTGCTGAGAGCTTAGTCTTTGCTTTGGGAAGGA
>JACDOX010000283.1:591527-659216 GCA_014549065.1 Cardinalis cardinalis
AAGGAAGGAAGGAAGGAAGGAAGGAAGGAAGGAAGGAAGGAAGGAAGGAAGGAAGGAAGGAAGGAAGGAAGGAAGGAAGGAAGGAAGGAAGGAAGAGCAAGAGCAAGCACTGGAATACATGGGATAGAACCTCTGCTTTAAAACTTCAGTTGTTGTTCCTGACAACTCCTACTTTGGCAGAAGCTAATATGAGGTGACAGAATATTTCAGTCACTGATTTCTGCCTGCTGCCTGCACAGGGGAGGGAGAACTTAGCATAGCACCATACCCAGCTTTCAAAGTTCCACTGAAACTCTCTCTCTATTTTTTTATTTTTTAGTTTTCAAACTTCTCTACAAGTAAATGATTGGAAAGTTAGTGATATGTGCAAAGAACATTTTTTCAATTAGTGATGCCCATTAGCTGAATGAGCATGAAGGGCTGATATTTTTCCCCCTGAGGTAGCAGGTACACATGTGGAATTTGGGCTATAAATCATTACTTAATAATTCACTAGAGAATAAATAGGACATAAAAGATAATTAGAGATTTTTACCACTTGCCTTCACCTTAATTATGAATGAAAGATATTTGGCATTGTCTGCAGGACTGTTAAATTTTGTTATATTGAGATGGGTCTGGAAAAGGAAGATACAGCAAAGTCATTTTATGAAAGAATATAGCTTCTGGCAGAGTGGATCGTGTACACCATTGCAGGAGAGGTATCCAACAGTTATGATCTTAAAATCTAAATGCAATGTGCTGGACCAGGAATGGTGAATAGGTTTGTTTTGCTGTTTCAGTAATGACCTGTTGCCTGGCTCACAGGAACACATATGCCAGCCAATTTCACTGGAACAAAATTAATTTTATATCTCCATGCTGCAATAATAGTTAACTTTGGCAGAGCACAAACAGTTGGATATTCTTCCCCATTCTAAGATGTGCTGGAGATACCTGGAGACAGAGGGTACACCCATCATTKAAATTCACAATGGATTGGAATGCTCTGCTGTAACATAAGCCAGCACAGTATGAGGCAGAGCTTTTTCCTTGCCTAGGCTTTGTTAACTTTAAAACAAGGGAAGATTTTCAGTCCTGCTCTGCTCCCTTTGCTGCTGTTTAGCACCTGTAAGAATTCCCCCTGCACAGATGAGGCAGTAATCCAAGTTACCTGTGCACTACACTTTCCTGCTGCTGGTCACATCCTGGCCCAGCCCAGGAGACACAGGACACRCACCAAGGAGCCCAGCAAGCTTCTTGTTCTCACCAGGCTCTGGTGATGGAATGCCTCATTGCCTGAAGGAATTACAGCAGCCTCCATGCTGCCTTTTCTTATTGAACCCAAACCAGCCCTACCTACTCCAAGGATCAGGRCTACAATGCAATGCAGGTGCCATCAGCTGGCTGGGATGGAGTGGTATCTCCAGGTGTGCTGGTCTAGGTAATATAAATTAATGTGAATGTGAACTTTCAGCCCAGAATTCAGCACTATTTGTTATCCAGAATGGATGGGATGGGAAAAAAAGCCTTTGAGTGATCTGCAGTCACGTCATCACTTCCTAAAGAGTCGCTGTGAGGTGCAGAAAAACCCCACGTCTGTCTGTCCTGTGTCCTGCAGCACATTGCCTCCTTCCCTGGGGTTTGTGAGACCCAGAGCCTGCTCCCTCAGCTCTGCACAACCCCACTCCATGACAAAAAAACCCCAAACTTCTAAAAATTGCCAATCTTCCCAGGTGCTGCCTGCTTCAGTAAAAGGACAGAACTCTGAACAGAGAAAGGCAGACAGTGGCAGATGGGAAGATCTGGAGTGTTGCACTGTCTTTCACTCTTGCTTCATCAGAAATAGCCCACTGAACTCAGATTTAGCTGCAGCTTTCCCCAGAACTTTGGATTAGACCCAAGCAGACTGAATTAGAGTGTATCAGCCTGGAACAAAGACAAGCCAGGCCATCATCTGAGAAGATTAAGAGGAGCCTTTCTGCTGGCTGGAGATGAAGARTTTTCTCCTGATGGTTTTGACAGCACAGAGGCAGGGTGATGCCCATGAACCAGTGCCAATTGCTGCCCTACCTGCAACACCCCAAATTGGTGAATTGTGACACCATGCACAGGTTCTTCAAAACACATTATTTCTGTCAGGCTCTGATCCATTTAGATTTTCCTGACGTTTTTCAGTTTACTTGTTTACAACTCAGACTGATGTCTGGAGTTCGTTGAAGTGGCACAGGCAGAGCTGAATGAGAAAGAAATCCAAAAAACATGAGTGGCCTGTCAAAGACATGTTGGCAGCTGCTCTCAGAGTATCCCTTGATGATTCCCTGGAAATGTCAAGGAAGAGTAGTGGCAGGATTGAGCCATGGCAGTTCTGCTTGTCAGGGCAGATAGTGTGCTTTGGAGTGATGGAAATGATAGACAATGTCCTGATCACACTGCTGAGGTCTTCATAGAGGCACTGAACAATCCCAAGGTTTTGCCAATAATTGAAGAATTCAATTCCTATCTTGYTGACTGCATCTACCATTCAAAACACAAATAAATATTTAATTCTTGYGGGATAATGTGATAAGCCCTACTTTCATCATGAGATGTGGAAATACTTAAAAAATTCAGAGACAATTCTCTGCTAAGGCAGACAAAAATCAGAGTGACAAATAACAGACTCTAAAGCTCCAGCTCAGGTTTCATTGCAGCTACAGACATAATAGGAATGTATTTCAGAATCTGTGAGCTTGTAAGTGTATATTATAACAGTTGGSAAGGAGGAATTGCAGAATGCCACAAGAAACTCATCTCCCAACGGGCTCCCAATACCTATTGAGAATAATGGGTCTCAATTTATGCRAGGTGCTTAAGCATTCCCACTAATTGTAAGCATGTAAGTAGTCCCACTGCTTTCAGCTGATGATTACCGTTAAGCACATGCTTAAGTATCTTGCAAAATTAAGGTTTCAAGAGAGTTCTGTTGAGTTAGAAAAGCTCACTTATGATCTCAGACTTTAGTTGGATTTGGGAAAGAACATTAGATCTATAATAATTTTGAAGTTTTTTTTTTYCCCTCATTGCAAGTCAAATATCAAAGTGATAAAAATATACCTTTTTGAAAGAGATCTAGGTATACACAGGCTTTTGGAGACGTAGATTGAATGTATGATCTTACTTCTTCCACTTGATACCCCTGGCTCCCAYAAGATATTGCAGGTTCATACCAGCTCTGCTCTTGGGTTTTCCCCGTGGCATTTGGTTTGCACTGAGGCAGAGAAAGATTTCAGGTCTTGTCATCTTTTCCTTCTGAGATTAAAACGAATGCTGTGCTTACAGGGGCTGTTTTGTTTCAACATCTTTGTAGTTGTCACCTTTTGGCACTGATTTTCACAAAATAAAGGCTGAGAAGCCCTGGGCATTTGCACATCTTTGGAGAACATGGCTTGACAGCACTCTGTGTGTGTGCATCTACACCAGGCTGTTAATAATAAGTTAATAATAAAAGTTAGTGTAAAAGTGGCAGTGGATTTGAGGGGTCAGGCTGAATACCTGGCCAGCTAAGTCCAACACCTCATAGCTAAGTTCTTGACTCTCTTATAAACAGCTTATGGCTAAGTTCTTAACTCTCCTCTTTTGGGACTCTTTGTCATAATGACTTACCCAACAGAACTCCTGAGCATTACCCAGATGTGACTTCTGCTTTAATTTGCCTCATGGGAAAAACTGACCAGGAGGTTTTAACAGCAACTCTCAAGAAGCAACACCTTGATTTCTGTGAGGTATAACATTGTGAAGCAATCAATTCCCAGGTGTCTGAGCACTGGGGAATCTGGTCATGAATCCGTGCTGAAACACGGGTTTTGCATGGCCTCAGCATCACCTCCTCCAGCTCAGTCCTCACAGTGATGATCTGCAGTGCTCCTGCCAGGCATCAGAGCAGAACTCACACCATGGGGATTTGTTCCTCTGCCCTTGATCCAGTCCCTGTTTTTCTTTCCTTACACAGGTGACCCTSTACAAAGCACGGCGTGAAAAGGACGAGAAAGGAAGGCAAGGACACGAGACAAATCTGTATTGGAGAAAGCAAGTCTTAGTAGCAGTGTCATGTGTCTAAAACATATAGGATGAAAAAGATACCTATTAAAGTCTTCCTTTTGACCACTGCTGTCACTGCAGGGTGACACTGCAGGGGTTCAGGTGCATCCCTCCCGCAAGACACAGAGCAAATGTGGTTCAATTGCAGTAAGAAATAATCAAGGTGAGAAACATATCCCACATCACAACTTTTCTGGAAGGGATAAATATTTAACAAGCTCCTTCCAAAACTGGCAACTTGCCTTGCAGCCCCAGCAGAGGTGGCCTTCCATTTGCAGACTCAGTGGGACTGTTCCCTGCTCCTCCCCATGCAGGAGTAGATAACCCTGTGCTTGGAGGGGGCTGCAAGGAGAGCAGCTGGGCAGATTGGGGCTGACTACACAGCTCCTCTCTGTCCTGGTGGAGGAGCACTGGTTTTCTGTTTTAAAGGCCACACTCTCATCTGATTTCTGTGTGAAAGTGATGTCAGTGAAGATAAGTGTATGTTTAGACACCTGTTTATCAGGTGTGTAAACGTATCCCTGCCTTTGGGGATGGGTCTCAGAATCCACTGTAAGCACAGCARTGGATGTTCCAGGGGCATTTCCCTGTGCAGGTCTGCCTGGAGAAGGTCTGTGCTCACCAGTAGAGGGAGAGGCCCTCAGATCACTCAGATGTGCTCCCTGTGCCCCTCAGTGAYGGGCCAGATTGCATCTCCCCTGCTGGCACTGATGAATATTATTTGTCTACGGGCACTAATTGTATCCACATCACATCTCTAGGTCAGRCACCCACCACCTGTGGGCTTGCTCTGTGCTTCAGGGATCCATGGCCTTTCTGCATTGTCACCCTGCCCCTGGCTTCCTCAGCACCCCCTTTATCCTCACTAACATCCCTTTCACAYGGACAAGCCTGGCCTGACTTGTCTTTGAGGAGCCTTTTCAGTGTTCCTGCTTCTCTAGGTAAAGTGCAGTGGTAGTCTCAGCTACAGGCACCCAGTACTCCCACTTTTCTCACTTTCCTTTTCTTGAATTCATCCTCATTGTTCATTATCTCCTTCTCTTGCATGACAGTCTTATTTCCTCTTTCCCTGTGTTGCCTGCTCAGTTCTCCAAGTACCAGCATATGAAAATCCAGAGGTAAAGAAATCATCCCTAAAATCATCATGGTGCTCTGGAAGGAACTAGGTGTGGTGCTGCTCAGCATTCTCTGCAACTACTTTCTTCATGATTTTCATTCCTTTTGTTTTGCTTTGCTGCTGGGGTTTTTTTGTTTGCTTTCTCCTCTTCTTGCTTCGTGTCCTCTGTTGATCACATCAGTTGATCCTCACAGTTTCTGCCATGGAGCAGTAAAATGGGACATTAGCCAGCCTGACAGACAGCCAGCATGACAGACAGCCTTCCCCTCCTCCTGCAGAGGGCTAATTCCTGTGTCCCTGACAGTGGCCTGCAGTGTGTGCTCTGAGCAGGCAGAGCCTATGCTCACACATGGAATGAGCAGCCTGCCCCTCAAGTGCTCCTCAGCTTTGTGCATCTTCAACAARTGGGAGAAGCAGGAAAGCCCATTCTATATGAAGTGCTGGGCACAAAAAAAMCAAAAACCAAAATTAAAAAAAAAGGAGCTTATCAGATTTGCCATCAGTAAGAAAGGGCTGCCAAAAAGACTAGGACGGAAAATGAACCCCTGAATGATTTTCCCATTTCTGCTTYGCTCAAAAAGGATGCACAGTTACTGCTTAGTCTCAGCTTATGATCTGTTGCCAGCACCAGCTGATTGTCTGAAATGGAGGATAAGAGCTGCTGACAGCTGTGCCCTGCACGGGAGCTGCCAAGCTGCAGCCCAGGCTGTCAGGCTGCCACGTGGCTGCCGGCCAAACACGGCATCGCTGACACAGGCAATGAGCTACTAAAGGAAATAGCATGTATCATGGCTTCTAAGGAGAGCTGGCAGAGCTCAGGGATGGCCTTCTGCTCCTAAACACGGGATAGAGTGGCACAGGAGGGCTGTGTCAGAGCTCTGTTTCTGAACCTGAAAGGGGAAAATGAGGAAATGTGGCACCCCAGGTGTAACGAGGGGAATGATGAGTTATGGCAGAGTGCTCATGCTGGAGTGGCACCTGGCTGTGGGTCTGGAATAGGGAAAGCTGGCAGTGGAATAGAAAAGGTGTGGAGAGAACACAGGGATAGGTACAGAGCAGTGGTAAAGCAGCAGAAGCATAGACTCAGATTTGGGGGTTGAATAAAGAAGGGGAAACAGCAATTGCTTTTGCTGATAGATGCAGACATCTAACTTAAAGAATCAGTGCCACTGAAAAAGTGGAACAAAATCAGTTGGGCCAATTAGGAAGAATTAAAATCTTGCAAATGCCACGCATGTTCTGAAGATGTTAGTCTTTATTTAAGTTAATAAAGAATGTATTGAACTCCTGACAGATGATAGGAAGGGGAGCATGAGAAAATGCTTGAAAAGTGAAAATACATTTGAAAATGTGATGTTGTTCTTAAAAGAACCCAACAATTTTCTCTCTTTATATTCAATCTATATTGGCCCAACTGCCTTTTGAAGCCTGACCTGTGGCCAAAAGTGAACAGGGGTCTTTTTATCTGCTGCCACCCTTGCTTTAACACAGTCAGAGCCTCTCTGTCTCATCCTGAAATGCCTTTTCATGGCACATGTCTAAACAACACAATTCTGAGACAGCATGCTTAATTTAATATCTTTGCATCTTGGGTCTTCACTGGTAACACTCTCCAGCAATACACTTCTCTGGAGTCWTTTAATTCCTTACTGTCTCCTCAAAGCCTGAATTTCTTCCTAGTTCCAAAAATTTATCTCTGAAACTTCACCATCTCCTGAGAGATCTACAAGAATTGAACATGTACTACCTGTGTTGTAACCCCTGTGGTATAAGAGACTGAATTGGCTGTGCTACAGCTCCTTCTAGCAGAGAGAAAGGAAAAAAGAGACACCCTGGCTATATCCTCATTGGCAGTGGCCCAGAAGCCTTGGTAATGCTACTCATTGCAGTGGGAAATTCTCATGAAGGGAGCACTCATCCATCACCACTGAGGTTTTTTGAACTGGAAAGAGGCTTATAAATGCCATGGATTTCTCTCTGCTGTCAGTAATCCATCAGAATATGCTTCTCTTAGCCACCTTGCACATATGCCAGAAAATCCCCAAATAATCCAGCCTGGCTTCTCCTGTGGTGCTGGTTTTCATCATCCTCAAAGAGTCTGTACTGCAACTGGTGGGAGGAAGCAGCTCCAGGAAGCCTGTCAGCTTTTCTGTTCCAACAGGAGCCAGCTGGGAGCAGATCTGGGATGTTCCTCCCTCCCAGGTATTTTATTGCCAAAACAGACATCTCCTTGCCTGGTGAGCCATGGCTCCTTCCTTTATCCTGCTGCTTTGCTGGCTGGGACTCACTTCAGATCATGCCTKTGGTTTATGAATAACATTCCCATCACAAGTGCCATGCTCCCAGTCCTCTGCCTCGTGCTGGGTGTCTTTGGGAAGCTTGGCCTCATCTCAGGGGAGATGCTGTACCTGCAGGACAAGCTGTTGTGCTCACCTCTCCCTTCATTGTCACCCCAAAGAGGATCCACATGATTTTGCCATCCTGTTTCCTGACAAACCATGAAAATGYGGTGTCATCATCAATAAAGGGGCAAATGTACACCAGTGGGTCTGTTACCTGTTTGTTCATGCTGTGCTCGTGCCACAGCCTTTCTGTACAAAGCACAACAAGGAYCTCCAGGTAGCCCCTAACTGCACATGGGCAATAAAACCTTTCAGGCAGACCTTCCTTTTGGGCTTGTGCCTTGTTTCATTAATTTTCTCTTCAAGCAGCAATTCAGAGCATAAACTTTAAGACCCAACAGAGAACTCATCTTCTCAGTAAGGCTCAGAGTTCCTGTTCCATGCAGATGGAAAGATATCTGAACAGGGCCAGTTCAGTTTATTATAACAATGATCCCCATCCCTTCTTTATAACCTCTTCTTTGGTTTAGATTCCATTCTTACCTCCCTTCAGGAYGGTCAAGAATTTCCCTCCTGACACATACAACACACCTCCAGACTTTTTGATTGGGAAATGAGCAGAAATAATTTGCATGTCTCACAAATTATACATATTACCTCTTTTATTCCGTTTKTACCCTATGCATTTGAAATTCTCCWCSTATAAGAGAGGTTATGGGAGGTACAAAAAGCTGTTTGTGCTGCTTCACGTGATACAATGATTTCACAGTCCCTCATGTTTACCAAAAGCTTTCTGTCCTGCCCATGGACTCCTTGTAGGGCTGTTTGTGCTGCTCTCACTGCAGCTCAGTGTAGCAAAGCAGTTTTTCAWCCAGCTCACTGCTGCTCTCCCCTTTCCTCCAGAGGCTGCAATCCCTTGGCACTCATGACATCACTGCATGTGTKCTTGCTCACTTGCCCAGTTTTGTTAGAATGATCTAGGCTAATTAACCGTGCCTAATAACAAGGGGGTTTTAACCTGGCTCATTCCCACACAAGCGGGTTAGGGAAATGCTTTTGTACTTAAATTATCCRCTAGGAATGGTGTCACTTTCCAAGAGAGAGTGAAGAATTTGAGTGCTAGATGAGGATGATCAGCAGCAGGAGATGGTGACTGGGGTAGGCTCTAGCTGAGACACACACATCTGGCCATGGCCTGAGCTGCCACAGTGCTCGGTTTCCCGGGGCAGAATTCTTTYGTTGTGATTTTGATCCTCCTTTTGTAGAAACCCATGAAAGGTAATTTTGAAAGCCCTTCCCAGTAAGTCTAATGTAGACACAGAGAATCAGAAAAGTATGTATTGGTAGAGATCTCTGGAGGTTATGTGTTCCAACCTCCTGCTTGGAGCACAGCTACTGCTAATACAGGTCAGGAGAGCTGCAGGTTTTCCTGGCCAAGCCTTGAAACCTCCWCAATGATGTCTCCATTATCTCTGGATTACTTGTTCCAGTGCTGCAGTACCTTCAAAGATAAGAAATTTCTCCTCATCCCCAGCAGGAGCCCCATGAGCTGCAGTTTGCAGCYGTTAACTCTTGTTTTACCATCTGGCACCACTGAGGTTTGCTTCCATTGTCTTGCAATTTCCTTCAAAACAGTTTTAGGCTGCTATTAGCAGCATCCTCTTCACCAAATTCAGCAAGCCTGAGTCTCTCCTTAGAGGCCACATAATTCTGGTATTTTTTCAGGTGTTTCTCCCCAGTTTCTCATCCCCTTCTTGCCCTGGGCAGCCTTCCAAGGTGTGTCCTTCCCCAGGTGCTCTCTGTTCCAGGTGAGGCCCTGCCAGTGCCCAGCAGCAGGGAATAATGGCCTGGCTCGTTCTGCTGGCCCTGCTGCTGCTCCCACACCCTGAGCACAGGGTATCCCCTCTGCTGGGTGCCACCCAGCCTGGCACTGCCACCCTGGGCTCTTCCCCAGCCCCTTGGTGCCCAGCCTCTGAACCAGCAGCTGCAACATCAGGTGGTTCCACAGGTGCAGGGTTCTGCACTCCTGGAGTTCCTCTGAGGCTCCTGTTGGCTTCACTGTCAGCTTCAGCTTTCTCTGGGTCCCTGAGAAGTGGCAGGCTGGGGTTTGAATGCCACTCAGCTCCTCCAATTTAGCATCACCTGTAACTGGTTGCTAATTAACCTTTGAGCCCAGCCGTTCCCAATCAAGCTGATGTTGATTAGTCCAGCCCATACCAGAACACAAACAACACTAAATTAATCCTTTGGAATAATAGCACATGGCAGCAGGGTCCAATATTCTGTTTGCAGTGAACCCCAGCTTTTAATGGTAACTCCCTTGCATCCAAGCTAGTGCTTCATAATTAGTACATGTATGACTCCTAATTGCTAAAGTTACTTAATAAAAACAAATTAGTGTCATCTTCTCCCTTCCCCATCAAAACACAATTTCTAACTTTGCTCTTCTATCCAGGATTTCTCCTTATTCTGCCCTTATTCAGGAAAGTGGTATTTCTTTGTCACAGTGCTCTTGACTGAACTTCCCAAAGAAAAGGCTCTCCTGGAGGGAATAACTTTTGCCTGATTGGCAGCAGGGAGGAAGTTTTAACTGGACCAAAAGCATTTCACCAAGTTGTGTAATGCTGGGTTCCAGCTCTGGGGGCAGAGACATTCAGGCCCAGTTTGGTGTGTCCAGCTGAAGGGAAACGGCCCCTGTGTCCACAGCATTTGTAAATCCTGCCTTTGGAACACTGGCTTTAATTCCCAGTGCTGGGAGGCTGCTCAGACCAGAGAGGTTTGGAGGATGAGTAACAGGAGCTGTAAGGGGATTAATAAGGGGAGATTATGAGTACTAAATATGCACTTCTTGGTCAAAGAATGACTAAGAGGGATATACTAATTATYTCCCAGTATTACAGAGCTGCAAACTTCAAAGAAGGAAAGTCATTGTTTCACACTGTCACAAGGTATAGAACTAGGATTAATGAGGTGAGATTTAACAAAGGAAAACGTAAGCTCAATATCTTCCAAATCAGAGATTAGTCAAAGGAACACTTTGCCAAAGAATTAAAACAGTGGTATCTTAACTCTTCCATCAGAAGAGGGTAAGGTTAGAGGCAACAATATTAATTACTTTTCCCAAAATTGAAACTTTTCTCTAAATTCAAGAACCACGTATGCAAGCTGAGCCTAGAATTTAGGGAGGAATGGGAAAGTTTCATTTATTTTTAAAATGTTCAATGTCTTTTCTTGATAAGAGGCTATGATAATGAAGCGCTCAATCCTAAGAAACTGTTTCTATCACTAAAGCACTTAAAGTATATATGAAATGCCTATATAATAAATACAGCAATTTCATTCCTGGCCTTAGTAAAAGGCCATTGAGACAACTGATTTCAAATTATGTTTGGCCAACTGTGTGTGTAAGACAGACATAAAATCACAAAAAATAGGAAAAAGGAAAATAAGTTTGCATGTTCTACTCTGTTACACAATCAATTCTTTCACGATATTCCAGTCTGCTGTAACTGATATTTCTGGAATGTGTTGGGCATGAAGTAGGGTCCAGCCATAAATCTCTSTAAAAATCAAGTTAGGAAGGATGTGACACGGACACAGACACGTTGTTCCTTACAAAAGAGAAACGTGAATTGCACCACTCCACTCTGGACATAATGACAGCACGAACAGGAATCCTGACATATGCATGTGAGAGCACAGATTTTAGTCTGGTCACATCCCTRAAGTGGTAATAAGATATCCTGATAATGTGTCAAATGTCAGGCTCAAAGCCCTGCTCCTCATTGAGCAGAACAGCTCCGTGTCCGACCAGGCAGACGAGTGCCACCAATGGARGTGCCAATGTGAGCGGCATTCCTGAGCAGGGGGATGGCAGCCCTACCAAAATTAAACCTGGGAAAGCTAAAGGACATCCCTGACTGAGGCTCCCACAGGCATTTTCTTTTCCATAAAATGCTGCAGTGAARGTTGCTGGCGCAGCAACCACGTTCCTGATCTCTGTCCCAGCAGTGGCTGCTCAGAGCAAAGTGCCTGGAGCTGAGAGAAAGCAGCAGCTTCCATGGAGGGCCAAAAGCAAGTCTRGGGCCCCTGAGGTCCACATGGCAAGAAACAATGTGATCCTTGTGTTTATCAAGGTAATTGATGCAAAACTGGCCCTAGGTCTGAGGCTGCAGCTGTCCCTGTGCCTGAGGTGGCTGTGGAGAGCAACCCTGGGTTCTGTGAATGGGACATCAGCACTGTGAAATGATGCAAGTAAAAGACATATTATACATGAAAAGGGCTGGAGCAACGCTGAAAGGACAAGTGAAAGGAAAGAAGAATAACAACTTTCAAATGTTTAATTTCATAGCCTCAGCCTTCCTTAAATATATTTTGTTTATATGGTCTATGAGTATGTACATAAAATAGTAAATATTTATTATAATGCACTGCTGGTATATAAATCAGTGATACACTTTTACAACAGTGACAACAAGTTATCCTTACAGACATTGAGTGTTTATGCACACACACATCACTTTTGATGTACAAACTCAGAGCAGACCTGATTTTAAGAGGGGTAATGAAAAAGCCATAACTTAGCTGGTTGGAACTACAGACACCAGGAGTATGGAATGATTTAGCAGGGTGCTGGAAAGTAATCTGCTACTTGCGAAAATATTGAACTTCTATTTAATACACTGCAGCTGTTGGGACTTCAGATTTAGCAGAAACATTCCCCTGCTAGTGAGCTGGGCATTGTTAATAGTCCATAGAAATGTAAGCTGGTCAGAGAGACCAGACATSTTAGAAGTGTGAGGGGATGAAAGGGGTTCCTCCTCTCAGGCACCAGCTTGAGCTGAGATTTTATTTAGTTATTGTGCCAGGATTAAATCATTTTACAGACCAGGATGTCTGAGACTGTGCCAAGGGAAACCTGGGGCAGAGCTGGTGATGAAGCCTGGTGAGAGTGTGGGGCAGCAGCTGCCAAGGGCTGGTACAGCTCAGGGGGACTGCCAGAGGCACCCCTGTGTGATGGACGGGTAATGAGTCTCACAATTAAAAGGTAAAATATCAATTATATATGTTAAGAGATGTTTTATAGATTCATAGTTATGTTTCACTCCCTTGCATTGGTATCAGAGGATGGCCTGGGTTTGGGACATTTGGGAGGGTTGGCTCATTATTATGGCAACATCTGACCTCCAATCAAGATTTAAGAAAGTAAATTCCACCACTGGACAGTGAAGAAGGAGTCCACAGACAGAACTTTGGGAGGGRCTAAAGGSTTAAAAGGCAAAACCTCCATTGTGTGGGTGAGCACATGGTGGGGAAAATCCTCTGCTCCCATTGCTGTAATATTTTCTCTGTCCAGKCTTCTGTTGTATTTTTGAWAAKRTTTYAATCAACCTTTTAAATTTCTGGAATAGAGCATCATTCCCCACACCTGGATGGTCAGAATGGGCAGTTTCCTTAGCAGCTGGACCATTCCCTGGCAGGAGAAGGTGAGCACTGCCTGCACAGGGCAGTTCTGGTTTGACAGTCTGCCTCCCCTTCATCAGAGAAGGCACAAACTGTGCGCAGGGTAGAAGTCCAGCTCCAGGTGCAAACACAAACAGTCCCACACTTGCCTCCCTGTGAAGACAATGTCTCAGTGCTGTGCTTTCCAAAGGGAATTGTGGCTCTGCAGAGCCCTGAGCGAGCAGGATCCTGACAGAGCTGGAATGAGGCTGTGCTCTGCCACAACCCAGACACCACTGGCGCATGTCACAGCGGATTTGGCTGCATGAAACGTTTTCATACAGCTGAAGTAAAACATTAAGCTGCTTATGGCCAGAGCAGCTGAGCAATTCACCTGAATAAGAGCAAAATCTCATTAGATGGAGACGGCTCTGAAGAGAGGGAGCACGGCCCGTGTCCCCTGAGCTGAGAGGGCTCCAGTGCCAGGTTTGATCAGCCTTGCTCTGCCCTGAGACACCTGCCTGCTGCAGTGAGCCAGCACTGCCTTCTGCCTGYGCTGGGGCTGGGGCTGCCTGCTGAGGGGAAAAGCAGAGTGCAGTGCCATGGAAATACACCCCAGGACAGCAGAGGCATCATTGCATCCCTTGGGTGATGTGCACAAGATCCCTCCTGAATTTGGCCTTGAGGAGTACACCCTATTATATACTTTATTGTCAGAAACTTGAGGGAAAAAGAGGACTTCTGGTTTTGGTTTTTTTTAGTATTTTAGGGGTTTTTTTGGGGTTTTGTGGTTGTTGTTGTTTGGAGGGTTTTTTGTTTGTGTTTTTTGGTTGGATTTTTTTTGTTTGTTTCTTTGCTTTGTTTGGGTGTGTTAATTGTTTGTTTGTTTGAGAGGTGTGATACCAACATTTAAACCTGGAAATATTTAATATCTGATAGTTAATTTGTATCCTTGCTGCTTTGGTGTTTTGCAATATGCCAAGGGACAAGCAAAAACTGGAATTAGCTGCATTTCAAAAGTTATATTCATGTAGAGCTTAGGAAATGCTTTGGGAGCTTCTGAAAGAAAAAGATGTGTACAAAGTGAGAATTGATATGTGAAACATCAAAATGAATTCTATTTTTACAGCTAAGCCCTAAACCCTGACAAATAAAGGCTTATAACTGAGCCACTGACAGCTCCTTTGCTATTGCAACAGGTGATGAAATAGTGAATGGAATGTGAAATTTATAAGACATAAAACATGTAGGAATAAGATAACCTGCACAACCCTGGTTTTTTTTTTTAAATTTGCACTGTGCAAAATGATTTGGGGTTCCTTTTGGTGTCCCCCCATTCACCAGCTCTGTCTTTCTAATATGTGTCTTGGCAGAAAAAAGGAAAATCTTCATTCCTGGTGTGCCCGAAGCACAAATGGGAGATCACTGTAAGGAAATGCCACCCTCTCTTTCGATTTTAAGCGCAGTGAAATGAATAGATAAACATCAAATAAGGGTCTCCCTTTTCTTTTCAGTGTGGGAGCTGAAGGAGGGCAGATTTTGGCGGAGGTAAAGGCTTGAGCTGTCAAAGATTTCTGTCTTCCCAGCATTCCTCTCCCATTTCCCAAGGTTAAACGCATTGCCTCAAGGCAGCTGCTTAGAATGATAAAAGGGGCACTACAGGACAGCGGTGCTCTTTGTAATGTTAATAAACCTTGATTTTGATATCAGATGCAACCCTGGGAAAACCTGCCAGGTTTAGGCATAGAAATCTAACACTATTTAGCACAAGTTCGTGTAAAGAAGTATTAGTCTGGGAATGGTGATGGTCTAGTTTGAGTGACATATGAAAGCAGCAAATGCACTCTCTTCTCCGCCTTGTCAAACCTTCCTGTTGTTTACCGACAACAAAAGGAATCGCCCGAGTGCTAATTAAACTGGGTTCTGTAGTGAGATGCTCTGCGAAGTGTCTGCCACAGATTCTGCTCTTGGGCTGCACTGCCAGAGCTGCCCGGGGCAGGGATGGGCTGGGAACCCTGCCTGGGAACCCTGCCTGGGAACCCTGCCTGGAGCTGGGCTGGGAACCTCTGAGGGAGCCACAGAGCACAGACCGCTGGGCTGGAAGGGACCCACAGGGACCATTGACCCAGCCCCTGTCCCTGCAGACCCCCAGCAATCCCCCCAGGATCACTGACCCAACCCCTGTCCCTGCAGACCCCCAGCAATCCCCCCAGGATCCCTGACCCAGCCCCTGTCCCTGCAGACCCCCAGCAATCCCCCCTGTCCATCCCTGGTGTCCAAACCCTCCTGGAGCTCTGGCAGCCTCGGGGCTGTGCCCATCCCTGGGAGCCTGGGCAGTGCCAGCACCTCTGGGGAAGCAGAACCTTTCCTGATCTCCAGCCTGACCCTCCCCATGTCCCTGCTCTCCAGCATTCCCTGGGTGCTGTCCCCATCCTGTTACAGATGATTGGCTCTCACAATTAAGGGATGAATATTGTGTGAATATTAAGAGAAGCTTTGTTGATGTATAGTTATGTTACTGTAGTTTAGATGTCCTCTGTTCTCCCCATGGTTCCCTTTCCCCCCTGTGTTGTTGCCATCAGGCAGCCTGGGCTGTCTGGGACAGGTAGAAGGAGCTGCACAKGTGTCCCTTGCAKGGGGCAGCTGGGGATGGAAGAGCTTGTTACTGGGGCAGGGCAACACCTGACCTGCAATCCAGTTACAGGAAAGCAATCTGCACTGATAAATGGCACAGAAGAGCTGATTGACAGACCTTGGAGGGGCCAGGGCTGGCTGGTGCAACCCCAGGGGTATAAAAGAGTGAGCTTCCATCTTGAAGAAGAACCAGCTATGTGGTACCCATGAGGGCAGTTCYCAATGTGGGAATCCACAAAATCAGAGGGTTTTGGGAAAGCTGCAAAAGGCAGGCCTCAGAGACAGCAGAACTGTGAATGGAGCTGAGCAGTAGCCATGAGATTGGTCAGCAGAAAAACTATTTAAAAAGTAGAGAAGTAAGGACAAATAGAACAATGGTCTGTGTATTAACATTTGTCTAGAATAACTCCCTAAGCTACAGAAAAGTTTATCTAGTGAGATATTAGGAAGTTTGAAGCTTAATAATGGAGATCTGTGCATTGTGTTTTAAGGCTTACATGCAGGTTTTGTATTTGAAATAAGCAAGCATTGTTTAACCAAAGGKATGTGCTTAGAGTGGTTGGATGGAACTACTGCCAATGTGCTTTTGCTCTGTGTGATTGGTCAAAMAACTTATAAAGTRARTKGTAACATTAAGTTCTTGGTCTGCTGCCTGGGATGTGAGCTGGTGGCATCTTCCCATTGTCATAACCATGCATTTAGAGTGATGCTGGAAAATCAAACAGCTCAAGGCACGTTCTCAGCAGTCCCGTCCCGTTTGTGATCTGTACATATACCCCCWGCTCCCAGCACTGCAACTTTTTCCTTATGTAGTCMTTTTGTTGTACTTTTGTCAAGATTTAATAAACCTTTTTAAATTTTCAAAGTGAGCAGTTGTTTCTYACAAGACCCTTCCCCATCCTCGTGGCCCAGAGCATGGAAAGAGCTCATTGCAAGAAATGCAAAGCCACAGTCATGTAGGTTAGATAGCCTGGAGTTTTACCCAGGAAGCACAGTGTGAGAAACAACTGCTCACTTGTTAAAATTTTATGAAACTTTAACAAAAACTACAACAAAAGGACTAAATAAGGAAAAATTACAGCACTGGGAGCCCCTGTGAGTATCAACTCCTTCAAAATGGATGTTCCACCTTTTATACCTCTAGCCTCCCCTAGAGTCCTTTCTGTCCAGGGGTGGAAGTCACTTTCTCACACCTTGATTGGAGCTCAGATATTACCACAGTAACCAGCAAACCCTCCCAAATGCCCCAACTGCCAAGGCCATCCCCTGATAACAATGCAAGGGGCAGGACATACTACAGTAACATAACTCTACATCTACAAAACTTCTCTTGACATACACAGAATGTTCTCTCCCTAATTGTGAGAGCCAACCATCTCATTACCCATCTATAACAATAGGAACTTTATTAAATGCTTTTCTCTCTAGAGTTCTGCTTAAAAATGACAGATGTCTAAATTGTGTTGGCCATTGTGTTGGCTGTCATTCTTAGCCGGATATTTCTGAATCAGTAATAAATATGTAAGTTAAAACCTCAGGGGAGTGATTCAGAATAAAGTAAAATGAGGCATATTTATGATAAAGGCAGGTGTAAATGAACAATGTATTTTGGTCATGTGGAGTTTGGCAAAATGGAGCTCCAGCTTATCCTCACAAAGCAGGTCTGCCTCTTTGAATCCATGAGAAAACCCCCACTGCCTTGAAAGAGGTTTGGATTTCACCCACAAAGTTCTGCTGAAACCTGAACAAAAGCAAAACACATTCTGACAGTTCACAGGCAGTAAAGCTGTGTATTCTCCTCCTTCAAACTCACCAGCAAGACCCATTCTCATAATGAGAACAATTCCCTCAAAATCCAAAAGTCATTAATTAAAACAATCAGAAAGTGTCAGTAGTGCACAGTAGCTGAAGTAACCACGCTGGCATCACTATGAAATGATCCCAGTGCCTCCCGGGGGTGCCTGGGRCACTGCTGCTCTCCCCAAGGGACCAGAACTCCCACATGGAGCTTGGCTTTTTAGCAAGTATGGGTCTCACTTAACTCTGCCCAATCCTTCATTGTTTCATGGGGAAGGTACTTGCATTATATGTTCMAATATACATCACATATATTCAAATATGTATCACATAAAATATTCTTAAATTATCTTTTGTTTAGGAAATTCTTCATATATCAAGGTTTTTTACCCCACATTTCTAAGGAAAAAGGGAGCAATAGGAAGAGAATTTGGGAAGACACATTTATATGCTTTCTGAACTGTCTTCATATAATACTGAATTATTTCTCTCCATTCTTCTCRTGAAACTTCAAAATGAAAGGAAACAATGGGGAAGGTTTAGATATTCTAAAAGCATTTTTGAAACATATTGTTAAAGCAATACTTCCAATTTAATCTGATTTTTTTTATTCTTTTGATGACAGTAGCAAAAATCGAATTAGCAAGGGAAAGCCATTACCTAGTGATTTGAGGTTAGATTTATAAACCARGTTACTCTCCTTTTAACCACAGAAGTCACTAAGGCTTCATTTAATTAATAGTTTCATTGGGTACAWGTGGCAGTCCATTAAGACAGTGAGTATTGGCTCCAGGTAGATATTAAGATATATCCAAAGATTACTTTATAATAATCAGCAGCCTGCCATCCTAAATAAGTACTAGGTTAGCATTTTGGATCTGGTTCCCAGCACAATCAGCAAAGGATATTGGCTTAACATGGGATCATGCCTTGTACCATGTTCTGTTTTGGAGTTTTTTTCATTAAATCCATGAGGTAGAACTCATAGTGTTACAGAACCTGGCCTGATGTGTGTCATCCTGGAAATAGGCAGGCATTATTTTTAAATTACCCTTTTGCTCTGGAAAATTCTAATTGCTAAGTGTACATCTTTACTTACTACCACAGCAGTGGGGATTATTTGCTTCTTCAATGGAGGGTTGCTATCCTGTCTTCTTTTTTTTAACCAAAACACAGCTTCAAATACCTTTTGGGGCTCCTCCCAAGTGACCTGCTGCTACTCTCCCTCTGTGCCAGCAGGACAGTGGCAGGGGCAGTGTGTGAACCTGGGCAGCTTCCAAGAGAAGATGGTGTAACAGTAGGCACAAACAAACATAGCAGAACTCCTTTACTCTGGAAAAGCTGGAACGTTGCTCCATCTGAGGTTTTGCTCTCATCTCCAGCTGTTTTCTCCTGYGGCAGCAGCAGGACACTCTGGCTGCAGCTGCTGTGCTGTTCATGCTTCACACGGAGCAGCACTTTAAAACATGATCAGTACAGCAGTGCTACCTCTCCTTGGCAATATCCACAGGTGAGCTGCTCTTTAACAACTCCTTTAATGTCTCAACAACATCAAAGCTCTTTTCTCAGCACCTGGGACTGTTCTTTGAGCACCTCATGTCTCTGTTACCACAGAATGCTGTTGTGAATACACACACATACAAACTGCAGCATATATTCTTATTTACCTGAGTTATTCCTCATCTTTTGAGGGTTGAAAAAGTCTATCACTGAAAGAACTGGGTTTGGTTTTTTTTCCAGGCAATCTGAGCATCATGACCATCTAGTCATAGGAGTGCCAGTGGGAGATAACTAACCAGAACAATGCCCATCCACAACTTTTTCCAGCAATGCACTGATCCAGCAGTGCAGCTCCATTCACTCCCTGCAAATAGAAGTGAGGTGCTCATGACAGCATTTAAAGAGAAACCAGACATTGTTGGGAAGGATGCAAGTTTGACAAGAAAGTCTCACAGATATGTGTGTGCTTAGCAGAAAGATTTTTAAATGTAGAGTCTGATGAAGGAACAGAGATGGAAGCAAGTTTTGATATAGAAGAAAAGAATTGCTGAGCCAGTCTTATTGGATAACCAAGGAGGCAGAGGGTGTGTTAGTTAGAAGGGGTTTTTATGGCTTAGAGCAAAGGATAAACCCACYCCAAACAAGAAGATTTTTTTACCAAGCAGGCAAAGACAGCACAGGCAAACAAGGCAGCAAAGGTGCAAGTAGAAAAAAGGTCTCACAATTTTCTACTGCAAGAAAACTGAAAAACAACTTCCAGCTTAAACTGTAATGTACTAACTTTTAGTGATTGGAGAATAGTAACATGAATATGGTAATTACAGTAGTTATGATCGGCTATGGATAAAACTTAAGGTATAGATTGGTTCTACTGTATTAAAGTGCTAAGCAAAGAAAATTATATAATGCATTATAGCCAAAAGAAAAGTATATAATGCATTGTAACCAAAACCAAAGGGTCTCCAGGCCTGCCTGCAGCTGGAGCTGACAGCTGTAGGCACAGCTCTGTCACCCACAACCCTGGACTGCTGTAACCTCTTGGATGGAATAAACTGCATTTTGGAGAGCCCCTGGAGTCCCACATCTCTCATGTAGGCTCTTACAAGACATCCTTCAGATCTAACAGCTGCAGAAGAGCCTGCAGACCTCAGAGCAGAAGGAACACCAAATTCTAGGTTGTGAGGGACAGCTACATTTTGTTACAGAAGCACGTGAGGAATCCCCACCTGTGAAAATGCAGGGCTCCATTGCACATGTGGCATGACTGTCTATGATTTCCCTCCCCTGTTTTGCCTCCCAGCTGCTCTGTGTGCAGCTCTGTGCAGCAAGGGGCCCCTTCTCACCCTGTCCTTGCAGGGCTGGCAGTTTATTGCAGRGAGAATTCAGGTCAGCGTGTAAGACACGGGAACAATCAAGTCTGAGCTTGAGCCTCAGGGTAATGTCCTATTTCTCCAAGCAAAATCTCTTTTCTTATGAATTAATGGTTTGTCTGGTCACCATCGATCTTTCTTCAGCTGATCTTTTCTTCATTGATCTTTTCTCAGCAAGAGGAATGCCAGTCAGCTAATGCACTGATCCCAGAGCTGAGTACAAATGCACTCAGCACCTGGGAGGGCTCCTCAGAGGCTCTGCTCCCTCTGCACTTCTCCATGTCTTTGTCATGCAGAATAGTCCTTGAGAAGCTTTCAGGGAAAYGATATTAAAATGATCTTGGTGTTGGGTGAAAGCTCACATGGTTCTGGTTTTTGGAAAGGAGAGGGGAGGAGTGGCTGCCCCATGTTCCCTGAGCGCCTGCAGGGTGCTGCTGTTCGAGCAAGGCCTTGGAGCTCCCTCCTGCACCAAAAAGTTTTACAGGATATTCTGGGGAGCAACCCCGAGGTGTTACAAGTGAAAGGGAATCAATCCATGGAGCTAAGATGACTCACTGGCATACCATAAAGCCCTTTGGAGTGTTTAAATAGGAATAAAGCACAGCATTAAATATTTATTCACATATGCATTTCCTCTTGAAATAACTAAGCTACTTTGCATATTCTCTACCTCATCTACTTTCTAGAGAGACAATAATAAATCAGATGTTTTTAAAACCATCTCCACATGTCATATTGTTGTGTTTCTTGGAATGTAATGCTCTGGTAGATGTATGGAGAGCTACCATAGGTATCTCTGGTGAAAGTAACAGTCATTTGGTACAGCTGAACTCTATTTGACCATCAGAGGAAGAAAAGAGGTATAAAGCACCATTATAGGAGCTCTCAATTTTTTTCCTTCTATTCCAACCCTAGTACTTTAGTGCAGAGATAGCTCTATCAATCATTTAAAACCACTGACCATACCTTGCACCAGCTATCAGCCATAGTTCATGCTGAGCTTTCTGTGTGCTCCAAATGGCTTTACATTTTATGTGCAAAGCTGGGTTGAAAATTTATAGTTGCTTTCCTTCTGACACCTGGATTTCCCACCTGGAAAATAAACTCCTTTAACTACTTTAAATCTCCATGAATTTCTTGCTGCCTGGATCTCCAAGGGCTGGGTTGGGACTGCTCCTGCCTGCCCRTGCCATGAAGCAATAATCCTATTCCACTGTGTGTGAGTCTGCCTGATTCATGGGCTCCAGACACAAAGCAATAAGCAGACACTGTATCCTCATTTAAACCCAGCTTCTCAAAAACACTTAGGAACCTAACAACTCAATTTCAAAGGAATTTGATGCCCAGATGTGTCTGAGAGTCTGATCTCTGGTCCCTGCCCCAAGACAGAGACCTAGGGGCAAGAGAGAAGTGCAGGTGAGTTTGTTAACACCTGTYCCAGCCAGCAGCATTGGGATTTGTCATTAGTATAGGCTTGGAAGGAATTTTTTTTTCCTAATACTCCACAACTTGTTTTCTTGTACTCTTCAGAAAATCTTTCATTGGGTTGTTTAGTTTTAGGCTCAGAACAGAGCACTTTTGCCTTTCAGTACCTGTCTGTAATGTTGGAAATGCTATTCCATGCACCCTAAACCTCACACAGCTAGGTATAGTTATATGGCTGTCTAGAAAATGATTCTGTTTAGAGGCACAGTGTTTTTAGAGAGGATTGTCATTGTCACCAAACTTGTCTCAAAGCTACAGCCAGCAGCACAAGAATATCCTCACAGACAGCCCCATGGAGGGGGAATGTGTGCAAACATGGAGCAATGAGTCAATCAGACCAGGGGAGTTACAGAAAAGGTTACATTCTTAATAATAAACTTGTAGAGGCATACAGTATGGGTAAATGAAGGTGGTATAGAATGTAATCTTATCCCCCAAYGAGTTGCAGCTGGAGCAATTGCTAGAGATTAGGAGCAGGCCTGATGCTAACAGGCCACAGCTGTAGCCAGCAAGAACGGTGGCATAAAAGAGTGGATTGGTGGGAAGAGGAGATCAGATGATGACTACTGCAAGGACCAGAAGCAGTCAGTGGTTAGAGGAGCTGCCTACGAGAAACATCAGGGAGGCATGAAACTCTGGTGATATGGAGTCCTTGCACTATAATGATAATAGAACTCGTGATATGTAAGACAACATAAACTGCACCAATCCCTGAGATTGGTGAGATTCTTTCTTGCCGTTTCTGCTTGGGGCTCATGGATTGGATTGGCCATTCTCAGCACATCCAGAGCAAGAAATAACGAAGATTTTCTTTTATTGTGATGGTGGTGAGGCCCTGGCACAAGTTGCCCAGGGAAGCTGTGGCTGCTCCATCCCTGGAAACGTTCAAGGCCAGGTAGGATGGGGCTCTGAGCAGCCTGATCTGGCTGCAGATTTGTCCTTTCATTGCAGGGGGGTTGGTCTGAGTGGCCTTTAAGACTCCCTTTGACCCCAAGGCTCTCTGTGAAGTGGTGGAATTTGTTATCCTGATATCAGAACCCTTTTCACCTCTCCAGGCCGGTAGTCTGCACGCTCTGCACTGGGAAACCCTCTCAGACTTGCAGAGGAATTGCGCAGAGGTGAGAGATGTGATCAGAGTTTCTATGATTTACTCCCACTAAAGGTGTTGGAGCTCGTTGTTTGCCACAGAACTTCTCCTGGGAGGTGGCCTGAGCAGCTCCCTGGGAGCACCATGAATCCCCTGCAGGCACTGCAGGAAACAAAGCCCAGTAACTGCAGAGATGCTGAGTGATCTGGTACCGTGTGCTGTGGGATTGAAAATGGTGCTTCCAGAGGTTCCTCCTCCACATGCCAACCATTATTCTGTGTTGGYTTAATCAGAGGGCCACCTTATTATGTTCAGCTGGAAATCAACCCAGATCTAATGCTCTGGGCTGCTGCCTCTAATGCAGTTTACCTACCATAAAAGTTAAAAATAAACTACAGCTTATTCCAYGTACTGAAAAGTCAGTTCAACATGTCATGGGGCTTATTAGCACACTGAGAATGTTCTTCATGCCTTAATACTAGGGCAGGACTCTGATGTAAAAATGAAATGAAACTATTTAAATTGACTTGGATACTTATTAGGGAGAGGGTTTCATTTAATTCCCTTTTCTGTTTTTCTCTCCTTTATAGAAGCAGCCATCTGGGCTTGATAKGAGGTAGGGCAATGACAAGTCTATTCTGTGAAAAACACTATAATTTTTAAAACACTATTACCAAATGAGACTCAATAGACAAAGTGTGTAAGTGAAAAGTGATTTGCCTTGTGGAAAAAAAAAGTACATTCTAGCTGTGTGCTATAGGGATCTTGTGCTGCTAATTGGAAAACTCAAATTTGTAGACATTTGCAAGTTGAACAGGTGACAATAACTGGTGATAACCAAGGACTAATTATCTCAACTGGGAATTAACCATCAGGTGTTCTGAGCTAAATAAAAGGGGAGGGAAAACTTGGAATAGCAATGTGTCCTATTTATGTTGAATGAATTAGCAGAATTTTATGTGGGATTAAAAAAAAAGTTAAATGAAACAAATACTCCCTAGGCTAGTACTGTGTGTGACTACTGTGGTTCCATTGCTTAAAGACCTTAAACTGGGGGGTGTGGAGGAAATAATAATGTAGAGTYGTATGATTTGCTTGCTGGAAAAAAACAGAAAACCAACCCTCTTTGTTCTCCTTTGAATTCTGCTAAAGTGAAAAAAGAGCTAGGTTAGCAGTTCTTGGAATTAAAAGGGTTTGATTGAAATTGTTATTTATTATTCCAGTTGGAAATGCTCCCCCTGGTGTAGGTCTGGGGGCAGGAAAGGCTCAGCTGCTGCTGATTGCCAGGGCAGAGAGAGCGGAACAGGGCAGATCCACCCCAGGCTGCAGAATTCCTGCCTGGTGCAACACCCGGGATTGATTCCACTGATTCCAACCTGATTCCCCATTGCTGATTCCACCCTGCTCCCATTTCCTGCACCTTAATGCTCATTGCAAAAGTTCAATTCTAACAAGTAGGGCTGAAAGAAGATAGGGCCCTGGAGGGTGGCAGGAAAATGACAGAACAGCAAGAGAGCCGCAGCAAACAGTGCCCTTCTCCTCCTTTCCTACCATTCACAGAGTTTTTTATTCTTGCATTCTGTTTGTCTGACACACCAAGTGAACAAAAGTGACAGCACTTTAAAAATAATATCAAATTCCAAAAGCAGTCAGAAGCTTAAATTGGCATTTCAGTCTTTGACATTGGAAACAAACATACAAGACAATTGTTAGCATTCTGCATTGTGCAGATAAAGACACAGACTAGTTGCAAATTCTTCTGAGAGACATSCCTGATAAGATTATAAATTAGGTTTTGCAGAGAAAGTGCACTTAAAGAGAGATTTAATTGTTTGCCAATAAAAATCTCATGTTGCATGGAGATTTGAGAGCTCATTTTAACAGTTGTTACTATTCAAATGCCTTGTTTGAACACTTTAGGGGTTTGTTTGGTGGGTTGGGTCTATCGGATTAATTGTTCTCCCTCAAAGTTTCACTATTATCCTGACTTTTGATTGTGGTTTAAAATTTTGCTTCCTTTTGCATGTTTATATTGCTGTGCAAAAGATGGAAAATATGGTATATAAGTAAAAATTCTTTATTTTCCTTTTTTTTTAGATTTAAAAAAAGCTGAAGTGTGAAGGTTACAACTGTGAGACTGGGCAGCTCACCCTTGACATGTGACTGATTTTTTGGGCATGTGAGCTCTGATGTTGGACTTTGGGGCTTATTCAAACYACTGGCAAAGCCCTGAGGATAAATAAAAAAAAAGTTTGTAGAGATGCCTGGGGAAGATGGTGTTTAACCTCAGCTGAGTCTAAACTGCAGCCACAAATGTCAATGAAGCTGCATCAGAAATCAGCAAAGAGTTCTCAAACACTTTCATTGGATAAATTTCATTAAACAGCCAAGGATTTTCATCTTAAATCTGTTATCCAGATTTAGGAAAATGTTTCTGAATGCTTAGAACAAAACGTTTGGTTAATTCCCCTAGTCTGCATTAACAGGTGTCAATGTGAAGTTGCTCTAGAAGTGTGAACCTGTCAGTGGAGGTAACACAGCTGCCCCTTTATGGGAGATTAGGTCCTGGGGGGCTTATCTGAATCCCATTAAAGTGGTAAAATACAACTGACAGGTCTTTGGRTCAGGGCCACTGGGAATGCCAGTTCTTTGGCATTCATATCCCTGAGCTTGGAAATAWAATTTCCATATACATTCACTAATCAGCATTGGTAATCTATTGAAACCTCCATGTCTGCCCGCCCACAGTGAAAGACAAGGTGGATTTCTGCTAGGACATCAGCCAGATTTTCTTCACATCARCTCTTCACCCTCCCAGTTTCTACATATTTCACCTTCTGTTTCTAGCAAACATCATCCTTTGCATCAAAGGGCTTTGGGATGTCCAATTTTGCTGACACATTTGTGCTGTGCTTTATTTATGCATCAAAGTATGGTACTGCCCAAAAGGTGAAAGACCTCTCTCCCCTTTAACTCATTTCCTGAGCAGACCAATATCATCCAGCTTCAGACACTGACAAATGTAAATTGAGGTCCGTGAAATTAGAAAAGTGCTGAACTAGAGTACACAGAAAAGTGTGACATTCTCCTGTGGTGAATAACAATCTAATATAATATCTCCCATAATGAGAAACTTGGATGTGGGATATGCTTTACCTATTTGTGATGTACATAGTAAAACCTTCCTAATGCTCTTGATGCACAGAGAAATTGCACACCCCGAACTCTATTAATGCTGCTTTTGTATATCCAGCAGCAGGGAGAAGAGACTCTTTGCAAGGTTAAACTGGGGGTCAGAGCACTCTTTTGAACTTTCTTGCAGTAGTTTCTCACAGTGCAGCTGCTGGGGTGGTGGCCATGTACTTGCTGAGGTACTGAATTCCTGAGTAGATATTTAGAATTGGAAAACAGAAGCAAAAGCTTCTTAAACATCTCTCATAGCTTCCAACATTAATTATTAAAGGAGGATGCTTCCAGAATCTTAAAAGGCAGCTTTTTTTTTTTCTTTCCTGAGTTTGTAGATTCATCAGAAATAATGAGAGGGCAGCTGTGTCATATCCATTTCAGAGGATTCCTGATAAATTTTCAAAGTGTTTTTCCTGTTGATTGTTTACATAGAACATCTTGGTCTATGAAAAAGTGGGTTGTTGTTTTGTTGTTCTGAATATATCATTATATAGTTTTCAAGCATTCTCTGCAATATTTTCTATTAGCTCAAGTTGAGTGGAAAAGAAAAATGGCTTCTTAACACCATTCTAATTTTTTTCTCRTCACAATTTATTTTTTTTCTAGTCACAATTGTAGAGCACAATCTGCTCTACTGTTGACTGAAAATGGACTGGRTTTCACTTGGAATTTAGCAGAGATTAAAAAGCTGTGGTGAAATTTCAGTTGGTGTGGTTTATTGAGAGTTTAGGACAGAAGAAAATATAAAGGTAATATTTTGATCTTCATCTGCTTTTAGACACCTTTGTACAGAGCTAATTAGCAGTGTGCTCAAGCTGAAATTTCAATAAAACTGCATCTTGGTCACCCTGAGCAAGGCAATAGYCCATAATAAATAGGTGCAGTAATTAAACACCCAATGCATGGTTCTGATTCTGGAATGCTTAAACATACCTGTAATTTGGCATTTCTGAGAAGCCCTTCAGACTCTGAAAGCTCTGTTCCCAGAAGGAAGGTTGTTATTTTGGGAGCAGCCTTGGGGTGCATCCTGTGGAATTTGGGTTTGCAGTGCTGGGCCTGAGTGTGCCATGGTCTCCCCTGCTCCACACAGCTCCACTGCTTTGGCCTCAAGCTGTCCCATTTGGCTTTTTTTTTTTTGCCAAAAAAATTGCACAGCATCCCCCCAGAGGTTTGTGCTGGTCAGGATGGCAGATGACTCCCCACAGCAGCGTGGTAACCTGTGCTGCATCAGCTTCTGGTGCCCTGGATTTTGGTGTTCAATGGAAAACAACAATAAATTCATGGAGCTTTGCTGCCTCTGCCAAATGTGACATCTTTCAGAGTATAACATGCTGAAAAGCTTGCACAGTCTGTGCCAACTGCATGATTTAGCTGCTATAAAATCCYTCTGAATCAAAACCATTTTGAAATAAAGAAGAACCAGCCTGAGAATTTCATTGCACTGTTGGATATCCACTCAAAGATCAATCACCTGTCCTCATTCTGTATTCCTGCTGTATTTTTCAGCTTAATCTTTTCTAAAGCTTACCTATTTCATTTAGGCTGGAATTTTAAAAGACTGGCAATTGCATGCAGAGGCAGAGAGTCAAGAGTGAGAAGTGTCAAACCTGGACAGCAAAGTTCTGTACAAATTGTATTGTGCCATTAAAAAAGGCAATCTCTTTCTTCCTTTTTTTGTTTCTGTGGAAATCTTCAATGCCCAGATATGCTCAGTGTAAGTTTTCCAGGGTTTGGCATCCTAATATATCTAAATTCTGTCCTGTCCTACGACAAAATCAGTGCTGAAAACAGGGCTGGCTGCAAGAGAACAGGTTAACCCACCTGATCCTCTTCAGTTTTCCCATCCAAATAAAGTTTATAACAATATTTACCACATTTCACAGTGGTTGTCCAAGCCTAGAATCTYAACCAAGTGACTTGTTCAGAAATTAAATTAAAATAAGATCTTAAGGGATGGTTCATGAAGTATTTGAAAGTGTATCAGTAAAGGATTTGTTATGTGTAGGAAAAATGCTTCTCCCTTGGACTTTTGCACTGAAAGGATGTTTAAACAACACAGAGCGATGCAAAATATTGGAATCATGTGAAAGGATTATAATTATTGTATTAACTTGTTGGTTCACTCTGAAACGTTTCTAAAAGAGCCACTCTGGAACAGATTAGTAAAATGATAAAGTATCATTGCAACATCTGATCAAAAATTCAGTCAGTTAATTAATGCTCCTTTTGTCCTAATAGCTTATATAATGAGAGGGGAGATTGCTAAATTAAGCATGGCAAAAAAAAATTTTGTCAGCAGTTTGGCATGGGGTGGGTTCATGTACCCAGAGTTGTTAGAAGATTTAACAGCATGGCAGAGTACCTGGGTGGGCTCTTTCTGTGCATTTCCATTTGTGTGTTTGTGTGTGTGAGGGCTCCTGCCCAGCTCCTGCAGCCCTGGGGCTGTGGGAAGGATTGTGAGCAGTACTTACCAAAGGCATTTATCATCAACTGTTTGGAATATTTGATTACGATTTTACATAGGAAAGGCAACAGCCTCTAATGAGAGTATAAATCACCTTGGAATGGTGCCTTGACTGGGATGGAAGTGAGAACCCTTTGTGTTCACCCTGAGAGCATGCTAATAGGGGTGCATATTTATTTCTAGGCCATGTAATTAAAAACAATTTGAAGAACTAATGTTCCAGCAAGTAGAATAATGACTGGAGAGCAAAGTATGGATAAAAATGCTTTCTTMCTTCTCATGATGAAGGGTTTGGTCTTGACTTTCCATTTTTTCTAGCATTTCTTTTATGATGATCTTGTTCTGAGTCTGGTGTAGTACTTCTGAAAAGCTCTTCATTGTCCTCTTTCTTTTTATTAAATRTTTTCTGGGGGAAGAATGAGTTCTGAGAAGAACTTTGTCTCTCCATTCCTTGTGGAGAGACAAAATGAAGGTGTGCTGAGCTGATGGCAGTAGATGGTGACTGAGAAGGCCTTGCTTGAAAGGCAGCAAATCAGGGATCAGCTGGAATTCCATGGTGGGAAGTGACCAGGAGGGAAGAGCATCCTTCACCAACACAATAAACACCTTTAGGGAAACACTGCTGTGCCAAGGGCAGGCTGGTTTCTTCATCTCTTCATGCACCTCCATCAGTTTAGTAGGAATTTGCTTCGGGCTGAAGGGAGGGGAGAGTAAAGTCAGAATAAAGGCACATAAAGCACAGTGTGACTGAGGCTGGGCCTTTGCTGCTGTGTCACACAGCTTTGGTGAGACCCTGCAGAGTCACTGACTGCACAACCCCACTTGTGGGGCTGCTGAGAGAGAAAGAGAAAATAGTAATTACTGACTTATTTCAGCTGATGTTTGAGCAATGCCTTTCAGCTGCCTCCAGAGGTTCATTGCAGTGCAGCTCATCATGAGATGTCTGGCAGGATTCTGTGTTTATTAATTTGACTCAGGTCATCCCTGCAGTTCAGCCTGGGGGCTAAAGCAGACCATGTAACCCATTTAGTATTAAACTTCTGTCATCTAAGTACYAGAGCAGACAAAATTTAAGCTGCATGCATAATTTGAAAGTTATTCTGCTTGTACTGGTGGTGTGTTGATTACAAGCAAGCATATGTAGAGAGAAAATGCTGAATTTCATTTAATRAATCAGTAAAGTCCATGAGATCTGTAAGATTCCCAGTGAGGAGTCCTGGCTGGGGCTTTGCTCCCAGGAAATGTGCTGAAGCCTCTGAAGCTCAGGTGAATCAGGACAGTTTCCATGGTCTGGGCTCACCCCTCCCTGTCACACATCTGGTTCCCCTCTCTGCTGGGGACCGTAGGGAAGGGAGGCATCCTCATATTTAATGATCTTGTGGAATCAGTGCTGCCTGTTCTAGCTTGGTGCTCAGCCTTGGCAATTCCATAGGTCTGTTTCTGTTACTGTATTTTTCCTGTTRGGTTTTGAGCAGGGCTCAGTCCAGATGTAGCAATGATGGCTGTTTCTAGTATGGCTCAGGATTTCATCTGAGAGAGTCGATCTCTATTTCTTGATTTATTTTGTGAGTGTGTGCAGCACTTCTTGAGTGTATGCTATWAAATCTCACTTTAGAGGTTTTTCCCTCCCTTATTTTCCCCCTCTAATAAGAAGAAATAGGTACATTTTGTTCTGTCTCTTAATGGCTGTTTTTATTCTAAGTATTTATGGCCTTAACAGGAGCAGAGTTAATACCATATGATGTCAATATTCTTCCAACATAGTTATGCAGCCATTTTACATTTATGACCTTTTCCCCCTATAATTAGTTCCAGCTGAAATTAGATTCAGTGAGAGCCTCACTCCAATTACAGCCAAATCTGAATAAAACTGATTCCACTGTGGTTGTCTGGAGGAAAAGGAATAAAAAAAAAGAAAGAAAAAAAAAAAAGAAGAAAAAGCCCTTTCCAGTTTCACTGTAGATAACTAAGTCTCGCATCTCTGCAGTATATCTGCACTTAATAAAAGTGAAAAGGGTTTAAGGGCCAACCCTGGAGAGAGCAGAAAATTCTCAGCTCTGCCAACAACTTTGAGCTAAAGTCCCTTCAGTTTTCCATGGCCCCTCAGGAGAGGCCCAGGAGCCGGAGTTTGCTGTGTGCTGGAGCAGAGGGGCAGCAGCAGGGGCTGGGCAGGGCCTGTGTGGGGCAGGATGTCTGTGCCCTGACACCCTGGGCAGCTCAGGACCAGGCTCCTGGGCGTGCACACCTGGAGGGCTGCAGCCACATTGCCCTTCACAGGGAAGAGCAAGGCACGGCTTCCCAAGAGTATGGCTGGGTTCCACATTCTCTGAACCTCAGAGAAGGGAAGGACAACTCTTCTCTCATTTGCTGTGCCTGTGTTTGTGCCAAAGCAGAATGCAATGTGGAGATTGTTTACCCAGTGATGGTGTTTTGGTTCCTTGGCCTGCCAGGGCCAGGTGTGTGTGTGTGTGTGTCAGGACTGTCACGGGACAGTCACAAGATTCAGTGCAGTTGAGTGCTTGGCAGATTTAGTTTAGATGTAATGTAATATAATGTAATAGAATATAGAATAATATAGTATAATAAAGTCATTAATTAGCCTTCTGATAAGATGGAGTCCTCCTCATCATGCTCTCTCCTCCCTCAGGGGTGCTCTGTGAATACCATAGGGGGTCCCTGCTCCTGGTGCAGAGGGGTTGGGATGCACACAGCAAAGCAAGGGGGGGATGTCAGCCAGCTGAGCATCCTCCCTTTCCTGGGAGGACACTGGATGTGTGGGGATGCCACAAAAACCCTTGTGGCACCTCACAATGAGGGCATCTGAGTGAGTCTGGATCCCAGCCCTTTAATGCAGATGTGCCCATGTGCCCAGCACAGCTGGATCACAAACACAAACAGCTCTCTCTCCAGAAACTTCCCAGGTGTTGGCTGCCACAAAGAAATATGTGTGAAATGCAAGGAGTTGCTTTGAATTCAAAGCTGTATTTTGTATTAGCCAAATGCATCAAAAATAACATGAAGCCTTTCTGCCATTATCAGAGATATTTAGCTGGGATTAAATGTTTGTTTACCTCAGATGGGTTTGCAGCCAGGTTTATACTTTTATCACCTCCAGATTGGATTACTGTAATCCTTTATTTGCACATTATCCTCAGGTATTTTCTTTTTATTTTTTTTTTTCTTCTCCCCCTTTTCATTTTTGACTGCTGGGTCTGTGCAGAAAAACAAAAATTGATTTCTGGCACCCAGAGGAGTAAATTATCTCTTATCCTCTCTGAAATCATTGTCATATTGGGTTCTGATTCCAATCCAAATTGATCTTCAAATTAGATTCTGGATCAATGATAGCCTTATAATGGAAAGACACTGCTAAGGCTCCTACCAGCTGCTGTGACCCACAGAGGCTGATGAAAGCATCTCATGGCTGTGTATAATGTCAGAAAAATTAATGCACATCCAGTTCCATTAGCTCACTGCTATCTGTTCCATCAGGGCCATAATGTGCTCGGGGTCAGCAGTGCCTTTAGCCATCCTCACACAGCCAATTCCCCATTCACATGGGGCTCCTGGCCCTTCCCACAAAGCTCTGTAAAGTTTTGGCAAGGGAGAAATGTTGTGTTTCTAACCCCGAGCCTTCAATTCCAATTAAGTGCCTTCTGAGACACAGTGAAATGGCCCTGCAACATTAAGTGAAATGAATCCAGAGATTAATTAAAGTTTTATATTAAAATTTGACAATTTAAGGAATAGGAATAAACATTTAGTGAACAGATAGAAGATCCAGTATTCTCCAAAGCCCCTCCAAGAAGCAGGAATTGCAGCTGAGGTGCAATTTCCCTCCAAGCTTTTCTAGGCACTTAGTATTTCAGGAGTGATTTATCTGGAAATATGTGTGAGTTATTTTGAGTCTTCTATGATTATATCATTTGATGAGATTTTTTTCTTCTCTTTTCTGCACTGAGGACTTTAAAGTGAGAGAGACAGTCCATAGATAGCTTGTGGTTTGTTTAATTAACTGGCTTTCTTTTTATGGATGGCTGCTTGCAAGGCTGCTCTTTCATTTAGTGATTGTTTTTGTTATTAATGGTTTCAGACAGAGCTCTTCACGTATCAAGTGCAAGTTTTTGCAAAGCCAATGAAGGAATCACACAAGAGGGTTTTTTTTTCCTCCTCTTTCCTGCCGCTCGTGTTTATTTTCTGTGGTGTTGCTCTCCGTGGTCTGCTGTGGTTGTTAACACTTTCCATCAAAAAATAATGTTCARGAGCTCAAAGTTTTCTCTCTCAAGTTTGCAAGGTGCTGCTTGTTTGGCAAAGGTGTCAAGAAACACTGATGTCCTTAGTCCTAAACAAGAGGGAGGGGCAGCCCAGGAGAATAAATTTGATTATGCTTATTGTTCATAAACACCTCCTCAGGTAGGTGAGGAGGTGTTAAATATGTGATGTTGTGGTAGGAGGGTCTCTGTGTTGCCTGTAAGAGGTGAGGATAGAAGACCAAAAAGAAATTATTTATATGTGACTGAGGGAGGTCAGTAATGTAGGTGCTGATTAACAATTGGGAGGTGAAATAACTGTTATTTGCCTCCCCCTCAGATATTACATTATTTTCTTTCACCAAAGGGAGCTGAAASCTGTTATTCAGGTGAGTCCCTCTTGTTACAGCCATCCTGTGAAGGTCCAAATAATTCCCCAAGGAGTCACTCATTCCAGGGGCTTTTTTCACCCACGCTTCAGTCTGTAGTTGCCCAGTCCAGCCAAAATCCAAATCACTATGGAGAGAGGCAGCCCCAGCATCTCTCCTTTCTCTGCTTGCTCATTCCCTGGAAGTAGCAGCCATTTTATTACTCAAATCAAAGACCTTTTATTTTCAGAAAGATCAGCTCCTTATAATGGCCCAGTCCAAGTGTGCATGAGCACTTCCATTGCAGGACCGAGGGGAAGGAACTGCAAGGTGAAGGAGGCAGGACTGTGTTTTGGGATGGAAAATTACCCTTCAAATTAGAGRTGAGGAGTTTGGGTTCCTGGTGGTCCCTGACCTGATTAAGCATCAGGACAGATGGAGATGAGAGATTTCTGCAGCCAGGTCAGGAACTTGGGGTTCATTGCACAGGGCCTGGGTGCAGGGCCCTGCTGGGAGCTGCAGCCACAGCTGGAGCAGGCTGAGAGAAGAGAGGGGGAGAGAGGATGAGAGGGTGAGAGAGCAAAAGGGTAAGAGCATAAGGGAGCAAAAAAGGTAAGAGAGTGAGGTTCCYGTTACAATACCATAAATCTTCTTCTGTGTTGACTATTCTAATTCTCACTAACCAATCTAGTACAAGATACAAATTCTATAGCATTTAATATGGCCTATAASAATCACTACATTACCATACTGTGTTACATTTTAAACCCTAAAAACTCCTCTTTGGGCCCTTCTGCCAAGCTGTAGGGTCTGCTCTGACCCTTGGGCCTGTCTGCAAGCAGAGRGTGTTGTTCCATCAAAAGGGGATCACCTTCAGCTGGCCATGCCATTGTTTTCCMRTTGTTCAGTAACTGAGGTATCTCAAAGCTTGCTTYCATTTCAATCTTGCTTATAGTTTCTATATTCTCAAAATCTTTTGCCAGACAATCATATTTATAAGGCTTTCCWGTTTSATCTTCCTCAACATCGCCCTACCAAGACAAGYGTCACCCCAGCGGGGTGAGGACAGAGGGCACTGCCAGCAGCAAGAGGAGAGGCTGTGTTAGTGCCAGCCCAGTCTGTGGCAATCGTGGCAGGAAGGTTTTGCACACAGCTTTGGAAGTTCCTATTCTCTGTGTCTTCATCTGCTTCCCAGTCAGCTCAAGCAGAGTTTGTTTCAGTCAGGCTCTAGGAACTTTGTGTGCAGTGCCTGCTGAGTCATATTTTCTTCTAGCATCATACCTTTGAGTATTTTACCCACTGCATTTATCTCTTCTACTGCTAAAATTTTTTCCCTTTATCTTGTTAACTCAGTATGTATGTGTTGCTCTTCTCAGGCTGAGGRAGTGAAAGTAAATACAAAAATGAGAGCGTGGGGACCATTTCAGGAAAATAGGAATGGTCAACTATTTTTATCTTTCCCTTCTGAAGGGAAGGAGGTGAGCATTTTCTGACAAGAAACTCTTTAATAGTTAAAGTTTGTTTTAAGCCCATGTCAAATCTCAAGCTCTCCTGAGAAGTGAAACCTCTTCTCTCTTCTCATGGGGCTGAATCATTCAATTGTGTCTCCAGGCTCTGGCCTTAAACATTTCTTTATTGCATGAGTGCAGAAGAGCTGAATCTGCTTATGGTTTCTCATTGGAATGCATTATAAAATCTTTTGTAAATGTGTGAATGTTCTTTGCAGTTACAGGGATCCAGGGTCCCATTAAAATAAACAGAATACCCCAATAGCTGTTGCACAGACACTCAAAGCATCTGCTTGCCAATGCATTGGAGAGCTTGCACTGGGGACTGACTTAATAAAGGTGACTTGGATACAGAGACAAGCACAGAGGATGAAGGTAATATAATTTTAGGGTCACACAGAAGCCTTACATTCACTGCTGCTGTGGGTAAGAAGGATTAAATTGCWGAAATAATAATCAGGAGAACAGGAATAAACTCTCCTAGGGAAAGCAGAAGCTGAATGTTTCTGTTCAGGCAGTAATTTCAGGCAAAGGTTTTGGGATTCCAAGTTTCACAGGAGTACAATGGTTTGGAAAAGAGCAAAGAAACTTTTTGTTTCTTCATGCATGTAAGATGTATTTTAATGTAACAAAGTACAACTCCTTTGACTGGAACTGTAATACTTCATAAGCCCGAAGATCTTCCTTTTTTAGACTATGGAGGAACCACTGAGCTGTTATTTGTTATTCTCATCTAYCAGCAACAGTGATAGATTTTCACTGGCTGTAGTGCAGATAAAAGCATCTCAAGAAAGGCCACTGCTGTGCCAAATGGTGGAGGGAAAGCACCAACATRAAAACCTTGTCCAGCCTATATTATTTCCTGATAACAAAACATTTAATAGTTTTCTTTACCAGTAAATAAATTAAAAATGCAAATGCCAAGGGTGAGCTCTTGCTTTACTTCCCTCATTTAAAAAGGAAACAGTTGCCACAAGATGTTCTATCAGTAGCCAAAGTATGGCATGCTGTAAAACATTGAGAAAATTAAGTTCTAAAAATGTTTCATTTTCTTTACTTATCTGCTCCTTTTTAAAAAGCTCTACCTAAACMTCACTGTCAAAGTCATAAGTAAAACCTATCTAAAACTTAACAGTCTCTCATAATTTGGTCTGTATAAAATCTTTCCAAAAGTTGGTTGATTTTATTTGCTGAATAATTTGAGGCTTCCTTAGACCCAAGGGGTCCAAGAGAATGAGGGTTGAAATCCCTCCCGAGTCCTTTTATGCTCTAACTTTATAACAAAGTTGTTTGTTGCTGAATTCTAGGCTGTAATAAAATAATGATGTGATTGCCTGAATGGGAGTAATTTCAGGGAAAGTCTTCTCTGGTTGGAGGAAAATGTGGTTTGTCAAATACAAAAATTTTGAGAGACATATTTTAATGATGTTTAATTTACTTGGAGCAGTACTTTCCAACTAAGTGATGTGAATGTTTTATTTTGTTGCTTGTCAAAAATGGAAGAGTAAAGCCTTCAATTTTGAAATTACTTTTGATTTCATGTATCCATTTTACAAAAACTAATTTCAAAATCAAACCAATCTGCTTCACAAATTAATGTTTAATTTTTATGTTAGTAGTAGTAATAGTAGTATTAAAATAAGAATTAAAATTAGAATTAGAAAGAAATTCAAGTTGTACACTGGAATATTCTGCCCAGCTCACAACAGCAAACAGCTTAGGTGACTCATTTTTAAAGCAGGTCATGAGCACAACGTTGTTCCAGCCATCTTAGTTCRTTTTTATTTTATTTTTGCCAGTGGTCCCATGCATGAACAGGCCTAGGCACCTTCTGAACCACCCTTAAAGCTCCTCTGGTTCTTGCCCAGCATTTACATTATCTCCTCCTGAAAATATGTAAAGAGAACCATAAATGTGGGCCTCCCCTTTGGCTGGAACAGGCAAATGGATTTTTTTCTTTCGTATTCCTCAATTTGAAAATATTTTCCCTGATGTTATTAGTTCATATTGCCCAGACTGGGGAGAAGCAAAATACACATGGATGGTCTTGGGCTTTCAAAGCAAATTCAAGGCAAGATCAAGAGCATGTGGGTGTTTGTAAACAGCCCATGGCAACATGCCTTGGTGTGAGACTGAGCCCTGGACATGCCCAGTGCATTTCATTTTCAGTGAATTCCAAATGTGGTGCCTCAACATCCTTCTGAACAGTGCTGTAAAGAAAAGCTGAGCTGGTGCCAGAAGAACGCAAAGTTCTTTCATTTGTAATTTGCCTCACAAAACATATCAACTGCCTTTGTTTTCATGAAAGGGTACACACAGTACTGTATTCCTGAGTGGGAATGGATTGGGAAAAGCCTAATCATTGTAATTATATGACTGAAAAAGAGGCTCTTGACACATTAAGGCACATAAGGGAAGAAAATAACATACAGGAAAGGTATTTGTTCATCAGCTTCAGAGGCATGTTTAAAAGGAGGCTGCAATAAGYATCAGAAAGTAACCCAGTGGTTTACAATTACCCACTTGCTTGTTGATCCACTTTATATTTCTTTTGTAATTCAATGAATCAAGCATTGAAAAGAAAATGTGTGGATGGAATAAATATCCCCCATTACACAATGCAAGGACAAAACTCCATGCTGAAGCATGAAGACGTTATAAAACTTCTGTAGAATTATTAGCTCTGCCTCACCACTAAATTGATTACTCTCTTGGTGGATGTTAATAAAATAAAGCTTTAAAATCGAGATGCCAGACTGTAAATTACCTTTTTCAATTACCCATTTGAGTCAATTCTCATGTCAATAACATAAAAGATTACCTCATGTGTTTGATACATRCACATCTGAATTTTGGTTTTACATTAAAGAACTGCGGACTAATCATTGCCTTGGATGGGTCTTTAGTTAATTCTGGAAGAAAAAAAATAGATTTCTAAGATTGGTGACTGTGATGACTTTGGCGCAGAGGGAATTCTAGGATTAGGTCAAGCCAGAAACTAATAGCTGTTACTTTGTGGTTTAATGCTGGGCAAGATAAATCACAGCTGGAGCAGCAGTGAAGGGAGTTACATCTTAAAGTACTCTGCCTTTAAAGTCTTTCTATCCACTTTCTGAGAATGATTCTGCTCACAAATTTCTGCTTGCAACAATAATAGCAGGAAACAGGGCTYTCAGCCACTAATTCACATAAACATTTAAGTTTAACCTTGGGCTTTCTTTGCACAGACCTTGAGAAGTTCACTTAATGTGTGATAGAACCCCATTTTATAATTCCAGAGCCAGGATCTACTGCTTGAACCCAGAGATAAATTTCTCAAAAGAGGAGTGGATGCAAATCCATCTCGTGTCAGTGAAACACAGTTTTGACTCAACTGGTAGCAAATAAGAATTGGAAATTTTTTTTTAACATTACAAGATTCAGTCACACCACAGATTTAATAATGAAAGGTTGATCACTTTAAAAACAACCCAGGAACAAGCTGTAGGCARACATAGTTTGTAATAAATGAAGATGTCTGTAAAAATTTAAACCTATCCACTGCTCATTCACTACTGTAAATGGATGAATTTGTCAAACATTCTTCAATAAGTGAGCTCAGTCTACCTGAAATAAAGGGGGCTTGGCTTTTTAGGTTTTGAGGTGGGGATTGTGGTCCTATTTACACATTAAACAGAACTGTAAAAAATCTTACATGAAATCTAAATCTTCATGCAGAAAAGATCATATTTTAAAGCTGGRGTTTTTCTTCCCCAGAGCTAGAAGTAATAATCTAATTGTTTTCTGTAAAGATGGCCTTCAGACTTACATTTAATGTACTTACCTGCCAAAACTTTCAACCTTTCCTGCAGTACCTTCAGTASTGCAAAGTGCAGAGTTGCATTGTTTAAGGAAATTTTACACAGCCGTTTAAACTTTACCCTAATGACAGCTTACATCCCTAAGAGTGACTGGAAGAAGAATGTCTGGATGAGTGCATGCATGCAAGGCTCTATCAAATAGTAATTCCTTAGTTTATTATTCTAATATAATAATATTAATGTGTTATTATATTAGTAATATAATATATTATATTGTATATAATATATATGTATATCATATAGTAATATACATATATAATGTGCATATATATAATGTGTATATATATGTGTATGTATATATATACATATATAATGTATAATATATATATTATACTAATATAATAATATATAATAATAGTTTATTGTACATTTTACTGCTATTGGTGTCATTAGCCTTCCTTGTTAGTCAATCATTTTCTACCTGACTTCCTGGGTTTTTATTACAGATGTGCACCTTTAAGAGTTATATTTGCTTTCAACTAGAGCCAACGGAAAAGAAAAATACCATATGAATGCATTCAGTTTAACTGATTTTAATTTTTTTATTAGTGAATTGACTTGTGCATGTAAGGAGGTTAAAAGGTGATTCAGAAGACTTTGGTAAATTATTGCCAATGGTGCCAACCTGGCCAAATCGTGCTGACTGCAAGGTTGAACTGGATGTCAAAAGAGAGCAAGATCTTTAGTGTCTGCATTAGCACTGGCAGTACTGCTGTTCTTTGGGTGAAGATCTGAAAACCTGGGGCCTTTTCCACAAGTAACTTGTGGGAGAGGAGTGTCAAACCCTGCCAGTGACCTACCAGTGTGACACACACAACAAACACACCTCAGCCTTGCTGTCTGCACTGGCAAACACTCCCCTGTCTGCTTTCAGACAAGGTGTTYTCCTCACATCCCACTGGCAGGATGACAAAAACAGTCTCACAGTTTTGAGGCATTTTTTCTAGCAATCCCCAAAATCCCAACATCTACCATACTGTTTGTGCCATCAAAGGCCAAGTGTTTTAGAGTAACTGTTCTTTTGTTTCACTAGCAAAAGTGCTTTGGCAGTTCCTCATAATTTGACCTAAGTTGATTTAGACATGTGGAAAGAATCCCACTTTTGGGGACATGGCTTCAGCCTAGGCAAAAGGCAACTGATGTGCACAGCTTTTAGTACATCAATCCACATCTGACAGCATGAGTGGCATTGATAAGCAGCTGAGTTAATGTCTCACACAAGGCATGTTTAAAGGGCTCCCTTCATGGCATTTGGCAGTTGTCCCTCCACATGGGAGGCTTTCTGTGGAAGTCAGATGGCAAACAGTGGGGAGGAAGGSACTGTCTTGTCCCCCTCTGCTTTTTATGCAGGACCACATTCAGCATTTGGAGTTGCTGGGTGAGTGGTTGACTGATTTTTACATATGGCTCCACAGTTACTGCTCATACAAATTGGGGAAAGAATTCTACATCTTTCTGAGCATTAGATATCTCTCCCAAGAGTAATTTTTGTGCTTTTGGACTGGAAGCCAAGCCTCCTGAAACCCTAAGTCTGGCACTGACGATGACATGGGTCACATCTGTTGGCAAATCATTCTGAGCCAGACCTCCAGAGAGACTTTGGTGTTGTGTTGGCTGCTGGAATAAAATGCACAACCCTGACAAATGTACAGTGAGTGAGCCCAGAACGGGCTTTGGCAGAGGCAGTACACTGAATGGGGATGTTGCTTAATGTGGCAAAAAAGGCTGAAACAAGAGAAGTAAAAACTGTCAGATGTGTGCCATGCTTAGACACATCCTGTGATTGTTATCTGTAAAGTCAGCCTAGCTCTCACGTCTCCTTCAGACTTGAAGAACAYTTTAGAAAGCTGAAGGTGGGTAACATGACTCCCACTGTTAAGACAGCTAACCAAGATTCACTTCCAGATGAGTCTTGAACCCACACCTCATTTTATCTGTCAGAAAACAGAACCACAGCTTCCTTGTAGTGCTATGGAAAACATTTGCATATATATTTAAAAGTGTCTGACTCTCAGGAGGTGAAGGGAATTATGGGTATGAGATAATAGTAAGATTTTTCAACTCAATTTYAAGATTTATTTACAATTTAAGTGGAAAAACATAAAACTTGCTCACCCACCATGGCTCACATACCAACATTAAATGGACCYTTTAAATGTTGTCACTGAGACTGAAACCAGGGCTCCCTCTTTTCTCCTACCCAACTTTGCCCCCTGAAGTGTGAAGGATGAGTATTAGTCTCAGTGGAGTCCAAGCTGGAGACATTATTCTAGTTTTGTTAGGCACTTTGCTCACATTAATTAGGAAAAATGTTTGAACCATTTCTAATAAATCAAGCCTGTAACTTTAGGAGAAGCATTCCCATTATTTTGAGCACTGCTTCATTTCAGAGCTCTTTGGAGCCTACATGCTCTGTGCCTGGCATACACCCCCAGGAAGAGTGGAGAGAGTATGAAGTGGTATCAGCCCTAAATCAAAAGGAGATTAATACTTTAAAAATGTAATATAGCAATGATGCAGTGCTTAGTCTTTTCACTTGGGCTAGCTCAAATCCTCCAGCAGGTATTAGGAGATAATGCCCATTTTTGGTGTTCCACATGAAAGATCTCTTATGGACAAAAGAGGTGATGGGATTTTATTTTACTGCCTTAATGTTTGCCTTCTGCACTGGAGTCTTGCTTGCCTCTAAGGAATCCAAATATTATTTGCAAAAGTAAAAAATTGTCCTTGAAGAACAGCAGCAATCTATTCGAAGATAATCTTTTCTTCACTGAAGCATTTGAAGAGAAAAAAATCTGCATTTAATTAAATTATTAATTAAGGTGCATATTTGAAAGTTTTGAAATTTATATGTCAGCATCATATGCAGTTATCTCCTCTGTGATGGAGATAACTTGCAGTGTAAAGCAACAAATTACATTTTTAAGGATCTGATTCCAAGTTCTGCCAGACATTTGCCATTTAYAAACTACTAATTGATTATTTATACAAATTCTAATCATCATTAGCAACTGACTCCCTATGTATAATGCAACCAAGAATTCTTGTGTCTCTAAAGTGGTATTTGCTGTAATAGGCAACGTAATGGAGAAAATGCTCTTGATGGATGTCCTGCAAATGGAATGGTTCAGGGAAACAGGAATGCTTGAATGAAGCCCCATTTCTGTTTTATGCAGAATGCACAGAAGGATGTTCTCCTGCTGTCTCCTCACCTCCAGTGACTGACACTGTAATTCCCCTTACTTCACTGTGTCTGGTGGAGAAAGGTTCCTGCATCTCAAGCTTTGTCTTTGCCTTTCCCAGTGATTCAATGCATTTTTGTGTCATCACAGGCCCCCAGACAGGTAATAATTAGCATTGAYTCCATGATTCCCAGAGGGCTGAYAATCMCTTTATTATATTATTAGAATATTTAGAAACCCATCACCCTTACAGACAGTCTCAATACAGGTGGACCTAATTGGTCCTTCAATCACCAATTGGCCACTTAAGAAACCCCCCTTTGGTAAGCAAATCTCCATAACACACTCCACATGTTCACAACAACAGGGGCAGCAAGTGAAGGTAAGATTTGGCTCCCATTCTTTTCTCTGATCTTCCCCAGGACAACACCTGGGGAAGCTGTGCCTGTTGCTCTCTGTGGCCAGAGAGCTGCTGCCACATTTTTGTATTACTGGAAATTCTGACATGGCAGCCAAAACAAGGCATCCTGWTGGAAAGTGCATTGCAGACAACTTCCAAGGCCTGTATTTACTGCAGAGCTACAAACTGCTCTGCTGGACCCCACAAAGACACAGATTTGGGAAGAGCAGCCTACAGGGAGCAGATATCCTCTCAGAATGCAATCCCCTCACGTGGTGGTAACAGGTTCTTTCCAAAGTACAATGCAAAAGCTGTCATAGCAAAATATGGCATTTCTCTGGAATATTATGTGGGTTTTGGAGGGGTTGTGTTACATATTAGAACTTAGGTCTGAAAGGAGGATGTAAGGTCCAACCAATAGTTAAAAACATCACAGGTCTAACCTTGCCTGACAGCCTATTTATCAAAATCAAGAATTTCTTTGAATCATCCAGAGAAGGCTTGATTAAGGATGTTGGGAAATACCATATACAGGAGCAAATCTGCTAATCAATAAGAGATGCTTCATCATGCACACTTGTTCCAACCAGTATTTATATGGATCAGTCATTCTCTCCCACTGAATCTGATGATGTTATCTAAACTAATGGGAATGCCTCATTTCCAAAACACTTGCTGTGATGTCTGAATGCACATGTAGCACGAGATTTTGCATGGCACAGACATTAAAGATGGATATTAGTCAAAATAAACAACTTGTATAAGAAAAGCTCTGAAATCAGGGAACGACAAGACTCATAAGCACCATGAGCATTTGGTGCATTATCATTTTCCCTTGTCTCCAGCTGAGTATTTGTTGTTATTTTAGTATTAAGAGGGTGCCATAAACAATTACATGCTATCAGTGAAAGGATAAGGGCCATGACTGAAACTCAGTGTTTACACTTGCAGCTATCAGAGCCTTCAGAGAGCTGAGACATTCCTGCAAGGCTTTAAGCACTAAAGTAAATGAACTCGAGTTTGGGCAGCAGACCTTGCAGTGAGAGCATATTTGAGCACATTCTTTGGGGGCTGCCTGTTGTATTACAGYGTGTTGTGCTATTATTTCTAGAGTTCCCTGTCTGCAGAAGGGTTTGCAGGCCTGGCAGTGTGTTGGAGTCCCCAGACTGGTTTGGGGGATACAGGAAAAGCAGGCCTGATGCCAATAATCCTAAATTTACTTTGTCACACTCAGAAGGTCTTGGGGAACTGCCAGTTAGCAGATCATGTCCTCTACCTGGATCTGTGCAAAGCATTTGATTCTCTCCCACATAACACCCTGGTCCCTAAACTGGGCAGACGTGGATTTGATGGATGCTCCACTCAAACAGCACCAGCCATGGCCCCCCTTGGAGGCCAAAGATATCTGACATGAGACCCAAGGCAAGCACAGGGGCTGAGCCCAGTGTGGGCAGCAGGGACATTCTGCCCCTCGCCTGCAGAGCTGCCCCAGCCCTGGGGTGCTCACCATAGGAAGGATCTGCTGGAAAGAGTCTGGAGGAGGCCATGGAGCTGCTCCCAGAGCCAGGCTGGGACACCTGGGGGGATTCCCTGGGGAGGAGACGGCTCCAGGGTGAACTTAGAGGCCCTTCTGACAGTGAAAGGGGCTCCAAGAGAGCTGGGGACAGACCTGGGAGAAGGGCTRGAGGGACAGGAGCCAGGRAATGGCTCCCAGTGCCAGAGGGCAGGGCTGGGTGGGATGTTGGGAATTAGGTCACTTGTCCCTCTGGTAGGTTCTTTTTATGGCTGCAAGTTTTGTACCTCAACAATAACTTCCTAAGTGAGGATATATATATTTAAAAAACACAAACTTTTAAGGTTTCTTGGGACCTGGAAGAATTCTGGCCTCATTTTCTGTTCTCAGTGAAGCAGAAACCAGCCTGAAGCAACTGAGGTTTTTTCAGTGTTTTCCAGAGTGTAACCACTGGTGATCTGTGGGAGTACAAGTAGTAAGTTGAACCAGATCATCCTGTTGTGTATTTTCAGTTTAAGATTCGCTGCAGGACAGGGAAGTCCAATGGGAAATTTGAGAGGTTGACAGTGACCCAGAATGTGTGGAAATTGCTCATTCACTTAGTGGAAACCAGCACTGATTGACTAACTAATGATATTCTATTTCGTTTGCCCTGCTAATTAGCTCATTCACTTTTCTCAAGTTAATTAGTAAGCTGGAGCTAATATTGACAATGTTGGTGGATTGGGCTGTACAAACTTTTTCTCATGCAAGGCATCAGTATTTGTCACGTATCCCAAAAGATGGAGAGGACATGAGGTGGCTGCATGGACAAATTGAACAATTGAGGGGTTTTAGGTGGTATAAGTGAACAGAGCACCATGAACTAGCACAGACATATTTAATTATACTGATGGAAGRTCTCAGAAAGCAGATTATGGAGAAATCAGAGGCTGAGGCTAAGAAGTGTCTGGTAAAATTTCTTTTATTACCCTGTATGGAGTATATCAGAGTCCTGTTCAGCTGCAGCATTTCTTGAAGTATAATCCAAAGCATGCACATGTTAAAATGCAGTGCTTTTAAGAATTCATCTGCCTTTGTGATAGATATGATTTAAATGCCAAGAATAATTTAATAGGTAAATTTTTATATGGCAGTATGTCAGTGGAGAGTTGAGGCTGCAGGCAGCTGTCAAGGGAAGGTAAAGACTGTCTTCCTTCATTTGAGAGCTCATCTTTTGTTTGGTGTCTTTGTTGGAATCACTCTACAATAGATACATGTGAAATAAGACACTTTTCAGCATATGATCTGAATAAACAGATTACACAGCTTAATCATTTTAGTTCCTGACAATGTGTATTTCAGAACTGAAAGTCAAGAGGGATCAGGAAATTTGCCAAACAGAGCAACAAACTAGCACGGACATAATAATGCTTTATTTGTTAACAAGCATCTACTCCCCCAAATGTGAGCAAGTAACATCCAGGGGGGCTTATTTGCCTTCTTGTGAGCTTCTTGTTGCAGTTGTAGCATTTCCTAGTACTGCTTCCCACTCATTATTTCAACAAATGTAACAACTTCCCATGAATTCTGGCCTCAGAACATCCTCAGACACCCTCATTACTGCAGCATCCTGCCCATGGCTGGAATGCACAGAGCCCTGGCTACTGGTCTGTGTCATCATTCACAGCCTAGAACAGAACTCCCAAAACGTGGAAAATGTTGAAATACAGGATGGGATCCCTTTTGGATCTGTTCTCCAGTCTGATACCCCTCTTTACTTAATTTGTTCCCTCTTCTCATATTGCAGATCATGCTTCAGTTGTGTAATTTTCCTTTAGAGCTGTATCTTGAACTGTTGCATCTCCCTTTTAAATAACACCACAGTGTACTTTTGAAATGTGAATCTATCTGCACGGGGTTTGTGCATCTCTCTGCACTGGGCTGTCCCAAAGAGATCCAGTTCATGGCAGGAGGTCACACAAGCTGGGAGCACACCCTGTGTCCCATCTCTGGCATCTTTACCACTGCCAGCCCCAAGGTGGGATCAGCAGCAGGAACTCTGTGAGTGGGACTTGCTTTGAGGTTTGGCTTGGCTGCAGGGCCTGAGGGAACAGCTCAGTAGGATGCACCTCCTCCATGGCATTTGGCCACTTGAGGGCCAGGAACCCTGGACAGCCCAGCTGGTCAGGACTGTTGGCCTCCCTGAGGATGTCTTGTCTCTATTTTCCAGTGGAATCCTCAGCATTTCCAAGACTGCTGAAATACCTGTTCAGTTATGTATCAGAAGAAATATTTCCTGTACATCTATTTCAGAAGCCAAGTAATTTCCAGTTTGCCTCCCTCTTTTGATGGAATCCACAGGTGACACAACAAAGAGAATGAACATGTCAGTATATTTTTGGACATATCTCTCCACACACTTTTTCTTTAGCTCTGGAGCTTTAATAAGCTGAAGATCCTTGAGTGTGGTTCACACAAACTATTGCAATAAAAATAAGACTGTATTAAGGCCAAATATTAGTTTTTATAACTTCTCTACTGCCAATGTGAGATTATGAGAACTGTGTTTTTCAGAAAATCCTAATAAAGAATTATAAATATATAATTTGTTCATACGATTGGGATATGTTTCTCTACTACTTTATTTTCTCTTTTCCGCTGAAAGAACACAGCATATYACTAAATGTGGTGATTTTCAATGTTTCACATGGGTTTATAGTTCATATTTCTGGAACACTAATGTTCCGAAAACTTCTCACTCTGCACTTTAATCCATAATGCATAGCTCCTACTATCTTTTAATCATCTGTCTTGTTTAAATGTTGCTGGATGTGATCTAATATATGAATGTTTCAGAGAAGCTGATGCCAGGCTGCCCTCTAGACACAGAAACGGGCTCAGTGACTGTGTGTGCAGTGAGTGCAGCTGCACAGGGAGTGGGCGCAGTCCTGCTCACCCCATCCCTTCTCACCAGGGAATGAGCTGGAAATCAATCTGAGGCTTTCAAATCACTGCTCTGGGAGCTTCTAACTCTGCCCATTGATGCTGGAGCACCAACACCAAGTTTTTCCATCGTGTTGCTGCTTTTAAGTTTACAGAGGATTGAACAGCAATCTGTTTATTTCCAGGGAGCCATAAAAATAAGAATTCATATATAAGCCTGAAGCAATCAAATCAGGCCTGCTCTTAATATAAAATTCTTTAAGGTTTGAGAGAAGAGGCTAACTTCTCAGAATCATATTACAGAAAGTGATATGATTTATGGATTTGCTTTAACRTGGTATAGAATGGCACAAAGTACAACACCTAGCAAAGGCATGATCCTTSATTAACACTGGGAAAGGCTGCTCAGAGGAGATTCTGTGCAACTGTGATTTCACTTAGTTGTATTGGTTTCATTCTTGACACTTGCTAGATGGCAAACATCTTGCTGGATGTAGAAATGATCTGCTTTTCACAGGGAAGAAGGGATGATGTGTTCAGGACCATGTCAGCCTTGTTTCTGGGGAGACAAACTCCAGTCCCTCCTCTCTCAAACCCCCTCTGTGACCTTTCTGAGCCAGCTAATCTTCGGTGCCTCCCTTCTCTTCAAAACAATGAAAATATTACTTCTTTACGCCGCAGGAGCTTTTCTGAGCCCTGAGATACTTTATCAGGAATACAGAGGAGCTCTAACAATAAATTTATTTTTCAGTTTGCATTTCCAGCCTGTGCCTGACTGCATCAGCACTTCAGAGCAATACCATAACTTCCCAGGGCATCCACTATCTCCACAGGGATTTTTTGCAGATATTCTATGATTTATGAAGGGGTGGCTGCCATCCTGCATCCTGTGACTTTCTGCTGCTTTTGAATGGCAAGCACAAGGCCTGGGTGCCAAGTCACAAGGATTGTCTAGCAGGAGCAGCTGCTGCTTGGCAGCTGCAGCRTCAGAGCAGCTTTGAAGCTGCCCATGGCTCTGTCACATGTCTCAGCCACCAAGAGACTGCCTTGGCTCCTCTGTCCTTTAGAGATGCCATTTGCCAGTAAAYATTCTTTGCTTCTTTGCAATTTTTCATGTTGTGCATAAGCTTGCAACGGGGGATTCAAAAGTATCATTTTCATGTGGAAAGAAGGGCTTTGATCGTGGCAAAAGTTGTAGAAATGTTGGTGCAAGCTGATTTGCATAGAGCACAATATTTTGAGAATGTCAGTTCAATTTGAAAATAATTGCTTATCTGTCATCTGAAGTTATGTTTCATAAACAGGAAACAAATAGAAAAGCTCAATCATGTCTAGTGCTCTGCTGAAAATCAGGTCCCTGATTGGATCTCAGGCTGGTTTCTAAAAATTTAAGAGCACTYTGAAAATGAGGGTACTTGGGTTGTACAGAGTGTGTTTCTACAACTGGTTTTACGGACTATGAATAATTAAATGAACAGAGGTGTTATTTGACTTTCCATTCAAGCAAAAAGAAAGTAAAAAAAAAGCAATCTCTGCATGTTTAAGACCAACTCAGGCTTTCTACTTCTATACTGATTGTTTTGAAGCAGTTCATAGCTGATTTGTCAAAAATTACTAGAAATGCACACTATTTACAATGGAGTTTTCAGCTTTAAAATAGTTTTGGATGAAAAAAACCCCAAAATATTTCCTTTTTTTGTGTGTAAGCCTTTATCAWATACATTATTCTTTAAAGGCTTCAGGACTAAATTAATTTTCCTAATAGACTTGAAAGAGTTGTTTTTGCACATTAATTTCAGATTTTGTTTTGTCATTTCTTAGTTCTAAATACAAATTCAGCATTAAAATGCCAAATATTTATTTTATTTTTTGTTTTTATGCTCAAAGTGAAGAAAAATAGGAGTTTTTCACATGAGCTAGAGATTTAGTGGCTGTGAAACAGCACTGGTTGAGAGCAGAGGTAATTTCATTGGCCTTTTAATTTTTCTGTAGAGCAAATACCAAGTTTTCCATCCAGGTTCCATTGGCTGAATTTCAAGGTATATGCTCACCTAACAGTGGGCATTGTTGGTGAAACAAAGAAAGATTGCTCCATCACAGTTTGACCCCTTGTGTTTAACTGTGGCTAATCCTGCCTGTGCACATTTTAGCCCAAAACCCCATTTTCACACTGCTTTGGCCCCCTCCAGCAGACTCTCAGCATTCCCCTCTGGATGTTCCACAAACTCACATTTTGTTCTGTGCAGCAGGGTTAAGCTGCAAAAATGGGGAAAGGGCTCAAGGTGGGGTTTTGCTGAATGCTGTTTCTGGAACTGAGGTAGGAACTGGGAAATCATGGGCTAAAATGGCATTTCTCTGCAAGGAGCAGCATCAATAACAGTGAGGGAACAGGGGGTTCATGACCAGTGATACAGCTGAAAGCAAATTAATTTACATTTTGTCCCTGAATTAGGCCAGACTAGAACTCACCTGCCTTTGCTGCTGTGTCRCTGGACCTCCCTCTGCCAGCTGACCCATCCAAAGGTGTTACAAAATAATGTTTAAGGAATGTGCTGGGTGAAACTGAGGGGTAGGAGGGGAAGCTTCCTTGGGAAAGGGGATGGTTGGAAAAAACCCGTTTTTTCTCTGTGTGCCATTCCCTGTGGCCATCAATTGCTGGACTAAAACGTCTTTCTCTCTAACATAAATGGCAATTTCTGCCTGTATTTTCCTGGGTTTAGATGGGAGAAGGCCTCATATCACCCAAGGTCAAGAGGCAGTAGAAGGGAAAATTTAGGAGTCTGCTCTCCTAATTCTTTTCTCACTGACAAGAATGGATGATGAGACAAAGCACTGCCTGTGTCAGGCCCAGATAACAGAACTCCATCCCTCATTCCCCAAAAGAAGGAAAATGTACATTTTTAACCCAAATTCCCACCATAGACACGTCCTGGGCTTTGGGACAGTTTGGTCGTTGTGTTTGTTTTTCTTCTGGCTTGTAAGATGGCTCCTAACAGCAGAAGTTGGAAGATGGGATTTCCCAATTTTTGTCTCATTTCTATTCATCTCTGTTTCCTTGGARATGTTCCAAAAAAGAAATACTAAAGTATCCTAGTGCACTGAATTCAGATGGAGCTCCTTGCTCAGACACRAGTCCCATCGGAGGGGCTCACGGCGAGGTTTCTCTGGCACTGACAGTTGGAAATTACCATGTTTCAGAAGTACTTACAATTCCCCTGCTTAGCACTGGGGAGAAGATCCTGCACTGGGGGAAGAACAGACAGAAAATCTTTTGCAGATAGATGAGTGACACACAATGTGTTTTCTCTTCAGCTCGTTCTTGCTGCTCTTACTTTTTAATCTGCTGATCCTGAATCTTGATCTCTGCTAATCCTAAAAAAATGACCTAAGTGATTATTTGAAATGATACAGCAAAGTCTGTTATCTTTTATTTAGTCCATCTTTTTATACAGCTACCTTGCCCCTTCAGAATTCATCCTAAATCATATATTTTAAGCAGTATCAAAAAGAATTAGTCATCCCCACACTGAAGTTGTGATGAGCAGGCAACAATTCTTGTTATGTTTCAGTTTACATCTTCTTTTTTTAGCACAGGACAAAAGGGCATTGGCTTAATTACCTGTGATGTTCCTGGCTGGAGGGGAAAGGTTCTGGTTTGGACTTGCTAATAAAAAGCAAACATGCTTATTGTAAACTTATTGTAAAAGACTTCATTGTCTTTTCCCTTCTGGCTGACATTTATGAATTGCCTTCACAGGAGCCTGGGTTGGGTTTATCAAGTACAGAATAACCTTAAATATGAACTACAAATATAAACACTGTCATGGGTGTGCTCCTTAGGATTTAGTGCCAAAATATGGAAAACTACATGCACTGCTAACAGAAAGATGATGGCCTGCTTGATATCTTGCTTTACATTCCTTTTGGGATCTGAAAGGGATTTTGAAATACCACAGCTTGCAGAAGTCACAGGGAGGGTTGTTTGGCATTTCTGCTGCAAATTTGCCTTTGCTTTCACACCTACTTGAGGGCACTGAGGCTGCACCACTGTCCAGAAGGGATGGCAGGATCCGAGTTTTGCATCTTTATCCCATATTTCATTCTTCAATAGGAACAGATCCACATTCCCAGGGCACAGTCAGTCGCTRTGGTGCAATATTCACATCACCTCACTAACAAAGGAACTGTGGGTGTTCAGACAAGCCCCAGCAGAAAAAAAAGTAGAACAGGTACACAAAGTGGTGAAAATATTCTCCAGGTTACATATCATTAAAGCTTTTCAGAAATCAGTCTGTCTGCTGTAATTGTATATTCTCTCACAAGAGGTTTGACCGCTGAATTCAGATTTTATGTTCAGCATCATAAATTTCTTGCTAAGCCTTAGGCAGAAATTTTTCTTACAGAAATATGATTTCTGTTGTAGATGAACACTGGAACATTAAAGACTCATTTTGTAATGAACCTGCTTGCCTTGAAAACAAACTCAATTTTAAGAGCTTCTTCTCTAAATGTGTAAGGCAGACTGTCCCCCGCTTGTGACTCTTCTTMTTTAGTTCTCTCCTTCAGCAGCAAGAAAAGAAAATATGAAACAACTTCTCTCTGTTAAAGCACCTTTCCCTTCTTGTTGCTTCTTTTCTTTTTCTTCCCTATATTTCCTGTTAATATTTCAAGTGTAGCAGGGTACTCATTCCTTGCCATACTTTCCCACTGATGGACAGAAGAGAGGTTTGTTTTAGTGCTGAAAACAGACATTCTAGTAACTACTGCTACTACCTGCACTTTGGAGACCTCCTTAGCTTACCTGTACATTTCTTTTATGGCAGATAGGCTGAAAATTGCTAGCCAGGAAGCCCACCAAAAGTGATGGTTTGACTCTTTTTGTGAATTTAAAAAAAAAAGCTTATTTTCTTTAAATTGTTACTGATTTTTTTTATTCTGTCTGGCCAACAATATGAACCCTAGTATCAATTTAAGCTTGATTTCGACTGTGAATTATGAGATTTTAATTAGATGAGGTGGTTGTAAACTGCTGGTTTTGTCCTCCAATGGAAAGTGGTGCTTAAATGAAACCATTAAAGCAGGCTACTTCCAGCTCCATTGTACCAGGGAAAGCTTTCCAAGCACAGCACATTGTGTTTAGTATCACTTTAGAATTCTATAAATCTTTGATCAGCTTTTATTTAATCTTTGTCTAAATTGGAAGATAGCAATGGTCCCTTAAGATTTTGTATGGAGTTGAATGAAATTTAATAAGGCGCCTGACAGTTATTTGATTGTGATTCGTAGCATTTTCATTTTACAGACTTAAGCAATACTGACCTCAAAAGAACTGTCATTCAGACTAGGTGGAGGGTGGGGAAATCAAATATTTTATTCTTCTTTGTTCCAGTCCTTTTTACTTGATAAGCCCTTAATAAAAGTAAGAATGAAGTCCTTGCCAATTCCTAGACCAATTCTCTATTCAGAGACAGCAGATTCATTTCTGGAACATTTTTAGAGTGAGAAATGCAAAACAAGACAACATCTAAATGGCTTTCACGTTGGCAACCTTGACAGACTRTATGAATCTGGAGCAGAGAGGAGCTAGGACATGGATGACATGGGCTGCTTCTCAGGGGACCACCTGGTGAATTTTGCAGGTCCCCAGAACAGCCCCTGGTCACCCTGAGCTGCAGGAGGTCCTGCTGCCCACTCAGGCAGAAACTCTGTGTTTTGAAACCATGCACCCCATTATTTCAGCCTGCTGCACAGCACAGAGGGCTGAGAGAATGAACCCATCTCTGCAAAGTTTCTGTTTCTGGCTCTCAGAGCTGCCTCTCTCCCAGGCCCATGGAGATGCCATCTCCATTATTAAAGCACAATTGCATTAGTGACGAGCTGCTTCCCTCAATTAGTTTTGACACGAGGTAATTTTATGGCTCCAAGTATACTTATCTTTGAGTCCTGATGGATTTTCCTATGTCCTTGTTTACTATGTAAACCACCTTTTCTTTTCTTTTTATGTTTGCTCAGTGTTTCAATTTTAATCACAGTTGTGTATTATTGTTTGTTATTTACATTACACTAATGGCTAAATGTCAAGGCCCCGTTGCATTACACACAATAAAATATATTAAGTATCTTTTTAAATCATTGACATACTGCTGCTATGTCACTGTGCTTACAAGAGTTTGGTTCAATAACAAGGAACTGTTTATTTTCTATTTGCAAGGGAAACAATCAAGGAGCAAGAAGAATGAAAAGTGAGTGGAAAGAGCTGGTTTTAAACAGATTTAATTGAAGTCAGTGACTGAGTACTTGATACTGTGTTGGCTTGAAATAGATGAACTTCACTGAATGTCATGAACAAATGTAAGGATCTTTATGAGGCAAAACTACTGCAGAAGCATAAAAACTGGCATCTGGCCCAAACTTTTGCTGCTCCAGTGCCCAGTCTCTGCCAGTAGCTGCTCTGGAAGTATGACAGACAGATAACCTGCCCKGCAGAATTCCCACTCTGGTCTCTAAGAGTAGTTAACTTAAACTAATGAGGGGCAATATCCTTTACAAAACCCATGYCTGGGAGGTGATTCTGGCATGCTGCACAAAGGAGGTGCTTTACAGAAATATTTGGACAGGTTATTTACATCTGTTTGCCTGTATTTCTGTGTATCCTGTGCTGCTTGTTTGAAAGCGTGGGAGGCAGAAAAACAGAGTATCGGTATTCAAAGCTGGAATTCTTTCATTCTGGATGCAATTCTGGCAATATGCTCCCCGTTTAGGGAAGTGTTTCTCTTACTGCTAACTTCAATAACATGAAGAGTTCTATTCAGCTCAGTTTGACCTCTCCTATAGTTAGGACAGTGCCCAAGGACCATCATTAGATGCTTTTTGTGTATACTTGGAATAGCCACTTATCTGACAGAGAGTCTGACACTCTCTGTCACAGGGATCTGGACACTTCTAGATGGGTTTTTTTGCTGCTCTTAAGTGGCAGTAAATAAAAGTAAGTTAAAAGGAGACATTTCTAAAGTRCCAACTGACCTCCTTTCCATTTTTCTGCTCTACATACCTCTGGATCTTTGGGAATCTGGAGCTCTGGAACTAACAGTGAGAAACAGCTACACATTAGAAAATTAGAAYCACAGAATAATTTAGGCTGAACAAGACTTTTGTSATCACCAAGTGCAATGATTGATCCAGCACCATGTTCACCATCAAACCATGTCCTCAAGGGCCATATCCACGTGTTTTTTAATCTCTTCTAGAGATGGTGACTCCACCACTTCCCCTGGGCACGCGGGCTGGTACCAAACCCATCTGCAGGCTCCCAGCTGGTCTGTATTTGGGACAGTGGYTCCAACTGATCCACAAGTTTTTTAAATATCACAAAATCAAGATTTTACTTTCTACTTCAGTGAGGAGGCAACCTAATACTAWCATTCAGCAGCGTGTGGAGGCTCGCTGCACTTTACAAGAACATTCACTCAGTAGTAAGTCAAAGACAAATGCTCACTGGTGCCATGCTCACTTGTCTTGCAAGGTTGTTCTTCTCCTTTAGGAGTCTATTCCTGAAAAAAGGTGTTTCTACTTCTCTGATATTTTGAATTAATATATTTACAGGCCATCCCATTTTGAATTTAATYCAGAAGTCCCAGTGTTCTGGAAACTGCACTCAGCTCTCCTTTTCAGCAGTGTTGTTTCAGAACTGTGAGTGTTCAGGTGTGTTCCTCACTCAGAGAGACTCTGCATCAAATCTGTAAATATGCACAGCTGATTGCCAATAACATTAATGGRAGCTGCACCTGTATTCATGGGAGAGAACAGAAATTGTGCCTTCAGGTTTGCTATTTCTTAACAACAGTAATGATGCTTCAAGGTCAGTATTACTTTAAGAACCGAGCCCATTTAATTTGCTTGGACTTTGAAATCTTCTGGTAGAGAGTAATTGCCTGACACACRGCTCCTAGGAGGTGAATTTAAATGAAATACATTTTCCAAGCTGCAAAGCAAAATTACTAAATGCCTGATTAGAAGATCTGTGTCACTAGTACTGCTTCATTATGAGGAGTCTCTTAAAACTTTCACATCAACACTTGCCTTTCACAGTCCACAGCCTGGTGCCTATTAAGGCATGGAACAAACTAAATCTTCTTGTCTGACATGGAATGGGGCAGAGATCAGTACTGACTCGTGTTTGGATCACCAGGAAGCTCCATGGAAGAGAACAAATCCATGGCATGGTCCTGGGGAAGCACTGCACGAACCTCCTGCAGTGTGCATGGGCTGTGCCAGAATATTCTGGTGGTTGGAGTGGGTTTTGTCCCACTACTTTTTTCCTTCCCCTAAAAAGGCAAGACATAAAAGACTATAACTTTACAATTTTCAAATAACTGAGATAAAAAAAGTGGCCAAATACAAATTGTAAATGAGGAAAGGATTTCTGCACAGGAAAACTGCACTGGTCATCAGGCACATCTCTTAAGAGACATGGAGGATTTCTCTTATTTATTCTTCCTATTCTTTCATTTTCATTGTGGTGTATCAAGCAAATGGTTGTGTCCTTGAATGGTTATTCTTGAGGTAAGCCTCCAAATTTCAGACATATAAAGCCAGGAAAAAGTCTAAGGCTTGATGCATCATCACACTTATGTCTATTTAAGTTAGGGATAATCAAGGATGCCCCAAATTCAGGATTATTAATTAATAATTAGTATCAACATCCATTTCAGAGGTTAAWGACTTAGAATTTAGGTTGAATTCCTCTTCTAATAGAGTTTTCAAGGCTAAAGAGTTGCAGTCAACTAGTGAAATTGCAAAAGAAGTGTTAATTGATTTAACTTTATAAAAAAATTTTAGCAATCAAATTACCATGATTTTTCTCTCTCTAGTTGTGTTAATTTATAGTAAAGAAAGAGCTGTTTAGGACATGTGCAATTCATATACTTAATTTCTGATAATCTCTAAAGAATCTCAGTTGTGTTCAGTGCATATATTTTGACTGAACACTGGCTAATTAAGATTGCTATGCCTGAATCCATTTCTTCATTTTCTTCRGAATTTTTTCCAGTAGAGGAAAAGGGAGCTGTGTTATCAGAATGCAGTAGGGTTTTTTTCTATAGTGTTGCACAGTTTTTTTATAATGTGACATTATACAGCAGCCTCATTATATTCAACTCAACAATGTGTTGCTCAGCCATGAGCTTGATGGCTTCATGGAGCATGGGGTGAGYTCAATTCCTCTTTCTAAAGGAGATGCATCTTGCTTCACTGCTTATTTTCTGAACTTTAAAAGATGCTACTTTACAAAATATTCTACAGCTCTTACTCAGGGGGAATAGAAAGTGGCTCAGTGACAGACTGCAGTGAAGGCCATGGTGAGGAGAGCCACGCTGTTCTGGGTTAGAGAACACCTCTCCCTTCTTTAACCTTCCCCTGCCTTCATTTCTGGAATGAATAGCCCCTAAAACCTCTGATATTTAAATCTCAAAGCAGTGCTGCTCACACTGCACTGGCTTTCTCCTCTGTTTTGCCTCCCATCATGACCACACATCCTTTTGCTGTTAAGTTTTCCCAAATTGGCTCACCCCCATTAAAGGGTATTATTAGTTAAACYTCAAACCACACACTGAGCTTGTTACTCCTGCTTGCTTGTGATTGCAGCTCCTTGCCCAGAATCTCAGAGGTGTCTCTTGGCCAGCACACAGAGTGTGGGATCCTCATGGTGGGAGGGGACAGCTGGAAAAATGAGGCAAGTTCACATTGCCTGGCTCTGGCAGGTTGAAAATGAGCTGCAGTGACACTGATGGAAGTGACATGAGAAGAAGGTTGAGCCAAATTTACTGTTATGCCTAAAACACAGAAGTTCCAAAAAATATATATATTTGTGGTTAGAACATACACTTCCACATTCTGAAATTTTACTGAAGACAGAAATTTCTCTGTGTGTGAAGAGTGTTAGAGTTGTTTGCATGTTCATTTGAAAGGCTGGGAAGAAGCTCACCAGGAGCAGTGGGCCAGGGGACTGCAGTGTCTCTGGCTTTCCCTGCCTCACTCTGCTCACAAGGACGCGATCAAGCCACTTAAATCCTCACGGGACCTGCAGCTGTTGTCTTCCCAAAGGCAGTTTCCATTGTTGAAGGAATGAAAACTCSAAGAGGATATAAAGCAGCCTCATTTAACAGCATTCTAATTCCTAAATTTCCTTAGAGAATGACAGCATTTATCAAAACTACTTCAGTGTTGTTTCTCTTCTGTGTTTTTCAAGGCAGGGTAATGCCTTCCTTGCAAAGTGCATAACGACAGATCATTATTTGTATTTAAAACAACAAAATCATTTATTTCCAACTTGGCAATGCTACAGGTTTTTTAATGCTGTTCTGCCTTTGATGAGGAAATTGTCAGCTGAGGAAGGATTTGGAAAGCAGTCTTTGTGCATTAAAAAGTGGGGGCTTGTTTWTGGGCCTCTAGACACCTCTAAGAAACCCTTCAATGAGTAAGTCTATTAAGTCAGTGAGAAAAATCATGAAGTGAGGTTCTACTAAGCATGGATACAGGTGTCAGAATATACCCCTGCAGAAAATCCAGATACTCTGAGGGAAATACTTGAGTTAAACTCTTTATCATATCCTAAGGTTTATCAGCAATTTTTCTGGTACTACAGGCATGGCAGAATTCTTCACAGTGATATACTGCTAAGTGTTCCTACAGTTCCCATAACCATTTACTGTGAGACTTGTCAGATAGAAAGCTCTGACCTGTAGGTGCAAGGAGCCCTATTTCCTGTAGCTTTTTTGTATATGCTGATTTTTGTCAGCAATCCACAGTCCATATTTCCTTGGGATGCCTTTCCTGTGTGCCACAGCTCAGGAGCAGCAGAGATGGCAGCGCACAATGTGGGAACAGTTTGGTACAGGCCTTAAAAGCCTGGYGGGCTTTGTGAGAGCTTCAGAAAAGCTGGAAGTGTACACACAACTCCAGGCTTGAGTAGTTTTAATTAATATTTGTCATAAYCATTGCTATGTCTGTGCATTTCTGAGGCAACTCTGTCTAATGCAGGAAAAATATCCTCTGAAGACACCTGCTTATTTCTGCTGTCAGATGTCAGCATGTCTCAGGGTTCTGTTGGTCACAGTGACCCCAAGATGTGTTAGAAAGTCTCTTTTCCCAGCCCAGCAGTTGAAGAAGGAGTCAGAGCTCTTCATTTCTCATTCTCAAGGTTGTTTATTGTCCTGATCTATAAAATTCTTTCTCTGGCCTGCTGAGGTCCATTCAGCAGGTCAGACAGAGGCACTCTGCTTGCCCCCAGGGCGGTGTTAGCTTTTTATACTAAAAACTACCTGTACATTATTTACCATAACTTCCCAATCTCAATCTATATCAGACAGTGAGTTTCTACCTTAAACCAATCTATAAGTGCCAACATCACAGCAGAAGATGGAGACCAAGAAAAAGAAGGAGAAAGGCTGGACATGCCCAGATCCCTCCATCTTGCCCCCTGAGCCCCCATTCTAAAAACGACAAAAATCYATTTTTCACCCCTTGACAAACTAACTATTATTCTACTTAGACTTTTGTGGCTTGCAGATCCTCATATAAGGCTGGTCATTTTTCCATGGGTCATAATCAAAGGCACAGGGGTCCTGGGCTCTGTGCCAGGGTCTCTGAGCCCCCTGGCAGTTGGAGCCATGCAGGACAGCCAGAGGGATGCCCTGAATTCCAACAAGCATGCACAGGCCTCCTTTTCTCCCTGTCTGTAGGATACCTTTGCCCGAGCTGTTGCTGTGAATTTGGCACAAGTATTCATAAGAAWGGGTCTTTTTTAGGGTTATCTCTTGGATATATCCTGTCATACACAAACCTAAGTCTCTTTAGGACTGTTTCTAAACCACCACTGCTGCTATTCCTGTAATCAGCAGGACTTACCCAGGAGCAGCGACTGAGAATTCATCCTTTGCTCACGGAATATTCACAGTCAGAATTTAGGAGTTTTGAAAATGTCAGTGTTTTGAAGTGCATTAATACTCCTGAGGGTTTCACAGTAATGAGAGAAATGCTTGCATTTCCTTTGTTTTAAAGTAATCCAAATAACCACAGTCCATGTTTTACAAGAAGTCATTTGGAATTGATTATCAGTACTTTTATGCCAAATTACTGAAATGATTGGAAATATTTAAGGCTGCTTCATGATAGGGCATCTAATATGGCAGAGTCTAACTCAGAAAACTGAAATAGTTTTTAAACTGCCTTTAAAATTTTTAAAAAGAGCAATTATCCCAGAAAATGTGATTTCAAAGGCAAATCTAATTTTAAATCCACTATATGTTCAGTTTGAAGTCTCTCAATAAGTTTCATTAGTGACTATACTCTCAGAAAACATGTCTTGAGACAAGATACTAAACTTGAAGGAGCATTGTTCTGTGAAATACAGCAATACAGTGTTCACTGATATATATCAAGAGAATAATAGAAGATCATGTCATTTGCTTTCTCTCTGTTCTCAACTTGAGGGGAAAAATTAGGTCCAAGCTACCACAGATCAGTTACCCAACCCCTAGAGGAGACTTGGTAATTAAATTAGTATCTTAGATGCTATTTTGTTCAATATATTTCTGCTTTTATTCCCCGATCTTTCAATCTGCCATTAAGTATTTAAGGCTATTTTAAGACTCTACTTTGAAAATCTAAGATGATTTCTTTTATAAATTATGTTAAGCACCCAGAGAGAGCACAGGAGCTGTGGAGAGAATGGGACATGTTATTTCTGAGAATGTCAAAGGGACTGAAACCCACTCCTGATACTAATTCTTCTTTCACAGCACATCTCCATTTTATATTTCATCTGTACAATGCCTTCAAGTAACACCTCTCTGATGGAGGGATGCAGTGGGAAAGCTGCAAAGATGACCTGATTATTCACAGAATGCTGTGAAACGCTGAGCATCTYCCAGATTTATAATTAAAAACTCAACATTACTGCAGTCCAATATTCATAACCAACACCTACTCTGAGTATTGCCCTCGCTGGCACTGACCTGGGAGTGCCACACTCCAGGATGTGGCTTTTTAACAAAAAAGAGTGTGCATGGTGACTTTGCAGCCCATCTCAGCCAGCTCTGCATTTACTGAGAAGCTGGCTGCTCTTCTGAAAATTGACTTTTCTGCATTTMATCTGCTCACCAAGAAGCAAAGCCCGACCAAGGGAATCAGGTGGTGTCATCTGAAAGCAAAAGGCTCTGGCTGTGCTGGGGGGAAGATTTCTGCTCCCAGCAGTGATTCTGGAGAGCCAAGGGCTCAGCTCCTGTCGCTGCTGGCTGGGCAAGGCAGGAGAGGGCAGCACAGAATGGGTCAGGAACAAAACCAGAGCTCCTGAGCCACGGGCACCCCAGAGGATGAAATCTCCACTGCTGCACACACACAGGGAAAATCCAGATGTCTCTCTTTGCACAGAGATATCTTCTTCTGTCTACATTTTATCTGAGCTGTGGTGAAGGGCATGAGCAAGCCTCTTACTTTGCACATTATCAGGGATTTAAAGACTGTTTCTTTTCTGCACACATCTCTTTCCCTGTCTTCCACCTTTTTGGACAAAGCTGATGTTCAGTGCATATGAAATATTTTCATTACCCTTTTATTTGTTGGTTTGCATTATTTTGAAGAGTGGCCCAGCATCCCACGGACATTAGAACTATGAACAATACAGCATTTTACCATTAATTAAAATGCTGCACTCTCTCTCTTAGAACCCCATCATTATTATCCTAACATAGCACAGCATGAAGCAGATTTAGTTAGGCAAAAAAAAAAATTATTCTGGTGCTGCCATCTCTTGTCCCTCTAACACATGATTAATTACCCACCTTGTTGCAGGTGGTATAAATATAAGTTCTGTTAAAATCATGTTATTTTCTCCTCCCCTGTGAGTGCCCCATGGAAATCAGGTGAACAGAATGGTGCAATGGATCTCTCTACAGTCCTGTGGACCTTTAAACTCAGAATTAGTGACTTTGAAAGGGTTGTTAGGGACAGGAGACTTCCTGACCTGATCCAATTCCAGGGTCAGCCCAGCAGTACTTCCAACTACTTTTTTCAATTTTATCTTATTTTTTAATCTGAAAGTTCAGTGGAAATTCAAGCTTCCATGCTTCACACAGAGCTTTAAACCTTGACAGATTCTCTTTTTGACAACTGTGAAAACCCTATTTCCCTGTCTTGGAGATTCCATGTAACAAATCCATCATCATTTCCCTCTGCCTCTCTGGTACTGGTTGAACAGAGTCAGGATTTCTTGTTTGCAGTATGTTTCTCACCTGTAAAATAAATCAYAGCTACAGGGCCTTTACATGAGCAACCAGAGCACTTGAATACTTAATTCTAAATGTATACTCTGGCAAATGAAGGAAACTATTACCCTGGAACAGCRCACTTCAAACATTAATCATAATTATTAATCACACAAAAATTTTGAGAAACTTGAATATAAGTCCAGGCCTAAAGCAATTGTCATATTAGCACATATTCAGTGCATACACCAAAGTAGTTACATGAAATTATTCTCCAACAAATAAGTGTTTTGCAGTCTGATTTAATTTAGTTTCCTGGCATCAAGTCATTCTAATTTTTTTTAAAAAAACATTATAATAAAAATGAGGTTATAGAAATCTCACTCTCATTCTGAATTGCCTGAGAAGGTCTTTGCTGGGAGTTAGCTGACAATTACAGATTCTTAGGATTTCTATAGTTCTTGAATGTGTTGGTTAGATACCATTAGTCACCAGGTGAAGCCCGTCAGTAATGGCAATACCCTTCAGCAATAGCTGGGGAGAATTTAACACTGATTGATGGCAGGTCACCTGGAATTGGTTGGCAGAATTTCCAATTTTCTGTTGGGAAATTGCTTATTTCTTGAAGTCTATTCCCATTTTTACAAGTGGACAGCCAGCTGAGATTATACATTATTATGTGTCTAACTATAAAATTGTGATGGATGGTGTCACACATTTGAAGAGAGAGTTAAACATTTCATTTAGGGCTGGTTTTAAGAAAAAGGCCAAGTAACTTTAAAATATAAACTGCAACATACCTTTGGCTTTTATTTGTTCATCTAGAATCAGAACAGGAGTGTTGCACTTTAACTAGTTTTAAACAAAGAGTTACTTGCTTTGTTTTCATTCTTATTAAGAATTCAAAGGGTTATGATATCTTTGTTGTAAACAGATTTTCAGTTTCTAGGGCTTGTCCAGGGACTGACTGATGTAGCAGATTAATGTTTTATTTCTACTTTTGGGACCTCGGTTAAAGTTCTGGCAAAACTGCATTGACAGAAAATCAAAGGCCATTCAGCAAAGCCTTCCTACAGCTCCTCTTCTAAATCATGAGGGAGGGCAGCCAAAAACAGCCAGGCATTTCCTGTTTCCAAGGGGATTCTGATAAAAGCCAGCACAGACTTAGCATACAATGTGCATTATCTCCTTGAAACCTGGCTGAATTGTTTGGGAACAAAGGACCCACGCCCTGCCACCATCCAAAGGGAAAGAGTGACCCGAGGAATAAAAGCTGCAGCTGTAACTCACACAAGAYATGTATTTATGACAGTCTCAAAATGGAAACAAAAGGAAAGGGCTGTGTGCTGAAGATTTAAAGCCAAATCTTTGTRAGATTGGCATCACTAAAATGAGGCTGCCTGTGTGGAGAGCTCAGAGATCTTTCCCACGTGCCCAGGTCCCCAGACTGTGACAACAAAAGCAAAGGGCCTTCACTGGAGATTTAAGACAAGAAAGGTTTTGACTTGGCAGCTCTTCAGAGTGAGCCTTTGAGGGTAACAGCAGTCAGACATCTCACCACCTTGTTTACCTTCACTTGTTGAGAATTGCAGAATATTCACGGAATACTCTTGACTTGGAAGGGACCCACAAGGATCATTGAATCAGATTTCTTGTACCTCCTTTCTGACTTATTTAAGCTTGATTTCTTTCCTATACTGTGACATAGCTTAAGCAAGATGGGGTTGGGAGGACCCTCCCGTTTTTCAGCAGTGTTGCCTTTGTCACTGGAGTTTCTGGAAGGTGCCAGAGGCAGGACTGCAGCGACTCTGACAGGAGCTCTCTCACTCCTTGCAGTGTGCTAATTACGGGGCTGAGTTTGAACCACCTCTCCTTCAACTCTATTTGACAAATAAATGATTATTACAGGTTAATTCTGTACCATTCCATCTCCTGCTGGTTTATGGGCTGCATATTCTCAGTCTGCCACCAGGTTCCAGAGCCTCAGAGGGTTTGGGGCTCCTTGCTGGTGGCAGGCAGTGAGGAGTGGGCACAGCAGAGTGCAGAGAGGAACAGTCCCTGATGGCTTTGGGTAACTACAGGCAGCATTGTTTCTTGCACCCAAAGCAATAATAAAAAGAAATTAAAAAAAAAAAAATAATAAATTGCTTTAAATTTCCCTTTGGRTATTTAACACCTTGCCTGGGGGTCTGGCCCTGGTGTGTGTCCTCACTCCAAGGTCACAGACTCACATCTCTGTCCAGCCCTTTAATCAGGGGGCTGCCAGGGGGGCAGCAATGGCCACTCAAGGTGGCCTCATGGCCACACGGGACCTCCCCTTTGTGAACTTCAGTGCTGTTAAAATTTGACCCTACAAGAATTCAGAGATAAAGGAAGTTTTTTAGAAGCTAGTTCAAGCATGCAAGAAAATCCCCGTAGAAGATAGGAATTGGCAGCACTACTTCAGAGGCTTTCATATTCCAAAATTTAATTAGATCTGCTCACCTAGAACTGTTGGAAATATGTTTACTGCTTTTAGATCTTTCTGTCTTATGAATTCCTATTATGAAGAAGCTATTWAATATCACACAGTGTCAGATTCAGAAGTCTATCCTACTAGGAGCAGCCAAATGTATTATTTACTGTTTGTCTCAAATTATACTTATTTTATTTATTGCACAAACAAATAGTGTGGTTTTATTTTTCCTTGAACTAAAAATGCATTTAGGACCTGTCTTTATTTTCAGTGTACTCATTTTCACTATATATTATCTAATTTTGTTATATTGAAAATTAAGTGATCCAGAATTGTTTTGTATGCTTAAGCTAGAAACTAAACAACATCCTAATTWTTATTTTTAATCCCCAGAAAGTACAAAAACTAAACACGTTGCTGCAACACTTGGAATCATAGAAGCATTGCTTTATTTTCTCAGACCTAAAAGCCAATACTTGCATAACTATTTGATGCTTTTTATCAGAAGCATTGATGCACATCAGTGAGAACTTTCTACCACCTTGAAAATGACTTTTAGAATATTTCATTAGCAGACTGTCTTTCAGAACTCAAGTTGACATTCATGTTTCTTCACACCAGTCTTTCATCCACAAAACTCTTTGTTCTGCTGAACAGTTTCGAGACAATATGGGCAATCAAAAAAGCAAAGGCTTATGACCTATCTGCATCTTCCATTCCAACATTTGATCAGTCTTATTCAAATCTCATCTTTTAATACTCCTTTGAGAACTTTCTGAGGATTTTATTTCCTTTCTTTCATTATGATTATATTATTTCAAAAACTTCAAACTTAATGAAATGGTAGCTCTCTATAAAGTGAGAGGCGGACGCCATTGGTGGTTACACATTTATCCATTTTCATCTCTTTCAATAGCCTACGTGGAGAGAATCTGAAACCCAAAATTGTGGGGAATGTCTTTYAGATGTACATTTTGCATTCTGGGAGATAGTGGCTATCTTGCAGTTCTGCATTTTTCTGAAAAAAAAAGCACTGGAGGAAGTGGCTTAGGAGTCGTAGGGAGGTAGAAATCTGCCTGAGAACCATGAAATCCAACAATTTGTGAATTTGGAAAGACAAAGGTGTTTAATACCAATCAATTGCTTTTTCTTAAATAACATGGCATTTCTTCAGACTTCACCACATCCTGCTCTGCCAGCTGCCTGCACGTCCCTGTGTGGCCAAGGGTGAAGCTGTGCCTTCCAAGGGGATTCCTGGAGGCACAGATGTGGGAAATGGATTTGTAGAAAATTCTTAAAATTTGATAGAAGGTTTACATAGAGAGGTGAATGTGTGTGTGAATTCTCAAACCAAAAAGAAAAGCCAGAAAACTTAAAGGAGACTTCATTCCTTGCTTCCCCCTTCCCCCTGTGTATTTGTATGTAAACTTTGAGATAAGAAATGTTGACTTAGAAATGCTATGGAATAGGATAGACATTGCTGAGAGAGAAACTGAATTAGAAGTAAGTTTTAAAGGATGGTTTTGTAAATAAGACTAGATATTTTGGAGAAATAGAATTATGAAAGATGTATAGTAGTAGRATTTATGAGGGGTAATTTTAGATTATTGGTTTTAAGGTATTTATAACTTAGTGTGGTAAAAACCAATAGGCTAAGAAATGCTTATAGTGTATTGCAATTGGGAAATAGTTGGGTTCTGATTGTGATGGTGTGAATCATAACATGTGTATCATCTCACCCTTCTCATAAGACTGAAAATGGAATAAAAGGTTTTTAAAACCCCTCTGAGTTGCCCATCTCTGGGTCAGAAAAGGGCATTGTCTGACACACAGAGACTTTGTGCCCACACAAATAGAGGCTTCACTCACACATTCACCTCTCAAGAAAAAGGTGGAGAAGCAAAATGTGTGGCTGGTTTAGGAACCCAAAGCTGACAAACAGACAAACACAGACACACTGGAGTTAAGGCTGCTTTGGGGCCCTTGGTTTTCCTCCTTGTGTGCAGATCATCCTGGTTCTGCAGCAGTACCAGCTGAGCACCCTTCCTTCCACCACTGCTCTAAAAAATGAAGTCATTACAGTGTTGATATTAAATTTTGCATAAGAGAGTTACTTCTCTGGAGTTTAGAAGGGGCTTGCCTCCTGCTCCAAGAAGCAGYGCTTTGTTTGTGTCTGTCATACATAACTGGGCCAGGTCCTCACCTGGTGAAAATTTATGCCACAGCCAGTGAACGCTTTCCCATCACATATTCACACAAGCTTTATCAGCAACTTCCTTTTTTTGTCCCTTAGATTTTATCCTGAAATGTAGACAAAAAATTTATGTTCAGTGTCGGACAGAAAAAGTTTTATGTGCCACAGTAATTCAGCTGCTGATGAGAGGGATCTTCTTTGTCAATAGTTGCATTTCACTACTACTAAAATCTTTTCTGTTAGCAAGCAGATAAAATCTGCTTTGGCAGTATCTGTGCTCCTTTGCAGGTAAAATCTTCTCCATCAGCAACTATACTTTCCACTCAGATTTAATTTTCTCTCTCAGAAGTTGCCCCTCTGTGGCAAAACTTCAGAAGCTATTTCACAAAGCTCTTGCTGCTATTGACACAAGTTATTGTAAACATTAAAACATTTATTAAAAGCTATAAAACTAATTCTCAAAAATATTTTTAAATTAAACATTTAAGCTTCTGCCTATATTTTTCTTGGTGTCAAACTTCCAAAGYCAGGAAACTTAAGGGAAACTTTATTCCTTGCCTCCTCCTTCCCCTTGCTCCAAACACTCATTTTATCTTTGCTGCAACTGCATTTATCACAGATGCTAMTGGATATACCTGTTTTTTTCTTTATAAGCATTGCATAAAGATTTCTGTCCATAATTTTGGGCTCTAAAATTAGGGTAGTAATAGAGTAATAGGCTTAAATGTAGGTGAAAGAGTCCCTAGAACTGTAGCAGCTAATGGACTGACAAGTACCTGCACAGTGTCTTCAGTATATTAAACAGGCTAAACAAATTAAATGAATTACCACATCACTGGCTCCCATGCTACTTGTGAGATAATAAATGCCATTTAAAGCAGTGTGTGCACATCAATATGCAATCTGAACAGGCATTGTTCTCTGTGATCCACGGGGCATTGCTGGGACAGCCAGCTTTGTTGTGCTGGGCAGCAGGAGGAACACTTCTCCAGACACTGCAATTCCAGCTGGTCCTAACAAAGCCAGCTCATGATCCTGTCAGTCTCTCCACTCGTTTCACCTGCAAGGTGTCCAGCTGCTGGTGATGGAGTTTGTCAGACTGCAGTCTGCTGTGCATTTGGAGTGGTCTCAAGAGCCATGGTGGTCCTGGAAATTGCTTTTGCAGAGGAGGAAATGCTCTCCTGCTGCCCCTACAGAGGTAAGGACCCTATGGGCAGCCATCACCACAGAGTTAACAATAACAACTGCAGCCTGAGCTCTTCAGAATTAAACCCTCTGGGTGATGTAGGGCCCACACTGTGCAATGTGTAATGCTCAGGGTTCAGACTCCTCTAATGAATTTAACCTCCCGTGGCCAGGGGCCATGGGGCAGTGCCCGCTCTTGAGGCTGCCAGCTCTTTAATAAACAAGCAAACAAAAAGAATCTGCAAACCAAAAAGAAGCAGAAAATTACTTTTCCGCTGAGTTACTTGGGTTAAAGTAATTTCTCACTGCTTGGATCCTCAAGGACATTCTGGAGAAAATATATTTGGAAGCCAGTCCTCACTGTAAAAGATTATATAGGTCAATTGTTTTCCTCCAAATCTCTTTTATATGGATATGATTCCTTTCATTTGTGGACTAAAGAGAAGCTGCAGAAATCCCTTCTTTCTTGAGTAAATGAAAAAAAAAMCACCTATAAATATTCTCTTCTAAGGCCTTCTAAGAAACTTGTGGGGGAGTTGCTACTTCTACACTTTTGAACTCTGAAAAAATGGTGTTCTGTTTTCTTTGGTTTAACTTCATAAAWATACTGCTCCTATTTCTTGTATTAGCAAACCTTTCCCAATTTACAAACAGCATTTAGGGGTTCCTAGTGGACAGTTAACCTGGGAACTGTGGGATTTACACTGGTCTGTTCTGCCACTGAGTCAGAAATCTGGTCATGCAATCACACATCACTATCTCACATCATATGTCATCAACAATTTTCATCAATTCTTTATTTGGTAATAAGCTCAGCCTTTATTATTTCGTCTAGACTGTTAGAAAATTGTTAGACCTTGTTGTTATCCYGCAGGAAATTCCAGCAGGAGGAAGTGTTCTAGGCAATGCTATCCCAGGAGCAAGAGTAAACAGGCTTGGCCCAGGAGAACAAAGCCTTGTGAAATACTCAGGGTCAGTACAGCCTCTCTAAACTACTCAGAGATTTCCTCATGCTAAAAAACTGAGTTTCACCAAAAAACTCACTGTGTTTGTAGGAGAAAGGCATGGGGAAGGGAAGGGAAGGGAAGGGAAGGGAAGGGAAGGG
>JACDOX010000283.1:667363-708845 GCA_014549065.1 Cardinalis cardinalis
TTGTTGTTGTTTTGTTGTTGTTTTTGTTTCTTTTGGTTTCTTTTTTCTTTTTTTGTCCAGATCCACTCCAATTTGGTAATTCTTTCAGAAGTATCACAAAGAATGTTCAACATCACTACATCACCACGCCCATCCTCTTGCCTGCCCTGGCACCATAGTTGCCACAATGGTGATAGTTGGGTTTTTCGTGCTGTTGTTGTTTTGTTGTTGTTGTTCTTGTTGTTTTTYATTGTTTTGGTTAGGTTTTTCAAATATTCATGGTTTCATATTTCATGGGTCTGCAGGAAATAAGTCATTCTTAGCACCACGTTTTGAGCTTCTGCAAAGGAGAAAGAAAGCCAAGACAATGCAACATTTAGTCTTTATTCGCTCTTTCAAATAGCCCATGGAGTTGTTAAGTTTTCTAGGTATAATCTTATGCATAAAACATGTGCCAGCCYGTTCACCTCTGGATGCTCAACTGGGAAACTGTCTATCATAGCAGCGAAGAAATATCACAGTATTTCTGTGTAGCAGCARTATTTAGACTTTATCAAGAATACTAATGTCGGTAGGGAAAGGTCACAGAGATTATAAAACAAGGGGTTTTTTTTCCTCAAGTAGTAACACTGCAAGTTCGTATTAACGGCTGTCACATTCAGGGAGAGTGGGGTTTATTTTCCTTTTAAAACAGTGGGTGCTTCACTAGATCTATCCGAGAGCATCCTGGATCGAGATCACTGGAAAATAATGACTCCACTTTGTAGTGAATTTATTTTGGCTTCTCTTCATACAGTTTGCATTAAATGTCTTCTCCAACATTGGGAAGCATGATTAGTAACATCCATCTTTTACTCAGCTGCACTGTTTATGATAGGCTTCACAAACAATTAGCATCACAACATTTTATTCCTTTGCTTGTATTTATCAATAATATGCAATCTGCAAAGAGCAAATCTRTGTCATGCTGGACAAATACAGAAACATTTTCAGAATCATTCTCTTCATCTCCTTCCCTTATGCAACATAAACTGATGAAAAACCTTTTCAGTCAGTGTTTGACAAGAAGGAAAGAAAAGAATCAGTGTGACAGGTCAGTGTGGAGCACCTCAGCCCCAGAAAGGAAGATATTTGTGTTTTGTCCTTTGGGATACTCACAAGCTCTCTAAATAATCTAAAATAAATTGCACAGGATACTCTTGACAGAAGTGTTGCTAGAAAGGGGATTTTACTTTACCCAGGCAAACAATGCAATACATTAAATCAATGCATGGTCAAAAATGGAAATTTTAGGTCTGGCCCCACAGATGTAGAAGATTGTCAGAGAAACTTTTTGAAGTCATTGGAAATATTGTCATCAGCTAAAACAGAGATGGAAATCTGGTTTGTGTCTTTGTGACACAAAGATATTGACCTTATGGACTGAATTTATCACTGAGTACAACAGAAGCAGAGGAATTAATGAGGCAGCAGATACAGCTGCAAGGAGGTCAAGAAGAGGGAAGACAGACATGTGCCAACCTTTTCTAAGGTTTTATTCACAAGTTGCAGCCTTTTCAATTGTCTTGACTAAGAAATACCTTCTGTTCTGCTGGGAGAGAATTGGATGATGCATTTGTGATCAGCAGCAGTATTTCTGAGCTGTTCACACATTTGTGTTTTAAGACAAGATTGGGAGATTTGTGAATTTTGAATGAGTATCTGCAGTGTTTGTTTAGAGATGGAGTGGATCTCAGTTTTCTTTCACTTACACCAGTTTTTCATTAGTGCTAATGCCAAGGATTTGTCATTATAAAGTACAGGAAAGGAACTTGTTGGTTTTGGTTTGGTTTTTTTTTTTTTAAGCTATTAAAATAGTGTATAGGTTAGGGAAAAGGGCCAGACCTGTAGCAAAGTGATACAGTGATGTTGATCCTGTCAGCAGTTCATTGTCCATCTGTGGTCCAGTATTTTTTCTGCACCAGTGGATTATTGCTAATATTGCRCTAATAATGCACTGATCGCAGAGCCCAGCTGAAATCTGATATGGGAACTTCACTGAGGGTTCTGTGTGTCTCCAATAAATTCTGTGTAAGTCAGGAAAGATGAAAACTTCCAGCATTAGTTTCAGGGAAAAAAAGTGCAATTTTCAGTCCTTTTAAGCTGCTAGCAGCCTCTGATGGTGGGTGCTGCTGAAAAAGCTTTTAAACCCCAGACCCTAATAAGGTTTGGTACTGTTCTGTTTTCTGAAATCCAACTTGATTGGAATTTTTTTCACTTTGCAACACTGAGTGTAAATCTGTGCTCTGGACTGTTAAAGTGAGCTCTGTTTCATCTGTGGCCTATTTAATACCATTGCAGCTGAGGCCTTTATTATTTTTTTCCCTTCTTCAGGCTACATATATTTCCTGACAGTCTGAAAAATAATCATCATTTAGTAAAGAATTAAGAGGTTGGAGTAAATTAATCAAAATAAATTTAATCAATTTCATCTCTTAATATGTCAAATCAATTCTTTCTAAAGTTTTCTGAGAATGTCCATTAACTATTTTAAATAGTTTGCATAACATGCTTTGAATGGCACCCCTTCATTTAACACACCACTGTTTCTTCATTTGGTTTCTGTCCTGCAGAGTTCTGCCTTGTTTCCTGTTTGTCTGTGGCCAACTCTGCTCCTTCTAAAATAATCAAAATAACCAACCAGATACAGTTTTTATTTCAGTTCCACAAACACCCTTTTTTTTTTTAACCTACAAAAAAAAAGGATGATTTTGTTTGTTTCTTTGTTTTCAAGCAGCTGAAAGTAGGATGACAAGAGACATGACAGTGACTGGGGCAATGGAATTTAGTGCAGAGATCCAGGCAGCTGAAACTCTGTGAAATGATGGCACAAATTTCTCATTAATTGTAACTTGCAGTAGTATATCAGTAAGAATTGAGGAGTAAGGAAGAAAATGTAAAATATTTGCATGAAATGAAAGTATCTTTTATGTCTGTTTGTATTTTTGCAGCTCCCTGAGGGGGAAACAAAAAGCTTGATTTCCAGGAGGAATTCCTGCCACAGGTTCTTGCTGACCTTGAGAAGCTGATTAAGATCTGTCAGTGTAGTCAGGAAAAGACAGTTCAGAGCCTGGGGTGCCCTGACCCCATCCACGAGCCTGTCTTGATTTGGAAGTCCCAGAATAACACAACTCAGAGGCTTTGAGACCAGAACTGTCTCTCCTTATACCAGTTCAGGGCTCAGGAATATTCACCCCTATCATGCGGACAAATTCCCCAGGTCTGTCTGTGCTCTGGCTCTTAGTCTGTAAATTCTGAAGGAATATTGCTGTGCCTCAGCCTCACCTTGTTGCTGTGAGAATAGAAGCACTGGCTTGTTGGAATATTCATCCAACCCACGAGGGGATCATAAAAAAAAGCTTTTTCAGCCTTTCTCTCAAGGGTTTAAGGAAGTATTCAGCTCCCTATATTCAAAAGTAAAGGAATTTGCTGTGGAGCTTTGGCTGTCTGGACAATGTAATGGGAAGATGGCAGTCTCAGCATGTGGGACATCCAGCTGGGAGATTGGATTCTTATCACTAAGACTAGAAAGGGTTGAGATCAGCTGCAGCAATCGAGCACAAAAATATTACAGAAAACAATCAGTGTGGTGCTTTGTGTCCTGGGCAAAGGAAAATCTCGCTTTTCAGAYATCCAGAACTGAGGATATTGATAAGTGCAGCTGTTCAGCATTCCCAACTGCCAATGCTTTGTAAGTTTAGAGCCTCCTTTCCCTTTCTTTTCTGAGTTTTTGTTCAGAAAACAGCATCTYGTTTTCTGTAGCCTTTTCTATGCATTTTCAGGGCTATCATTTTCCAGGCTCTCTTTTCCCTCTGCTGGGCTCAGGTTTCCCCCCAGCTCAGACACTCTCAGGATCCTGTTGGTCCCTGGGGTGTGAATTCCTGYGCTGGGCAGTCCTGGAGCCAGAGAGGCTTTTCCTGCCCTGCCTGCAGTGCCATCAGCCAGCCCAGCCCATCCCCAGGCTCACAGCCTGTAGCCATGATATTTTCTGAAAAATCCTTTCCTTAGGGTTTTTCCTCCTGAGAAGCTGAGAGGCCTCAGGARCAAAATGYAAMCAATGGTTATCTGCTGCTGTGRAATGCAACAGGTGCATCTGGGATTGGTCTCATGTGGTTGTTYCTAATTAATGGCCAATCACAGTCAGCTGGCTCRGACTCTCTGTCCCAGTCACAAGCCTTTGTTATCATTCCTTCTTTTTCTATTCTTAGCYAGCCTTCTGATGARATCTTTTCTTCTATTCTTATGATATAAGATATTATTTTATTTTACATAATAATAAAATAAYATAATATATTATTCTATGATATAAATTATGATATAATATATATCATAAAATAATAACTCAAGCCTTCTGAAACAYGGAGTCAGATCCTTGTCTCTTCCCTCATCCTCAGACCCCTGTGAACACAGTCACTACAGCCTGCTCTGCCCTCCCTCCCTTCTCCCATCCATCCCCAGCAAGGCTCAGGTACAAAAAGAGAGTCATGTGTTAATAGTTATTGCATGTTTGCCCTTGTGCCTGGATTTTCTGCAAGTTTTTCCACAGTAAGCTTTGATTTCAGTGCAAAACTGAAAAGATTTTCCTCTGAAGCTTTAAAAAATAAGTGATTTTCTGCCCTCCCACCACTCCCACCTTTACACACTCTCATCCCTCTCCACCCTTCAGCTTTCTGGTGGCACCAGGAACCAAAGGTCTTTTTTTGCATGAGAGCACAGCTGGAGCTGCTCCTCCTTGTACATCACTCACTGTCTGCTCCCCAGACCCCCAGTTTGGCCTTGCAGCCCTGGGGTGTTGGAATGTTGTGACTGAGAATGCAGGGGATTATTCTCTGCTGTTCATGGGCAAGGCTGGAGCACATGGCTGTGGTTACTGAGAGAACCCCTGCTTTAAGCTGATTTCAGGTGATTTGAGCTGCAAATTAAATAGACTGGACAGGAAAGAAAATGCTGCTGCTCCTGTTTTACTGCTGAGGTGAAGAGGGATTAAGGACTGAATTTTTTACAGACCACTGAAGACTTACAGAGTCAAATGGCTGCTGTGGTGCCAAGTGGGATTTTCAAATGCATGAAAATGTCCATCTCCTACCTGGAGGACTCACACCTCGATTTGTTTCTTTAGGTGTGTAAGAGCTTTGAAATCTGCTTCAAAGGCACCTGCTTGAAGCCACACAGACACCCTGGGACAGAGCACAAACCTCATCTCAGATCTCACTCATTCTTGTCCTGAATCTTAACACAGGACTTGTTCTCTTGAAAAACAGTAGAATTCACTGAAATATCTCAATTCACCTAAACTTTTCTGTATGTAACATTTCAGCTTATTTGTCTCTGTAGTTATAACCTGTTAGATCAGGAAATGCCTTAAACATATGTGGGGAAAATGCCAAGGATTTATCTTTCCTTTCTCAGCTCATCTTTTCTTGTTGATTTACTTATTTTTTTTTAAAAAAAGCTAGGACAAATTATAGAGTTTTACATTTTTTTCCTGCAAGTTGTGAGATTTGTGGTCATTTAATCCCTCCTGGGAAGAAGCTTCCTAGTGTGTCTTTCCATTCTGATAAATATTTTTCAGGTAGAAAGCAATACATTTGGACGAATAGAGAATCTCAGGGAGAGCAAAAGAAAGCCATYAGCAGCTGTGGATAAATCTCCTTCTCCTACAGGTTTTCCATTACACAGTGGGCACTTCCCAACACACCATGGGAGAAAGCATGATTTTAAGTGCCATTAAATGCTGCACAGCAAATATTCCCCTTGCACTGCAAGCATCCAGTGTAGCCCATGGGAAAAGGAACTGAGCTCAGTTCTGGGATCTTTATTTGCTCTCTGTGCTCTTCCTTGCTTCTCCTCAGACAATGTTCTGCTCCAAAGGATCTCAGCAACTCCCATTARGGAAGATGTGGAGAACAAGCCCTAAGATTGTGCTTGTTTTTTGCCCACCTCTCATCAAGTATTGCGTTTCATTTCCTCTCTATTTTTCATTTTTCCTCTCTATTTTCCATTTATTTCATTTATTTGTTCACTTGCTCTTAGGGTTTTGATAGTTGTTTTTTTGTTGGTTTTTTTTTTCCTGTAGATGGTGGGATCCAGGGTTTGCACAGGGGAATGTTCTGTAGCATTGGAATTCTTGTTGCAGGTTTTCTTAAGGATTTCATGCTCTCTTCTGCAGCTGGACTTTTATATTTAGCTGGAACACTACCATTCTCTTTCAYACACCTTTTATATTGCAAACAAAACCAATGGCATTGAAGTTAATTAGGATATCTTGGTAATTCTGAGCAGCGAAAGCTGTGGAAGGAGGAAATGTGACTGAAGTTCTTATGAAGAATCCAAGAGGAGCAAGAAATGAGCAAGAGCAGAGATTGTGAGAAAACAACAAAAAATCAATTCTTAAAGATCAGGGCTGGGTTTCCTGGTTCCTTTGGGGTTTAGGGACAGGCTGGGCTCTCTCTGAGCTCTCTGTCCCTACAAGGAGGTTCTCAACCCTATGGAAAATCTATCAGAAGGGCAGCTGGAGGAAAGGCTCAGCTRCCACAGTAAAAAGAAGCTGTAAATAAACCTGTGTAACAGAGAAATAGAAAATCTTAAATGGCCGCAGAACTCTAATCTGAACAACATTTTTGCTTAAATATCTGTCAAAAAATAAAACATAAATCAGGTTTCAAAATGTGACTTGCAAACGCAAAAACGCACCTGAAATCTAATTTATATAGGGTCTGCATTTGAAAGCTGCTATCCCACATAAGAAAAGTGGGGTTATATTGTTGGCATATCAAGACAGTCCCACTGGCTCCTGATAGCTCTGATATTATTGCCTACTGTAAAGAGAGCTTCTGGCTTTGATTTTAATCATATGTTCTTCATTGCAAATATCTGCTGCCTTCCTGCTTCCAGCAAGCAGATAAAGGATAACCAGGATGTCACAGGTACACCAGCAAGAGGAGGAGAAAGTCACACCCAGGGCCACAGTAAGAAAAGAAGTTATTTGTGATCTAGCAGTGAATCAGCCTCTCTCTTTCTGATTCTTTTCTTTTGAATGAGTTACAGTCATGTCCTGCATTAATATTTTTGCTTAGTTTRCTAGGAAATGCAAATGAAAATAAAATAAAAAAAGTTAAATTACTTTGAGGCTTTCTTCATCCACCAGCCAAATGTATATACCTCAGAAACTAATATAGCTCTTTGATGGGAATTGCTTATTTTCTGTTGACAGCTTTTTAGTGAAAAAGATAGAAATCAGATTGAATTTCAGCAGTGAGAAATTGAGAGCTTGTTCTACCAGCAGGAATCTCAAGGCCTCTAATTTTACCTCTGTGAGCAAAGATGAACCAAGAATATCAGCAACCTACTTTCCTGCCACGGGGACAAACACAGCACCCTGAAAACTCACAGAGACAATCTGAAACAGAGATTGGCCCCAACTTGAGTGATTTGCCCTCAGCTTAAGCACTAGGTGAGCACAGCAGAGATGCTGGGGTGTGTGCTCAGGGCCCAGCAGGGGCAGCTGGCGGTGGAACAAAGCTCTTCTTGTCTTCGCTCAGCTGTGGCCCCTCCTGGTGGCCCCAAATCCCAGCCAGGCACCAATGCTGCACCCCTCAGCCCTGAGCAGGGCTTCAGCATGCACAGGGAATTTCTCCTGCCTCCCTCTGTCCCTCAGACCTTAAGGTTAYGTATATTAAATTTATTTTTTTATATTTCAATCAACAAAGGTCCATACAAACACTGCTATTGAAGTGAGCTCCACAGAATCAGAATGAGATCATGAAAATATAAATATCAAAGCATTTTGTCTYCTTTGTAGTGCACAGCAGCATTTTTCTGCTTTGTCCATTTATGTGTCCTATTCTGAGTAATCCAACATTGTTTTTTGTCTCTGCAATATATCTTCATAACAGTTCTTCTATGCAGCAGAGTCAGGAACCAGATCAGGCTAATTCTTTTCCATCACATTGTATTTTCTTGTGTCCTAATGCTATTATTTCATGCTCACTTCTTTCCTCATGGTATTTTTGCTGCATCACATTTTGTCTTTACCATATTGTYTTACTTCCTTTCATCTTGCAATTTTTTTTTCTGTCAAATGATTGTGTCACCTCAACAATCAGATGTGTGCCCTGGCACATTGGCTCACAGCATGTTTCCACCTAAAAACTCCCACCAAAACGTAATGTTCACACTGATTTATGATAAAATCAGTACATTTTTGTACTGATAAACGTACTATTTATGATAAAATAGTACATTTGCTTCTTGTGATTAGGTGCTAGTTTGTTTGGTTTCTTTAACATCAAAAAGATATCTTTTGATCATAAAAATCCTGATAAAACTGAATTAACAATCCCAAGTACTGTACAACAAGGAAAACCATAAGGATTTCTCTTTCTTCTGCAATTTMTATTTTATAGTCCCCACTAGAGATTGGCTACTTTAGAAAACCTTACTGCARCTCAAGAGGAAAATTTCCATCTCCAGAAGTGGGTGAGTTACACAAAGCTGAATCCAGCAGAGAACTGTGGCTCCTACCAGTTGGGTTTCCCAGGGCATATGGAAGAGATCTAATTCTGGATCAAGCCTGTGCTGAGACACAGCTTTGAGCAGCCCAGCCTGCCAGGGCCAGGGCTGCTGGCACCAATTTGGGCACTAAATTGGGCACTAAATTGGCACTGACCCCCCCTCACTGGGGTTTTATGTAAGGTACCATGAAGCTGGCAGCACACCAGCAAACCCTGGGGTGGCAGAGGAAGAGGTGACACTTTCTGCCCTGCTCTCCCTCTCCCAAGCCCCTCAGCAATCCTTTCCTGCCAGGGAGGGAAGGGTGCACCCACATCAGCCAGGCTCCTGCAGACACTCAGGGTGTGCTCATTAGAGAGGCTCCTGCCTGCTCCTGCCCTTGATTTCCCTCTGCAGCTGGCGCAGGTGACTGAACCCACACCAATGTGCTGCCTACCAACCTCTGGATTAATCTGCACCAAAATAGGGAGGTCTGAACTAGAGCAGCTGAGAAATTAGGCACATTGCCTATTGTGTTGTCTACAAGGTCAGTRTTCCCTTAAACACAAGACCTGTGGGTATGAATCTCCTAAATCCAGCCATGAAGCTGATGAGACAGAGCCTTGGAGCTCTGGCTGTGGAGATGCTGAGGAGCTGGTTTGACATCAAATGGTCTCCCAGTCTCGTAATAGGGACAGAAACTTTCAGTCAGAGCAGCAGTAGCAGCTCAAAGCGCCTTTGTTAAATTCCATCAAGGGTTACTTGCTATGTACACCCCCCTGCCCTGCTGGAGAGATCCAGGGGCTCAGGAAGCAGAGTGAATTGCCTGGCATCCAGCTCCATGGTCTCTCTCCAGACAGATGACAGCAGCAGAAAATTGGGTTCCACATTTACAAACTTAGTACACTAACTTAAATCAAAGTCAGCCTTGTTCTGCAGACAGGTTTTCCCATGTTCTCACACCTCTACTTTTAATTAAAATGCTGACAATCAGGGATAAGGGGAACAAAATACAAAGGTAATCATGTACAGAAAAACATATTTCACCAGAGCATAAGCTATTAGCACTTCCTCGGCTATCTGATCATCTGACAGGCTTAAGGGGAACAGTGATGTGAATTTCAAATCTCCAGCTGCTCCCCCAGGAGCCTCTGTCTCATACAGTTTGTGCTGAAGTGAGACAGTGGAATACAAAAATGAAGGCAAGGAAAACACAGAGTGCTGCAGGATGGATAAACAGAGGAACAATGCTAAATTCAAGCCTCTCTCAGTGCTGCTGCCTTTGATGCATGCAGTGGCTTAGGAACATCTGTCTCAGAGTGGGATAATCCCACACCTGAACCAGCATTTGTCACTCCTGGATGTTTAGCTCTGTAGGACTCAATGCAGTCAGGAAATTAAGCAGATGTCTAATGCTGAACAGATGAGCTCTTTCACTGAAGTCAAAACCATCACGATTAAATGTTCACCCTTGCTCAACTCAGCCTGAGGGAGGGAGCTTGTTTCAGAGGTTCTGARTGGCCTGGCCACACTGCAGAATGTCCTTTTCCACCAAGGCACTCTGAGCTGCTCTGACTTCCCTTGGATCACTTTTTCACACTCCTATCTGTGCATGAATTGATTTCCAGTCACTCAGGTGTTCCCTGTGACTGGTCTGACCCACCCAGCTGCTGTGTGTGGGCAGCCCTGCAGAAATCAGGTGCTCAGCTGCTTTCCAGCATTGTGTYCTCCTACAGGAACAAAAAGATGATTTTTATGCCTGGGAAAGCTGCAGCTTAAAAATGCCATGAGAGCTGACAGAAGGATCCTGACTGCTGAAAGAGAACAGGATTGGAAATGATACTTCCCTGCCTGCCTCCAGTCACATTCCATGGGCTTTGGGACGGGGAAAGGACCTGAAGAGCAAGGATTATACCATGTGTATTTACAGTGATCTACCTATCAAGGGTGAGGGTAGCAAGAACTCCTTCAGTAATGGGGTTTAGCACAATTTTAGGTTTTTATTTCACTGGAAGCTTTTCACACCTAGCCCAAGGATGTGATGCTTGCAGCACCCAGGGAGTACAGCAGACCAGGCAGAGCACAGGTCAAACATAATTGCAGCTCTCATGTTTGCTCTCATGCCCTGGTGTCACTGGTTAAGTAGGATTTTCTCCATGTGGAAATAATTTCCACATCTTAGCTCCTGAAAGAAGCTGAAATGATGTGTGTGTTCCACARGTAACCTCATCCTAGCAGGCAGACACACTCAGGATTTTGCAGCTGGGTTTGCTGTGCTCCTGGCTGACCTTGGGCACACCTGAGTGTCCCTGAGTCCGTGGCATGTGGTCAGATGGGTATTTCTAATTGCAATGTCTTTGGCATGTTGAATATGGGGAATGAACTTCTTGCAGTGTTTTCTTTCCTTGCCCCTGGGCCATCCCAAGCTTTTTTTTGCATACAAATACCCCCTGACTCTTGTAAAATGTACACTGAGCTCTGCTGGATTCCTGTGGCATGGATTGCCCTGTGTTCCCTCTCTGCTCACCTGCGCCACATCTTGGCTTGCAAAGGATAATTATGGTTGAAATAAAGACAAAAGGKGCTTTCCTTATTCCTGGCCCTTCATGGTAAAGCTTGTCCAGTGCCAGATGGGAAAGCACAAGCAGTTGCTGGGTTGGTTCTAAGGCTCTTTTTCATGTGCATCATTTTTCATGTCCTTTAGGAGGATGGATGGGATGAGTTCTTTAAAAAGGCTGGTTTATCAAATGATATTTATCATAAAATATCTCAGTTCTATGTCATTTATAGCTGTAATTTAATTATACCTAATATGTTTCCCTAATTGKGATATTGACTATTTTATAGGAATCAGAATGAGCCTTTTGATCATCTGTAGGTACAGCTTCACTAATAGGCATAAATCAAAATGCCTTAGATCAGTCTTGTACCCCTAAGGCATAATGTAAATGATGAAGGGATGGGACTTCATTTTGTCATGTTCTCTTCAAATATCAAGTTATATTAAAGAAAACACTTTTCTCAATCACAGGTGCATGTACAAAGAATGAGTGACAGCTTGATGTCATCTCTTTGATAAGTCTACTCCCTTGGCATTTTTAGATGTACTTTCATAAATGAGCTTCAATTCGTCTTGCACAGAGTGGAATTGTATCTCACTGTCTGCAGAGCTGTATTTAAAAATGTGCTTACTACTCCATAATTCACAAAGGATGGGGAAGGGAAAGGAAAAAAAAAAATTATTCTTTGTGTATTTTGCTAGAGACCACCAGGGAAATGTGCATGTTTGTTCCTAAAAGCCAAAGCACCACGGGGAGGAAGGCACACTGAGGTCTGTGCAGCTCCACCACCAATCTGGCAATTTGTTATATGATGTTTTTACATGCTGGTACTCAGGGGATGATCCTGCACTACCAAAATCTCTGCCTGGGAAAGGAAAAAGGCAAGTAGAAAACATTTCTTAGCTCGAGCAAGTCCTTTGTGCAGCAGGGAGTGCCTCTGAGCATGCCTGGGCAAGCACAGGTACATGCATAGCTGCAGACAAATCCACAGCCTGCAGTTCATTTGCACAGTGGATTTCACACAGCCATATCACTTGGTCTAAAAAAAAATATGAGTTTTTGATGGTGTTGGGATAGGGCCATCTTTTAACTCTAAGGGAAGGCCATATAAGTAATATGAAATATTTGATGTGTTTGTAGAAGTATGTTTTATATTGCATATAAAATATCTGTTATATAGTGAAAGGGGGTGGAACRAGATGAGCTTTAAGGCCCCTTCCACCCCAAACAAATCTGTGATCCTGTCATTCTGATGTGAGAAATACAACAGCACTCAGATCTCCAGCTGATACGAATTGTCATCTTCCATTTCACATCTTAGAGGACTTTTAAAGTCTTACCTCCACAGGGTTGGGCTGTAGATCTTTCTGAACCATRCAGAAAGCAGTTTTCTTACAAGCAATTCACACAAATGGATGAAGAGAGAACATGGATGGCTAGAAATGGCAGAAAGGTGTGTCCTTTGGTTTGTTTTACCCTGACACTGCTCATTTCCCTKACTCTCTCTCCATGATTCCTGTTTTCCCTCTCTGGAGMCAGAAGTGTCTCTGCCATAACTCATCAGGGCTGYAGGAGAAGGGGGTTTGGTCATGGCTGTATCCATGGGTACCACCACAGCACAAATAATCATTTTCCACAGAGAATCTGCCCCATTCAGCCTCTGAAATGCCCCAATGCAGCAGCTTCTGCAGCACCTGCAGAGTCAGACCCATCACTTCTCAGTCATTCCCATCTGCCAACAGTTGCCTACTGTTATTGCTTCTTTGAATTTTAATCTGACATTTACCCTAGCTGGAAATGCATTGCCTCATTTACTTTTCGTGCTCTCCCCCCCTTCCATTTACTTCTAAATAATCTTTTTCTTTARATGATTTTCATGAAATTGCCACTAAAAAGAGTCCTGTTTGAGCTGCCTCATTTGAAAACCGTGAGATAGTGCAAGACATCTGAAGATGTCATTGTAACACATGAAAAGCACTTCAGCCTGCACATAAACACTATCAAGTGGAATTTGAACTGAAGTTATAAGCTAGGCTGAAATGATATTTTGTTAATAATTGTCAAATATTCCACAAATAGCACAATCCTAAATAGCACTATTCTGAGCAATGAGAGCACCACGTAACATGCTGAATTTTTAAACAGAGYTGAACAGAATATAGAATTTCTATTTGGGAAATGTGGACATCTTGAAGTTCAATTTTGTTCAGAAATGGAACAAATATCTTTCCTACAAAAGGAAAATTCTAAATAGCTGCTTCAAAAAGTAATGTGCGTTTCAAACTCAAAAGTTTAGATTTAAAATTGTCTTTTTATTTCTTATTATTTCGATGTCAGAGTTTGGTTAAAGAAATGTCAGTGTATGGGAGAATTTGCTGAGAACAAAAGCATCATCAGAGACTGCTGATTTTTTTATCAGTACAATAGAGAAGGAGCTGTTTTCTATCTCCWTATGTGGGATAAAGCTTCACATTTTTTACTACTGCCAGATCATGAAATAATGTGAATAAAAATATGGAATATTTTAAATTAAATTTTAATGCTGAAATAAATATACAATTTTGATAAAACCAGTTCAAGGTTTTTTAGAAGAAGTTTCAATGAGAAATGTTTAATAAGAAGCAAAAATAAGCAAAGCTCCATTTCACTAATGGGAAAGAGAAGCTTATTTTTCCAAGAGAAGCTTATTTTGTGGGAAATATATTAAACCAATTCTTTCACTTATAATCTCAGGATACATTTACATTCAATCTATGTCAAGCAGGCAGTGAATTGCTGTTACAATATCCACTGTCTTCTTTGGCAACTGTTTTACTCAATAATTCTGCTTCTAAAATGATTATTTGTGCTGTGGATACAGCCATGACCAAACCCTCCTCTCCTGCAGCCCTGATGAGTTATGGCAGAGACACTTCTGGCTCCAGAGGGGGAAACACAGGAAGCATGGACAGAGAGTCAGGGAAATGAGRAGTAAAACAAACCAAAGGACACACCTTTCTGCCATTTCCAGCCATCCATGTTCTCTCTTCATCCATCTGTGTGAGTTGCTTGGCAAGAAAACTGCTTTCTGYATGGTTCAGAAAGATCTACAGCCCAACCCTGTGGAAGAAAAGACAAAWCTTGCTCAGTAACAAGCAGGTGAAGCCTGGTCCTGCCTCCTGTCACCCTTCAGGGTCCCAGTGAAGGGCAGCAGAGCAGCAAGAACGATGCAGTTTCATTTTGGTCTGGCTAGAAATGAAAGACAAATGCCTTTAAGAGTTATCAAGAGTAAGGAGGAAAGGAAGCAGAAACATGACAAGAATCATGGGGGAGGTGTGTGTTAGCCCAGGCTGCTCCTGTGAGGGCYGGGTCACCTCCAAGGGACGCAGGCCATGGCACTGTCCTGGCCCAGGGCTCTGCTCCCAGCCTCAGCACAGCCAGCTGTCACCAAAGATTCTCCTCTGGTTCTCCTTTCTTTCCATGATAGCCCAAATTGAACGCTTGCCTGGCCTTGTATCTGTCATGTCAGCTTTTCAGGCAGTGCACGTTGTGTTCTGAGCTGCAGAGCTGTGCTGCCCTTCCCCAGCAGCTCACGGGGCTCATCCAGTGCCTCTAATGGAGCAGGCCTGAGGGACAGCAGCACACAGCCTGCTTTCACATTTCTTCTCCACTTTCAAAATATGGGAGATATTAATAGTACAAAGGACTGCTCCCAACTGCTTTGATCTCCACAACATTTCTGCTCTTTCAGCCTCCGTGTCACCACTGATGCCATGTTCCATTACTATTTTCATTATTCCAGCCCATAGCCAATACTCTTCTCCCCTCTTGTCTGCTTTAACCCCAGAGGAAGGAGGGGAGTGAGAGTGCTGCAGCAGGACCCCCTGAGAGCTCGGAGTGATTGAGGGGCTCTAACAAACCTCCTGGGACTCTTGAGCAGGTTTATTTTCAAAGATAGTTGTTGATCAAAAGAAAAAAAAAAATAAAAAAAGGATGCATAAGCTGCATTCCCCCCTTGGAATAACCTCAAAGGAGATGTGCCTCAGAGTCATGTTCCTGCCATGCTTCTCCTTTGCTTCAGGGCAGCAGTAATTTGCTGTAAAGCAGAGGCAGCAYAAATTCCCCGTGCTGACAGAGGGTCAGCTCGTGTGCCCGTCATGAGAGACGGGAGAGAAAGCACAGCAATAACTCCTGGGGCTTCTCAGGAGGAGCAGCCACCATAAAACTCACCCACCTCCATCCTGATGTTCCACACGGGTGACATTTGAGGTGAAGGGGGGAGGAATCTTAATTTTCTTTGTCCCTGACTCAGCATGGAGTCAAAGTCATTATCGAGTTGGAAATGTCCTGTTTTGGTGACAGGTTACCACCGGCTCTGGGAATTGTTTTCTGTTTTCTTAAACAAAGGAACATCCAGCAAGAGAACAGAGACCTCATTTGAATTTATTCTGTTACTGTGTGATTAGCACTATTTCAAACGTTGTAAATAGCATTATAATAAAGTGTTTTGATTTAGAAGTGCTTAACAATTTACAGTAAATCACAAAGTAAGCCATGAAGGGACAGTTCTTCACAGAGGGGTGTGTGTCTGTGCACACAGGTCCTCACCATTTGCAAACAATGAGATACTGGCAGTAGACACACCATGCAAAGTCAATTATAAAGAAAAGTAGGTTCCTCTTCTTAATTAAATAAACCCATAAATAAATAGGAGACAGCAGTACTACAAAAGGCAAATTGTTCTTCAGCTCCTGAGTAAGACATTCAGTGGGAAAGAACTGACAAACAGGATGCAAGTATAATATCTCCTCTCATTAAAAAATGCATTTTGAATACAATGGACATGAAAAAGTGCCTTAAAATGTTACTCATACTTTATGGAAAGCTGTGGTTGCTTTCTGAGAGAATGAGCAATGCTGCCTAGAGAACAGAGCTGGACACAGCAGCCTGGCTSCTGCCCTGGGTTTGGTTTGTCTCTTGAGTTTTGGACATGGTCAGGTATCAGCTGGTGATCTTGTCTCCACTGCAAAGCTTTCAAAGGTCCATCCTTAAATTACCTTGCAGCTAGGTTAAATTATTATTATTATGCAAGGAAATTTTTCTTTTCCTTGTCTACAGTGCACGTTTTCACACACATTAGAAAGGGAAAACAAAGATGTTTGCCAGTCCTGACTCTGCTGAGAAACCTTATCTAGGGAAAATGAAGTTGTGTCAGACAGGTGAAGGACTCTCCCAAGCTATTAATTCATGTTGAATAATTCATTAGCTAACACTCCTAAACTCTGATAGTCCCRGGTAAATCCCAGAGAGGGGTTTTGTGGTCCCTCAGCCATGCTCCTCATCAAATGCATGAAGTTTTACATAATAAGAGGATGTGGGAGTGTTTTTAAAGAGATATTTGTTCTGGAATTTGTAATTAGTGCCCARTGTGTGATGGTGCAGGTGTGTGTGGGACTGGAGGGAGTGCCCAGAGCAGCAGCACAAACCCTACAGGCCCTGAGTGCTGCTCTTGGAGGCACTCCCTGTGTGCTCTCCCTTGGAAAATCTGCTGTGGGCTTCACTTGGAACTCAGACTGTTGAGCTCCTAATGCAGAATTTAGGAAAAAATCCTTCCTCAGCTGGAACATCAGTGGGAAATGCAGAGCCAGGGTCTCACCTGATGTAAACTGGRGGGGATTCACAGAAATCAATCAATCCATGGGCATTGGGAGCCAGGTGTGGGCAAAACTCATGCTGAGCTACACTGAAGGGGAATCAGGCTTTGAAAGTGCCAAAGAGATGTGAATACAAAATTTACCTTTGAAATTCTCAGGGATTCATGTGCTGCAGACATCTTGCCCAAAAGCACCCTCTCCCTCGAAGTTATTACAGGAAAACTGAATAGGCTGCAGTCACTATTTTCCCTGAGTTCTTATGGAACATAAAATGGCCACTGAATTAAACTTTAACAAATAGATCTTTCAAAAACTAAATTAATAAACTTCCTTATTTCTCCACTATCTAAGTTCATAGCCTTTACTTAATGATGATGCACTTGATTAAATAAAATGAAAGAAAAATGGAAGTTCTTTCAGACGTTAAAATTAATAATGAGTTTAGACTTAATCCAAAAGCAATTTAACTTTAAACATTCATATGAAATTAAATGTGCCATTGAATTTGCTATATAAGCAAGCATTAATCTTATCAATCTATGAAGACTGGAATGTTATACAGTGACCCATTAATTTCAAAGCCTAATACAAGGTCTGTTTAATGCCTTTAGTCTATTAAAAAGTGTCATCCTACAATATAACTGCTTTTTCATACACGTTTAAACCCCAATTCATTCTGTTASTGCTTTGATCATTTGATAATCTGTTCTGACAAGATTATGGCTCAAAAAAAATCCCAAAATACATCATTTCTTTGCATCTACATTTGCTCCAAGTTTGAACTTTAACACCAATAAAGTCTTTATTAGCAAATACAAGGATTTGAACAGTTGGTGTTGGTGCTTATGTTTGTTGTAATAAATGTCCAACCCAAAATAGATTTCTTTTTATCAGGTGCTATTTAGACCAACAACCTCAGCTATATTCTGAACTCTGTCTCTTCCAATGCAGTGGAGAGAACTGTGCCACAAAAAAAAAACCTGCTCATTGAAAACATCTCTAAAAGAAAAAAGAAGATTTTCATTATGAGGGATGCCTTTGGTGTGATTTATTTCTGTTTGAAAGAGATGTGTTGACCATGGTGCCTTGTGCAAGCATGGTGAAAGACCATAAACTTTGCATTCAAGGTTTCTTTACAACACTGCAAGTCATGGTGCTTGACAAAATTAAAATTGAAAAAAAACCACAACAAAACTGCCCTTTTTAGTTAATGAGATAATTCAATATCAGAACTTAATGGCATGATGTGTTAGCTCCTGCCATRGAAGGTCATGGTTTGAAATTTCTGTTTCTAATCAGTATCTGCTCCCACAAAAACCAATCAGAGGGAAAGGTTGATATTTAAATATGTTTATGTTACTAAACAGGTGTTCCAGTTTGACATACTATACCTAATTCTACCTAATTTYCACAAATCTAAGGTCAATGAAAAATTACACTTCTTAAATAAGACAAAAACAGTTCCAGTGTGGTTGTTAACTGTAAAGAATAATAAGCAGCTTGATGAATGCCATGTTCCTTGAGAGTGCACTCCAGAAATTTCTGCAAAATTCCAGCTTTTTTTTTTTCTGTGCAGGAGTGTATTTTCTTTGGCTGTAATATTTTCCTTGACTTATATCTGCCTGCAGCAGCCTGTGAAATACGGATACAGTTCTGCTGCATCCTTGTACAAATAAATGACTGTTATTAACCTTTCAGAGTCTCCCCTTTGTGCTCCTGTGCTCTGATTAGGAATGCCAGGCTATGAGCAGATTACTTGTGTAAACTCGTGCAGCTCATTGGAGCATTTCCCAATTTACATTGGAGACTGTGTTAAAGCCTGACCTGCTAAATGGCAACGTGCTCCTTTTCAAACACCTTTCCTTGCATTCAGAGCAGAGGGATCCCATTGCAAGGGACAGAAGGACAAAGGAGAAGCCTGGTGGTTATTTTGTGCTACGGTCCAACAGCTCCACTAAAAAGCAATGCTCAGGAGGTTATTCAAGCAGAAGCTSAATTCAGGTAATTACACATTTAATAACAAAATCACAGGTTTTCCTAAGGGTGTTCATGTCAGGGTGTTACTCAGAAGACTTTCACAGTAGCAAGTGCTTGGTAAACTTGTGAGTCTCTGGGCTGCTGTCAAGGCTGGCTCTGATCATCTGTTTTACCTCKTGGAATCTTATCCATGGCAATGTTGGAAGGCACTTAGAGAGCAGCCACCTGTAGCTGCACAGTACCWGCAGCTGCAACCTGTGTCCAAAAAGGGTATTTTGGCTCTGGTGTCTCAGGGATGGCATATCAGGAACTGATGGATCCAAAAACACCTGAGGTTTTCTGTGTTTATTGAAAATATATTTCTTAATTTTWATTGGGAAGTGCACTTTTCTCATACCTCAATGGTTTGACAGATTGTTAATTTTGCTGAATTTTTATTTTGGGAAAAATAGTGGCAYAGGACGATGAAGCACTTTTTTATTTGTTCAGCTGTTATATTTTCTAACAATATTTTTATTTTTCCTTTCAAATGAGGCCTTCCTTTCTATTCTGTATTCTACACTAAAGTGCAGTTGCAACCAAATGAAGCATTTTGATTTTTGTCAAAATAAAATCTGTCAGGAGCTGGCTTGAGACAGTATTTTGGTTTGTTACGGTTGGAATCTTCTTTCATGGCGAATTTTGAAGTGATAGGATTTGTTTCCTGATGGGCATGAAACCGGTTTTGAAATTACAAATTCTTTAGAAAAATGAAAATGCCATTCTTGTCACAGCTCTGGTGCTTTTTAAGTTGTTCCCTGTTCACTTGCCCTGTGATAAAAATAGGATGTTGAGAACATTTGCCACAAGTAAGTGCTAAACGTAAGCGGAGCAGATTTTCCTCATGAAGTTCTGCTTCAATTAATATTGCACCCTGATCTGGACTGGCTGAGTTAATCTCCAGCACATAAATCTGGGTACCACCATCACCATCAGCAGTCAGAACTGGCACCATTGGTTTAGAGTAATYAAAAACCTGATGAATAAGCAAAAAAACACCCAAAAAACAACACGCCCCACCTTGATTGTTCCATGTCGCAGACATCTTTTGTGAAAATCCWTTTCTTTAGGMTTTTTCCTTCTGAGAAGCTCAGAARCAAAATGTAAACAATGGTTATCTGCTGCTGTGGAATGCAACAGGTGCATCTGTGATTGGTCTCGTGTGGATGTTTGGAATTAGTGACCACTCACAGCAGAGCTGGCTCTCTCTCTGTCYRAGCCACAGACCTTTGTATTCMTTCCTTTCTATTCTTAGCCTTAGCTTACCCTTCTGAGAAGAAACTTTTCCTTCTATTCTTTTTAGTATGGTTTTAATGTAATATATATCATAAAATAATAAATCAAGCCTTCTGAACATGGAGTYGACATTCTCGTCTCTTGCCTCACCTGAAAACCCCTGTGAACACAGTCACAGTTCCAGTCTTCTTAACAGCTCTAATSTAAGAGGTTGGATATTGGGTGGGGTTTTTTTCAGGCATTTGGATATGGGTTCTTGGAACACACCAGCAGCTGAAGATCTCATTCTCTGTCTCTTTGTGACTCCAGGTGAAGAGCAGCACGTGGTGCCAGCAGCAGCTGATGTGGTACAACCAGGGCACGACTGAAAAAGAAACCCCACCTTTGATTTCAATTCAAGATTTTGATATTGCAGCCTGCATAATGAGCTGCCTCTCCAGYTTCTGCTTTGGCAGAACCACAAGCTCTCCCAGCAAGTTTCCAAAGCAGGGAGCAGCCCTGAGTGTTGCTCCCATCTGTCTGACACAGGCTGCCACCCCTGCAGCTGGAGCGGAATGTTTGTGCTGCAGTGTTCACCCAGATGCCTCAGAAACGACTCCTTGGCAAGSACAGATTGAGCCAGCAAGCCTTGCCATGAAACCTGTTTTCTGCAGGGGTTGTGCAAAATACCAGCTGGGATTTGCCTGAGGCATTGAACAGGTTCTTTTACATAGGAAAAAACTCTAAACATACTAAAACCCTACATTTTTATCAAGTTCTCTCAGTTTTCGTCTCCCAGATAAGTGAGTGCAGTTCAAACAGTACATCTCTCAGGAGTGTAACCCTGGAGCTTTTGCTATTCATTTATTTATTCTTTGTCAGCTTCTTCTGCTTTAGGGGTAGATAAGTTATTACTTWTTTGGTTTGTATCCTTTTTTCCTGAGAAATGCTGATGGCAGAGTCAGCAGCCAAAATCCCATGGCCCTGGGAGCTGGGAGTTCCTTTCTGGAGTGAATTTGTTGCCTCATCAACATTTCACAGGACCACAGGAAGGGTCTGGCTGGGAGGGAACCAGACCAGGCCTGACTTGAGAACTTCCACCTTTTGGAGACTGCTTTATGTGCCTCCTGTTGCAGTGCTAAACTACCCTTGCTATGATTTTTTTCTCTCTTACATCAGGTCAGAAGTATTTATGAACATGTCGGTTATATCAAGTTCAGGAAAAATATTTCCAGACCATAATTAAAAAGTAAAGGATGCCTTAAAATAGAAGAAGCAACAAAGGATGAAAACATTTTCACTTCTACTTCCTGCAGGATTGTGCACTGTAGGAAAACAGCACAATTCCATCACTCAGTGAAAGCCAAGTTTGGGACCAGATCCTGAGATGTCACAGTCACAGTCCCCCTGCACTTCACCACTGTGGCTGGGGATATGGATTTTGATTCATTTCCCTCATGACAAAATCACACCACATTAACCTGAATTAGGGCAAGAACCTAAACCTTCCACAGCAAGAAAGCATTTAAAAAAACTCTTTGTATATTTTCAACTATTAGGTTTTGGATATAATAATCATTTTTCAGACACACTCCTGTTTACTTCCACAAATGTATTTGCACAGCACACAAATTTGACAGATGGATCTGGGGACTTTGCTTTGCTGTGCAAGCAAAATGCAAGCACACCATAAACCCCAGCCCTTTTAGAGAGGCACTAAAATGAGAGAGTTTTCTAAATAATTGATTTCTAAACCAACAATTGAACTCTCCTAATAATTACTTTGAAGAAAGGAGATAAGGTTCAGTTACTGTCTATGCTGGTTGATAATTTAAAAACTTAATGGAAGATGTTTTTTCTAATAAGAAAGTGAGAATTATAAGCAATAAAACCAGCATGGGATGTGATTATCAGGAGGCAATATTATCCTTGGGCATTTTGCTATATAAAAGCAAAGTGCTCCCCATAAATATGTGTATTTCTTATTAACCACACCCTTACAAGTTGCCAGATTGATAAAGAGTTATTCTTTTTTTAGATTTAAATAGAGATACATCATCTTAGTAAATTGTTTGGGGCTTGAATATTGTAGCCATGAGATTAATAGRGTTCTGTGTTGGAGATGCTAATTGCTTTCCTTCTCATAGGTGATATTTAGACCTTCACACCTCCATTTTCAGGGGAATGAAATGGTGGTGAGTATCAGTCTGGGATAAAATGAATCAATCCCTTCTTAAGACTGACCAATCAATCAGCATTGGAGTTGTGCTAGAGCCAACACTGTCTCTCATTTCTCATTTCATTAGTTACACAGCCAATATGAATAATTTCACTACCTAAGGAAGGCAGCAAAATGGCTTTTTTTCTCGAGTTATTTCCCAAACTATGGCACAACTGGGTGTTGCCAAAAACCTCTTGAGRCTTTTTAAGAGGCACAGAGCACCAGGAAGTCCTTTTCAGGGGAAAATACTATAAATATTATCCTCATGCACATCACCCATCAACCTTTATCTCTTTCATTCATTCCTTTGTGTCTTGTCCCATCTGAACTGCCTCTTTCAATTTGACATTSTCCCTCATTCCCACAAGCTGCTCCAAGATCTCCCTTCATCTGCATTAGCCCTGRGGAGTGGCAGTGAGGAGCAGATTGCAAACCTTTATCCCTTCCACAGCAAGGACAAGACGGAAATTTATGGCTTCACAGAGAGACTTTGTGCCAGAGTTTTCTCTGRAAAAGGTGTTTTTTCAATCAGAGTAAGGATCATTCAGTCCTGTGACCTGGCCAGCCTTTCTGCACTGGGGACAGAAAACTTACATTATTTTTAGCAGAAGTCTCCCAAAGCAGGGAGGAGAGTCAGTTCTCCACACCTTACTCTGATAGCATACAAATGATGTGGAGCTTGTGACAAAGCATTTCACTGCTTGGGCTTGAGAGCTTTTTATGGAGGAAGTACTGGTGAACAGCCCAGGAATTTGTCTTCTTCACGTCTCTGATGCCTCGTGAAGGCTGCCCTAGAGCAGAGGCTGCACAGAGTTACAGAATAAAGCAGGCATTTATTAAAAGGCCTCAATGGATCCACCTTGGGCAGCACAAGAGCCCAGCCAGGGCTGCACCCAAGATGAACYAAAATGGTCCCAAAATGGATGATTTGTCTCTCACTTTTATAAGTTCTGCTCCATTTGCATCCTGCAGTTCATTGTCCCCTTCCAGCTTTAGCCCCTGCAGTCCCACCCTGCTTGTTTTTCTCTCTGCAGCCCACGTTGTTTGTGCTCTGGGGCTGAGATTTGGGTCATTTGTCCTTGGTCCCCAGCTGGAGCAGGAATTGTTTTGTCTCCCTGCTCTGTGCTCAGAGCTCACCATCCCCTCATATGAAACTCAGAACTACACAGTAAAGCAGCACAGAATCTGAAAAATATAAAAGCTGAACGTGAGGCATCATTTCAGGCTGGAGCCAGCCCTGGAGGCAGAGCCCAGCCCTTGGTTTGTGGCAGGTTCCAGGACAAGGCTGGAGGGGGGAGCAGCCCTGCCAGTGCCACCACCCTGCAGCACAGAGGATCGCTGCAGGGGGACACAGTCTGGGTAAATGGAGGTAACGTAGAATGCCACCTTATCCCCCAAYGAGCTGCAGCTGGACCTGCTACTAAGGTCTAGGAGCAGGCCTGATGTTAACAGGCCACACCTGYAGCCAATAAGAACAGTGGCATAAAAGGATGGATTGGTGGGAGGAGGTGTCACAGGGATCMGATGGATGCTGTAAGATCTGGGGACAGGCAGTGCTTGGAAGAGCTGCCTGTGAGAAACATGGAGGAGGTAAGAAGCTCTGGTGATATGGAACCCTTGCACTATAATGATAATAGAGCTGTTGTAATACATCTAAGACAACAGGCTGCTCCAGGAGTGCTCCCCACATTCCATGACACCAATTTATCCTCCAAGGAGAGCCTGACCTGCCCCATCCCCAATGTTGGCAATTAGGACCAGARTTCCAACAATATTGTATCCCAATAGGGATAATTGCAGCTGAGGGTGAGTGCCTGCTGTTATGTTAGTTGCTTTGTGCATATTAATTTGTTAACCTAGTGTTGGCTGGCCAAATCCTTTCCTTGATCAACAGGCACACTGAAACACAGCTGAGTATTAAAACAATGAGCTTTATTAGTACAGTGTTAGCAAGCCAGTCCTCCTTAGAGAAAGAAAATGTAAAAGCAAACACAAACCATACATTCTTACTGGAAGTCCTTCTGGAATAACAAAGTATAGTGCCTTATATATGAGTTATTTTTCACAAACACCTTTTTCTAAACAGAAAGAGACAAWGTTATTAAGCACAAAGAAACAGAATTTCTTTTTTTCTCTTTCAAGACCAGGATTCTGACTAATGAAGGGAGAGGGAAAATAGACAATATTTTTAGAATCTTTATCTTTGGATATATTTAGTTTACTGTTAATTAGAAAATCCCAGACTGGCTGGCATCAAGTCTCAAGTAARTCAGCATTTTCCCCACTGGGTATGTGCAGCATGTATGGCTTTAAACACAGAGTAGGTTTGGATTGGATATTAGGAAGAGATTCTTCCCCTGTGAGGGTGGGGGAGGCACAGGGTGCCCAGAGCAGCTGGGGCTGCCCCTGCATCCCTGGCAGTGCCCAAGGCCAGGTTGGACACTGGGGCTGGAGCAGCCTGGGACAGTGGGAGGTGTCCCTGTCATGGCAGGGGTGGCACTGGATGGGCTTTAAGGTCCATTCCAACCTAAACTATTCCATGAACCTATATTTCTATAAGTTTAAAACTTTACTAGCTACATGTTTGCTGTGCCTGCTTAAGAATTTCTGGAAGATTAGGTCACCAACATAGTGGACATAAACAATTATGGTATAGCAATGATTTATTCTGTGTTATAAATGACCTCAGAACAAAAACTGTAAAGAACACTTTATAGATCATCAAAATGATACACAATGAACCAGCTGTGTGGGAAATTATGTACAGTGGACCATCCCTGCTTTTATTGTATATCAGTAACATCCACAACTTTCTATTAATAAATGTTTAAGTAAAAATMGGGCCAGTGGAGTTGTTCTGGATTTAGTCACTCTGCTGGAGCACAGTGATGAGCACAGATGTGCAGGAGCAGGAATGGCAACTGGCCAATAGATCACTGCGGTCACTGGCTCTCAGCTTTATCTGTGAGGCCAATGCTTGTGGTGTTACTGATATCAGGAGCTGTTGTTAGAGACATAAACTTCTTGGGCAGGGGGAAATGGCCTCCAGGCCTTCATTGCTCTTTTTGCTGTACTTTCCCACTATGTCATYTTCTAAATTTTACATTTCCATGTTCTGGCCCTCTGACACTGGTTTCAGTCACCATCTCACACCTCTCACTAGCGTAAGCTGAAGCATTCAGAGGACTACAACAAATCCCTGACAATGATGGGCCTCATCCTAAAAGACCAGTACTTGTGTCCCTTTTAYATGGAATCAAGAACTATTTGAGTCCATGGCCTATTTATAGAACTTCTTCAGTGGAGTACATGATTGGTGTCTTAACTTCATTTGATTCTTRGGGTTAAAGTGTAACACAGTAATATAATGAATAAAAGTTAAATCCAAAAATATCCCCCTTTGCCACTTGGGGAAATGTTTGAGTTGTCAGATTCATTAATTCCACTAAAGAAAACATTTCCTGGGTAAGAATGATGGACATGAGGACGTTATGGGGGCTCTATTCTAGCAGCGGGAAATTACATTTGCACTTTGGGGTTTCTACACTGGAAAAAATATTATAAAAGGAAACAAAAAGCAAGTTCAGGGTTTCAGGACRACACATATTTGCTCTGTCTGTGTGTAGACTATCAATCAGCTTGGAAATTACACAGCTGTGAACAAAGCCAACCATTACTCAACAGTGACAATCCCCTCCTGTCTTCCAGCAACTGCCCCCAAGCACACACTTCAAAATACAACAATGGCACATTGCTCATGCACCTGTTGCTTTCTGTGACAAACTTTTTGTCAAGTTTAATGGCAAAATATACATGCAAGCATGTATATAAAAGATTGTCAGTTGCTTTTTTTGTTTAAAGCTCAGGTAGTTTGTGCTTGGCAGGGCTTTCTGCTGTTAGCCTCAATCTCACCCTTCCCACCTTGCCAGTCTTAGCTTAGTGGTGTGCCTGGGCTGGATAATAGGAGCCATGGGAGTCRCTTTATAAAGCCAGGAAATCAAAGGCAGATGTTAAACACAAATTGTACCAATCAAACAGAGCTTACAAAAGAGTAGAACTCTCTCCCGTAATTCTATTTGAACAAACGYGTCCAATACAGGGGCTGGTAGAAATATCATCTTCATCAGGTCCCACTCTCATCAGCTGCCCTGCATTTAATCCCTTCCCTGCTCATCAGTGCCATCCCTCGATTGTGAAATCACCTGGAAAGGCACAATCAAGCCTAACARTCCTCTGCAAAGGGACAGCAAGCTCTGAACTGCCCAGCAGCAGCTGCAGCGTGGCAATTTCCCTGATGGCACCTCCCCTGCTGGTGACCTGAGGAGCTCACTCTGATTTGCTTATGTCCTCTCCCTCATGCCAATCACCCAGCCAAAGCTGCCAAATGTTCTGTGCTTTGGAGATGAAGGTGTCAGGGAGGGTGGATGGCACTCCAGATGGATTCCCAGCYCTGCTGCTCAGGTGGCACCTGTGCCAGGCTGGGGCTGCTCAGGCTCTGTGCACATCCTGATATCCTGCACCCCTCTGGCTCCCAGGCTGAAAACTCCTCCAGCAGCTTTCAATTCCAAACACATTTCTCATCTTATGGGACAAGATGGAGGAATCTGCCTGCTTGACCTGCAATCCAGCCTCCAGTCTGGCATTTACTGATTTGTTACTCTGTCTTCTTTTGTTCCAGTAATGTTGGGTTTGCAGTGGGTTATTTCTATTGAGAATATTATTTCCCAAAAAAACCTTAATTTAGCAAAGGGTCTTCGCTGACCTGACTTAACTGGCTTTCCCATAGGGTAGGAGTCAGTGGAGTCTTCAAAGAGATGGTTTAAAAGCCACTTAAGTCAACAGAAAGATGGGTATTGAGTATAAACAAAGCCAAGCAGTGAACTRGGCAAACATCTAAATATTTTTGAACTGTCCTCTGTTAGGGTGACTCCACCTGTCACATTTGYAGCATTTCTGAGAATTGTAATTGGGCCTGAGAAGGTTGAATACAACAGCACAGCTTTGTAGCTGAAATGTATTGAAAGTGTTGAGGGTTTGTGCAACCTGAAGCATTGGCCTTATCCYTTCTGGTTTTAGAACCATGAAGGGAAGAGCAAGTCAGCTTCTGCCTTTACCAAGTGCAATGCCTTGGCTGTATTTAATAGAAGAAAGCCTAATAAGMTATTCTACATGTTTATGTCCATAAAAATAAGATTGTTGTTGTTCCATGGCCTTACACTGCATCTAAAACTTGACTTAGTGTGCTTTTAGTGATAGTAAAAAGAAACTGTAAATCCAGTTGGTTCTGGTAATATGAGTGATGCCTGTAAAATACTTTTGTTTTATTAAAAATATTTACAAAAAAAAAAACCCAGAAGGAAAATGCTATTCCAGAAAGGCCATAGTAGGAAATTGATTTTGAACACTTATATTGTGATTGCCAAAAACATAATTTCAGTAATCCCAGTTCTGATTGTGCCTTAATTTTCTACAAGTGCAGTTCCATTTATTTAAGTGGAACCATCTTGTTTTGTTCTCATTAAACAAATCCAAAATCTAGTGAGACAGAAAATTTTAAAGCTTTATTCAAAGCTCATTGAAGTCAATGAGATAGTAYCCCTTGACATAAAGCAACCCAAATAATTTCAGAATTTGTACTAATAGGGGAAACTCGTTACACCRGTTGTGTACCTGTTTAACTTCATTGATTTCAAATGCATTACTGTGAGAGTTAGGTTAATTATTTCTAGTGCGAGGCAAGGCTTTCAAAATCACCAGGGGAAGAATAAGTTCAAATATAACACAAAACCACAGTTAAAGAACAGATTTCTCAATTTTCTTCAGTTTAGCACCAGTCCTCATGTGACCCCATCCTATTGCTTAATTCACTTCAAAAATCTGCTCTGATTTCCCAGTGATGAAGGCTTAGCAGAACAGAACATTGTTTTGCTTTAGGTCTGGTCAAGGGAAATACAGAGTTTTAAAATCTCTAAATGTGCTGTGTTGAGCACACTGCATTTTTCTTTTTTCCTCATTACTGTTTTCAGTCTCAGTGATGCTCCTGAGCTAAACCCATGATAGCTCTCAACCTCTCACCCTTTCAGAAGAAGGAATGTCCATGGGAAAAAGGCTTCTTAGAAAAAAGATTTTGGTTTAACCCACCTATCAGCAATCTGACGTTTTAGCATTTTATTGTATTGGAAAGATGTAGCAAATATTAGATATAATTAACAATCACACCAGGATAAATTTGATACATCAGCCATGCAGAGCCTGATCCTGCTGTTGTGCATCCCACAGTGACCTTTGTSTGTGTCACCTGAGCTCAGGAGAGTACCTGAGGTACTGCAGAGCACTGATTCACAATTTCAGAGGGAAGGATATCATACCTGCAAGCCAAAAACAACCACTCCCCTCCACCTCTCCCATGCTCACTTCAGCCCTGAGCAGATCTGCACAGATTGATGCATTGGCACAGCTGCTCATCACAATGCTCTGGCTGTTCCACACAGCCATGGAGAAAATATGCCTGCATTTCACTGCTGGGGCTGGTGGAAATTTGATTGCAAAACAGCATTGCAGAAAATCTCCCTGAACACAAACTCCCCACCTCAAATCCTTTCCAGCCAACCTGCCTCATCCCCTTGTGTTCTTACYCAGATCTTCCTAAAGGGATGTGCTGTTCCTAAAGGCAAAACTTTTCCATTGGAATCCGAACTGGCTGCAGTGCAAATAAACAATTTTGGCCAGTTGCAGACCTGTCAGGCTGCATTTGGAGCAGGGTGTTTCAGCCTCAGTCTGCACTGACCCAGCTCTGCACTGAGCATTCCTGCCAGCAGCCCCCAGACATCACCCCTGAGCTCTGGGCAGCAGCACAGAGCTCAAAGCTCACCCTCCCCAGCCCCCTGGAGCCTGCCCACTACCAGGTTACTAGAGAGTGAGGCAGAAAACATTTTCCTCCATCCTACAAAGTCTGAAAGTTCTTCCTTGCAGTTTGGTAAAGGTAAACATGAAGTCTGACAGAGAGGACTGGGACCTTTGTAATCTGTTCTCCCTCTGCAGGTGTAACTTCTCTTGACTTTGGAAGTTTTTGTTGCATAGGCATCTTGGGATTTTCCCCTTAAACAATGAATTGTACTCTGTTGAATCTCAATTAATGGTACTCGTATTTAAATAATGTATGTTCACATTTTTAAATTTTCAAATGTGTCATGCTGGTGATTCAAGATTTACCCGGCAGATAGTTTAAAGAAATTACTTTGCATGCCGTGGTTCATTTAAATTATAAGTACCCATTACTCTCTATTTCATTTTTAACAAGTTCATCATCCTCTCAAAGAAATGCCAGACAGCTCAGGTTGGAAAACTGATTTCTCTGGCATATGCAAAGATGGACTCCTTGCAGTTTGGGTTTCATAATCAGAGCAGAAACATATTAAGGGTARGTGTCATGTTCCTTGATGTTTGCAMAAACTGTCAGAAGCCTGCATGCATTATGGACTCTTCTTTTGTTGCACTACAATCTTCCAGCTCCCAAAGCAATTTATGTGCATATGCAGGACCAGTTCTTAACTTGAGCTCTTAACTCAGGTAAACCCTGTGGGTTTCTGCAGCATCTTACCTTAAKAAGGACTTCCAGATTCAATCCCTGAAAATAAGAGGAAAAATTCTATGGACTGAATATATTTTACAGTGAATAATTATTTAGGGAATTCAATATTAAAATAGTGTTTTAGAACTATAGGCACYGTTGGAATATCAAACCAGAATCTGGCTAAGTAATATTTGGATTAGTCTAACATTGCTATTTCTATACACTAAAGAGATAAGTGGTACAGCTTTTATTTCTTTCCTTTTCCATTTTTTGTGCTTCCTCTAAGAATAGCTTGACTCGGAGGACACTAAGACAAAAGATATTTGTTTTAATCTTTGACAATATGTTTCTTTATGCTGTAGGTTTAAGGGARTCTAAAACATTGAAGGAAGATTTTGAAAATGTTTTGCCTCCAAATGCTGTTGCTGGGTCCCCGGTGGGCTCCTCAGAAGTGCTGGGATGCCTGACCCAATGTTTTCTACATTTCTCCTTCTGCAAGCCAAGTCCTTCCTCTGCAGCTTCCAGTTGATGCTGGGTCAGGTTCTGACCTCCCAGCACTGAAAGGGCTGAAGGAGCAGAGTAAAACAAAACTATTTCGGATTCATTGCAAGAAATGCCTGCTGTGATTCTAGGGGCACTTAAYAACCTTTAGAATTCATCTTGTGTCAAGATTCAGGGAAAATCACAGGCCTGTTGTTTGAGATGAACCAATAATAAAGTTCTTGGTTAAGGAAAAAAMCAGGTAGAATTTTAATTTCATTTTCAGTCTTCACAATGAAGGATCACTGCCAAACCTTGTAAGTGCCTCCTCTGGTCATGGGAGCAGTGGGAGAAAAGTGACCACAGGAGTGGTAAATAACCTAATCAAATAACTTTGTGACTGGTTATTGCAATATTATTYRCARGATCATAGAATMATGGAATGGTTTGGGTGGGAAGGGACYTTAAAGCTCATCCCATTCCACCCCCTGCCATGAGAAGGGACATCTTGCACTATCCCTGGTTGCTCCAAACCCTCCAGCCTGGCCTTGGACACTGCCACTCCCAGTGCACATGATATAAACACCCAGCAGCAGAGAAGCTTTAGAATTCTGCTGATGGTAAGGTTCTTGCCCATATTTCTGYGGCTTGGGTATCCTTGCTAACACAGTTTCTGTTTCTCCTGTCAATGACTTCAATGTAACTGTCTACTCACCTATGGAAATCAGCTTCAGGGTTCAAGTTCATGAACTATGCAGATTCTTAATAAATAAAAGCTTGCCTAGACTTTTAATTGCTTTGAAGAACTCCTAGGAGAGGATCAGCCACAAAACCAGTGTAATGCCCTGCTGCCCTGGGGCAGAGCACTTCCCATCCTCTGCCTTCAGTTTGCTGATCAGCCATGTGCAATCTGGCCTCAAACTGGCAGCCTGATCCTCATTTTCCCAAAGTGGAGGACTTCTGCAATCAGCTGCTTCTATTTATGCAGACAATAACAGGCATGATCAATGAATAGCACTTAGGCTCTCTWTTAAGACAGAGCTATTTTCAGCTGTTGCACAAAGAGCTGCTTGTCACCATCTTCCTGGTGTTTGCCAGCTCAGCATTACCCCGAGCAGCGCAGAACAGGAACCAGGGCAGGCAGAGCGAGCACAGAATTGTCCTGTTTGTGTCCCTGCCCTGCTCCTGGCAGGAGGCACTGCCAGAACCAGAGCCATGCTCTGGGGAAAAGCACCACAAACACTGAAATGTGAATTCTGCAGTGCTGGAGAGAAGCTGGATCCAGTTTCCCCTTGGGATAGACTTAAGGTCCAGATCTGTGCCATTAAAAGGCACAGACAACTGTAAACTCTGTGTCACATGTCAGCAGCAGCCTTTGATTGTAAGGAGTTTTTTTAGGGTAATTTAGGAAGCTGATGTGGGGACCTCTCCATTCCAAGGCAGCCAGGGATTCATTCACACCCGTCCACTGGCGAGAGGCACTGTCTGTCTCAGAAATTTATGGGTGAGGATGGTACAACAAGAATGTTGCACCCCATCTGTCTGACTCTCTGTCTTTCTGTCTTCCTCTCTCACCCCAAAGGAACACATCCACTGATGAGCTGCAGTGCCGTTCTCTTTTTTACCATTATTGATATGCTGGGCAGCCATTGCTCACAGATGCAGAACAGACAGAAGGTACACAGCTGAAAATTTCAGGTTATGTGATTTTGGTTTCTGTAAATGYCCATTTAGACCCATACTGTCTTGATTTCAGCTGCACCCAAAACATATGTATTATTCATTAGGCTTCATCTTACACCTTCAGCTCCTGAGTAACTTGTCAGGTTTTATTCTTGGTCAATATATCAGGAGCAATGATGTTCTGTGCATAAGATTAAAACAGGATAAATGATATTTAGTGATAATCTTAAAAAAAAAGTCTTCAGTGGGCACAGATTCTCTTCCAATCTGTTCTGGTTTTGCTTTTGGCAATAAAATTTTATTGTAGCATAGGAGTTCTCTTCTRAAAGAAATARCCCTTATTCATCTTCCCTTTTGGCAGTGCCAAGAATAAGTTTAATGGATATTGCAGAAAGTTAATTTCAGAGAAGTTACTTAAAAATACACCAGGTGAAGGTTTGCACTATAAAGCCAGTCTCATTTCAGGCCCTTTCATGTAAAAACACCACGCCACAGCATTGCAGGGGTTCCCTCAAAGCAGAGGGTGCTGCTGCAGGTCTCTTGCAGCTGGCTCCACACCAGTGTCCCCTGTCACTCCCCTGGAGAAGGAGACACCTCCTGGCAGCTGTGCTCAGCTCCAGCACAGCAAGGCTGGGGCCATCTCAGCATCCTGGGGTTCTCTTCTGGGGTCTGCCCACASATTGAGTTGTAGGAAGTCTCCATAAAAGCCACTGGGACTGCTAACAGCTTCTCTCATCAGACTGGGGATACTCATACTTGGATTTAGATAGACTTCATTTCATAGAATAAGCAGAAAGTCTTGAAAAAACATGTGGTTCTTGTGTGTGAACATTCAGGGAGAGGTTAGAGAATAATGACTCATTTGTGATGGCTCCAGACTGWCTCTGTTCAGTTTTGGCAGAAGGTTCTGCTCACTTCTGTCACTGAATCCTAACTCTTCATATTACACTTTCTGTGGGAGATCTGGTAACATGATTGCTAATAAGATATTGTTCTTTTTTCTTTGTCAGTTCTTCAGAGAAAGGACAGACACTTGATTTTTTTTTTTAAAGAAGTCTTTCTAAGAGAGTACAAATTAATGTGGAATCTATCAAATGAGAGGGAAGCTAAAAGGGAATGGAGGGAGTGAAGCTAAATGTGCTCACAGTAGGTTTTCTTTTTCTTGCAGAGAAAGGTGACAGCTAGGAGGGAAATAGCACTGGGACATGATCCTTGCAGGCTCTGTCTGCAACACCTGCACGTACAGAGCCTGCAGACATCATCTTGAACAGCCTGAATAAAGACCAGGGCTGATCTGCAGCTTCTGTGATAGACTGACTTCGGTGTGAGCTATTTATAAATCATTCTTTCATTCTCAACAATGCTTTGGCTGGAGCCAGAAAGGACAGAGCTCCTGGCAGCCTGGCCCCTTGCCTGGTGTGCTGTGACTGGCATGTAATCTGTCACTCCCCATCATCTGTGGGGTGGTGATAGGAAAATAATGCTCCTCAGCTTGCCTTAGATCACACATTACTCTCCTGAATACAGCTCCCTAAAGCTGTGAAATGGCCTTTAGAATGTGTCTTTGTTCATTTTTTCATACTGGAGAATGGGAATAAACGATAAACAGTCTGGAGGGAAGGAAAGCAAAGCACACATCAGAGACCTGATGAGGGGAACTGGCCAGGAGTGAGACTCTGCTGTGACCCCATGGCCTTTCTGTGGAGAAAACCCGTGGTGGATTTGAGAGGCAGAGAGGTGCAAGAGCTGGGCTGGGCACTGGCTGTGAATTGCATTTCCTGAGCTCTAATCGGGGTTTAACCAGTCATGTTCAGTTTATCCCTAGGAAATCAGTCTCCTTCCATCTCTCCACTCTTTAGAAAATAAAATTCCCCATGTGAAATTCTTCTGTAGCAAACGTGTGTGACATAACAGGGTCTCACTTCCATCTGGTGATTTGGGAGTTGCAGTAATACAAGTCCTGTCACAGCAATACTATAATATAATAAATACACCAACCATGGACCTTAGTTGCACAGCTCTTTTACAAAAACAGATCTTTTTTGGATGAATTGAGGATCATAGTTCTTAAAAAAAAAATACACTAAATATTCTTCTTTCAGGCCATTTTATTTTGATGACTTGTTTACATTCCTTTTATGCCTTAAAAACTGTCTAAGATTTGCAGGGATGCCAAATTAAATTCCTTCTCTCTCTCTCCTCCAGCACCCCCTGGTTCCAGGGCACCAATCCTCTTTGTTTCTTGGTTTGTCTACAGTGAAGTTGCTGATGATCTTTAGAATATTATAATGCTCTGCCAGAGGTCTTAACCTTGCTGCCTCAAACGACATTTATGTAAATTGTCACCAGACGTTTAGGGCAACTGTCTTTTCTTCCTTAATAACATGTCATACTGATGTGGTTTTATTTGTATTTCATAAAGAGATGATTGATTAAAGAGGCCAAAATTAATTTAGAGTGATATTCACTGGGCTTCTCACCGGAGACACTGCAGTATGAGTCCACCATATTTTGCATTTTAATTTGCTTCTCAATAAACTTTTTGCCTCCACAATCCCAGTGACCCTTCTCGTGGTTCACCAGGCAAACTCCTGAATGTCTTGGCACCATCTCTCCCTCCTTCCCACCCAGGATGTCTCAGGGAGCTCCAGGAGGAGGTGAGATGCCATCAGAGGAGGGGCTGAGCAGGGGGATCCCTTCCCCTGCCACTGTGTTTGCAGCAGTTTGTTCAGCAGCAATTTGCAGTTTGGGGTCCCATTCCTCCAGGACAGTGCTGCCCTGCTGGGATGGAAGCAAATCCAAACCAGACCTGTTTAATTYGTGCAATGTCCACTGTCCATGTTTGAGTCTACTTATCCTCTGAGCTCCCTTCMCATTCTTTATTGTTCTCCCTGTGTAGTTGGGAAGTTCATTTTAACTCACATTTACACTGGCACAGACATCAAAGCRCTGACCCGGGAAGCCCAATGTAACAGGTTGTTTCTTTTGGACTGCAGGAAAAGACCCTGATTTATTCTCAGTTTACCTACTGGGAGAGAAGAAAATATGGAGGCTGAAACTACTTGGGCACCTTCCAAAAATGGGGCTGATTTTACTCAGGTCAGTGTCCAGAAGCAGCGCTTCAGATATTATTTTTATGATTATTATTTTATCATCARTGTCCCCATAGCCCTGCACAGAGCTGCACAGGTGGTACAGCAATTTCCAAGACAYCTTGTCTCACAAACAGGGTTTCCCAGAATGGCTGGGAGCAGAAGAAATTCCACTTTAAAACTGRACTGAATGATCAAAATGTTACACAGAAATAAAATTCCCATAGGATAGAGCCTGGCCATTTCTCAGAGGTATTGATCATCTCTCCAGACTGCTGATCAGAGATGGAGGAGACAGTGGGGCAGCTTGTGCTTGAATTTGTGTCCTTTCCTCTGCATCCAAGAACATTCTGGAAGTCTGCTGAAATGAGTGTTTTACCTGCTCCCTACCTTGTAAGGAGCTGTCTGCTGTCCCTGCCATCAGTCCTGCTGAGTTCTTGCTTTGCTYTTCTCCTCCAGGAGCCTTGGGCTCCCTTTGCCCTGCCACCTGCAGTAAGGGCTGTGGGGAAGAGAGATTTACTCCCTGCTGGGGACAGCTCTGAACACTCTGCAGCCATTCCTGATGGCAARACGATCTCTGGGAATGTGGAAATAAAGGAAATAACCAGCTCCAATAACTAGCTTGAAGACAGCGTGCCATGCAGGAGTGTGCAGCATTTGTTCCTGTGATTTGCAGGATAAATCAAATACCTGGGTTTATGCTTCCTTGTARAAAAGGCTTCTTTTGTGTACGGCTCTTCACACGCAGTTCTTAGCACTATTTATGGATTATCTGAGGGCCCATTACCRCCTCTGGGAGAGGTAATGAGGGGATGCTGGAGATGCTCAGCTACCTGTGCTTGTGTGGAASAGAACAAAGGGGTCGCCTCAGTTACTGCAGAGGGTTCCCTGTGAAAGAGGAACGCTGGTTACAGGCACAGTGTGAAAAAAGGACCTGCCAAAATGAAGTTATTCATTTGTTGGGGYTCCTTTCATTTAAAGGAAAAGACAAATCCCAGTCCTTTGCAGAGGCTTCAAGGCAAGGACCTACCTATTGTCACCAGAACCCAGAGGTTAGTGTGGAGTAACCTCATAAGGAAGCTGGAAGTTTTTCAAGTTAAAAAAAAATAAAAATTAGGACTATGATGTACTTTCAGAAATGGAATTTGGGTGAGAGGGGTTTTGCTTACAAACTGTGTCCCAAGTGCTGGCCTGCCTGTGCTCCTGCACATCTCCACTCTTGTCTCTGTGGATGGTTGGGCTCCATCCCCAGGAGGAGCAGCTGAATCCTGCCAGGGACCATTGCTCTGCTCCCCCTGGGCTGCATTGCCAAGGATGGAAGGGCACCCAGTGGCTCCTGATCCCCAGCTTCCAGCAAGGACCACCTAGTCTCCCCTTGGATGATCCTTCACTTTGACAACTTCATCACGCTCACAAGAGCTGAGAGCAAATTTAACTCCCCTGGTGTCTGAATCTGAGCTGTGTCACACCTGCAGTCCCAGATTCAGTCTGAGTTTGGCTGGGGTAGCTCTGAGTGGCAGAGACCCACTGTGCTCTCTCACAAGGACACTGCTGACTGAGGTGCCACGAGCAGGGGTCTGTCACACACTCTGCTGTTTCAAAATGGCAATGTTTTAATTGCATATTTCATATTTATGACCCTATAAAAATAATTTTAATCTGACATTAACATCTGAATATGATTGCCTGAAAGACAATAGCAGCAATGACAAATACTGATATAAATCAAACCAACTATCTTCAATTTCTAATTAAAGTTGACACTGAAAACTCAAGATAAGAGACATATGGAGACAAACACTTTTCTTTGCAAGAAGAACCAAAACCATATGGAGAAAAAGTGCAAAGATATCAAGCTAAAATCTGAACTTCTTGCCATCTGAAATGTCTGCAAAGGGAATCCTAAACCAATCATCTTCCTATAAAAAGTCATTTACCAGTCTCTTCCACAAGCCACTGAGTTTAGATGTGAGACATCTCAAGCTGTTCAGAACAACTGGGAATTGATTGTACGTAACCTACGTTGCAATTGTTTCACCAGTTGAGACCAAGAGACAGATGGCATGAATATATTTAAAGATGGGGACAAAGCTGATGTGACACTGTGCTGGMTTGCTGAAGCGAACAATGTGAGCCACAGATTTGTTATCAGATGAAAAGGATTTCATTCAGGAAAGAAAAAAAATGGGTGCCAGTGGTCTCCAGATGCTGGGGACTGGGAGAATAGCCTGCTACTCCCAGAATCAGCCCCACCATCTGCATTCCCAGTAATCAAAACTTTTAACTGCTCCCTGTGTGTGAATAAGCCCTGGAGTGGGTACAGCTTTCATGGTGGTACAAAGGGGCTTCAGATGTGCTCACAGGGCCAATAAGGAGCAGCCTCACTACAGGCTGCTGCTGCAACTGTTATATTCCAGACTATTTCACAAGCAAATATTGGGAATTGCCTTATTAAAGTGCCAGTGRAAGAGGGAGAGAAATTTTAAGGGTTTTTAGAGGCTTTAAATGATCTTGTGCAATATTGCAGCCTTAACCTGCCTATTTGTAAGGAGCTCATCCAGCCTCAGTGCCTGATTTCTGTTGTGCTTTGGCATAAAGCCATTTGCAGTACCCAGACTCACTTTTGCTGTGTTTATTGTATCATCGACTACTTGTTTATGTGAGGTGGAAGATGAAGTGGTTAGCTCTACTACTTGTTTGYTGGGCAGAAACAACTTTATCTGTAACCTGATGTCTCTGTTCCTTCCTCTTAATGTTCCCTTCTCTCTAAAGGCCTTTATTTTGTTGCTTTAATGACAGTTTAAGCTGSTGCTTTAAAAATGAGTTAACTTCACATTTAGATTAGTTCCCATAAACCTGATTTTTAAAGGGACCTGATTATCTCCCTAGTTTGTAAGCATAATTTTGTTGCAATAACTGAAGACACAAGTTCTGCCAACTCAAAGCCTGAAGAGCAAAGGAAACAAGGCTGGAGCTGAGTGCATGGGCTGTGCCAGGGCACTGAGAACAAGCCATGCTTTAACTCAGGTCAAGGGGAAGCYGTTCATAGGAAGGAAAACACACTCCTCAGAAGACCAAAGATCATTTATTAGCCTTTAACAAATGTTTCCTCTAAAGAAAATAAAAAATTTCCATGACACAGTGGCCAGGAATGAAGTTTTTACTCCCTGGTGAGAAAGGCAACTTGTTATTACTGCAAAGCTCAGGCAACTCAAAAGCAGCAGCCAGAGGAGGAGCACAGCCAGCATGCCTTTCTGTATTTCCATGGCAGAAGAGCCARTGCAAACCAGTTCATCTCCAGCCAGCACTGAGGTTTGAAGAACGGTTTGGACAYTGCTGTCTGTGGTCCCCACAGGTTTGTCAAGGATCAAAATGCCTCAGTGCAGACCAGGGTATTGGRCTGAACATTAATGTAAGTGAAATTAAGGTAAGTGAAATTAATGTCCAGCCAGATACAGGAGACCAAATTGGCCCAGCTGCCCTAAATTCTGTCAATATCAAGAGTGGAGGAGGTCAGTCAGTGCAATATCTATTCTTCAGCTGTTTTAATAAACCTTAAATATGTTTTGTGTGCACCCTTGGAACACCTTCTCAGTAGTCCAGTGTGAACCATGCTTTGCTAAGAACGGATTCAAAATTGAATCCTTGCTGAGTTTCCTCTTGTCTGTCCMCTGTGCCATAGGCAGGTTTCTGCCACAGGGAAGAAACCATCTTAAACTAGAACATCTGATCAAACACGTATTTAGTATTAAATTGTGTCAGCAGAGAAATTTCTCAGCTCTACAAAAATGGCCCAGGTCCTSTGTTTGCTCAATGACATGCTGTGGGAAATTTTTAGGAAATAACTACAGTACCTTTCTTTCCCATCTTAGGCATTGTTTCAGGTTGCAAAAAATAAGCTGCATCCATCCCCCTGCTTCATGAAGTTTTGATGCTGTGTTTGTAAACGTGAAATGACAGCTGTGGCATAAGACATAGCCCCATTACCACCACTAATTGCTCATGGGTAACAACAGTGAGCACTGTTAAACAAGCACTCCAGAAGAGCTCAGGGCAATGTTAGATGAGAGAATGAAGAAGATAAACTGAAGTAGAAGGTGTCCATTGCTTTTATTATGTGCTAGGAAAGAAGTTCTATTTATTGCTCAGGCAGTTAGGCTGACTGGCTTCACTTCTCTGGTAAGATGACAAGTTCACAGCCCGAGGTAGAAAGTCTGCATCATACCCTTCTGTTTGTCTTACCAGAATAGCCTTAATGACCTGGCATCCAGATCACACACATCCAGCTCTCTCTTTTACTCCTTTTAGTTCTCAGCAATTCCAGGGTCAGCAGTTCTATAATCTGATGGGTGAATAAGCATCTGTGAAGGAGTTTGATGTGTGTCACCCTCGGTGTGGCTGGAATCAATCTCTGCCAAATCTTCCTGGGACACTACAGTGGAGTAATTCGGTAAATCTAAGTCACACCTGTGGCTGACAACTTCCAAAGTTGAAAGTCACCCTGCTTTTTGTTTTCTGACAACCTTGGGATGGCAGGGGAGGGARAAATGCTTGCCCTAGATGTGATAATGGCAATAATTTGATGGTGTCAGGTGTTACTTCTGAGCCTGACAGATCTCTAGAAACATTGAGGTTAAGGCTTTGAAGGTGGTTCCATAAGAAAAAAGGGCTTCTTTTTTCCCTTTACAAGATGAAATCCTGACGAAGTCCCAGATGAAGGCACATCATCGTGTTAATGTAATTACAGAGAAATAAGGACATGCAGGGGATTGTGTCAGAAGTATTAGAAATCACGCTGAAGGAGTGAGAACAGGAGAGGTTAGCATTTCCTTGTGCTAGTCAACATGAAAACTCGACAGAATCAGAAGAAAGTGACACTATTTAGCACCAAGCAGTGTTGTATCTCCACAGACAYATCACTGCCAGATAAATCAGCAAAGCCAGGAGAAATGGGTAAAAAAATATCAGCTCTCTGGAATTTTTTAAAACTTGGCAAATTCTGTGCTTTGAAATTCTGTGTCATGAATAGGAATGTAATTCGTAGTGGTTCCACTGGTTTTTTCTAACCTGTGTTTTGCAATCAGCTTCATTATTCTTGTTGTACAAATGAATTGACATTTATTACCTTTCAAGGATCTCTTTTTTTTCCCCTGATTGCAACTGATTTACTGAAAGGTCCTTGGAATATCATACCAGAAAGGAAGCTGGTTAAGTGCTGTTGTTACCAAAAGTGTGAAACAGAGACATCAGCAGAGTCCAGTGCAAAAAGCTCACAGATATTTTTGTCACAGAGTTCAAGGGAGTGTTTAGCCATGTATTTAACTCTGCAGATTTTTATGTCTTAAGCACAGGCTTCCTTAGGTGCCTGACATTTTTTCTTGTGCCTATCACAGCATCCAAGAGTGTTAGAGAAATACACACTCCAACAAGAATTTAAAAACTATACATATAAAAAATTAAAACCTTGTATAAATAGGCAAAGAAAGGCCTTGCATGTTGAGAAACAAATGCAGATCACGGGATGAAGAGACAGAGACTTTGCTAAATATATCTGGATTCAGCAGGAACCCATCTGATGTGAAATATTCCTTCCAGTTTAATATGAGATAAGGGTAGAATTGGGAATTTGCTTTGCTGAAGACAGAAGTCCTGCAGACTAAATGAAACTGGGAAGTTTGTGAGAGGTTCTGACAGTGCAGTCAATCAGTTTGTAATGGGACAATACTGGGAGATCCTGGAGGGCTGTGGGCAGAGATTGCAGCAGACTGGGTTTGAACTGGGGAGTGAAACTCTGAAGAGCTGCCAGCTAAAAGAAATGAAAAGAAAAGGACAACCGGTTTTGTCAGAGCCTTTCATTAAAATATTGGCAGCTGCTGATGCATAACAAAAGCTCTGCTTGTGCTATGAGATATTAGAGTGGAAAACCAAGGAGGCAAATGTTCTCTTCAATTGCAGTGCAGGAGTAAATGGCTCCCAGCCAGCACAGAACACCTTAGAAAGGAAAAATTTCAACAATGTTCTCATCAAGTATTCTAATCTTTCTCCATTTTGTTAAGGAGCAGTAATTCTCCCTCATTAAATGTTTCTAGATTATTGGCCGGGGGGAGGTTGTCTTTTAAAATTTCCTATTTAGTTTTTATTCTAAAATTGTTGTGTAGCTCCAGATAAACCTTGTAGGAAGCTTCCCTGATATAAAGATAATTTCCCATATGAAATTGGTCATGACTGGAGAGGCAAAATCGAGTGGGCTTGACACCTGCAGCAGGAGTTCAAACTCTTTATTCTACTAGAAGTACAGGGAAATTTTAATTTTATTTAATGACCTTTACTGTCCTTAGTATTTGCAGATGTCTTCTAAATGTAATCTTAATGTTGGTAATCTTGCAATGTATGGCTTAGGGAATTAACAATGACATTTTATATCCTGAAATGCCTGGTACACATGAATCTGAATTTTATCTCCATGTGATTATTCATCAGGAAGCAACCCAAGCATAAAA
>JACDOX010000283.1:709612-746008 GCA_014549065.1 Cardinalis cardinalis
CAGCATGGGCAGGATGGGCTGGGAATGCCAGCATGGAGAGGATGGGCTGGGAATGCCAGTATGGGCAGGATGGGCTGGGAATGCCAGCATGGGACACGATGGGCTGGGAATGGCAGCATGGAGAGGATGGGCTGGGAATGCCAGCAGAGGGGCTCTGGGGTTCATGGCATGGACAGGGCACAGGACAGGGCTCAGCAGGAAGCTCTGCCCAGGGAGGGCTCTCAGGGCCCAGCTGCTCTCTGCTTTTGTGTCTCTCCTCTGCCCTTCCTGGGGTCTGAAGGAGGCAGCCCCAGCTCTGGTTTGAAGTGTTCCCTGGGCYTTTTGGAGAGAAGTGCCAGGCTGGGCAGAGTGCTGAAGTGGGGCTGCTTGTGGCTGCTGCTGCCAGGCTGGAGCAGCGAGGGGTGGCTGCCAGGGCTGCCAAGGCAGGGGGCCTGTCCCCAAATCTGTGTGTGGCACTGCAGCCTCTGCCAGAACTGAGGCTCTCCTGGAGTGCAGCAGGCACAGCAAAGGGGAGAGGCTGCTGCTCTCAGTGTGCCTTGCCTGCACCTTGAGCAGGGCTGGCACCCTGAGCCAGGACTGACAGCAGCTGCCAAGGGGCTCCAGCGCTGAGTATCAGCTCTTGTTTCTCTTCAGCCTCACCAAAGCGTGCTGGAAGGCAAGTTCAGCTTGTTCTATTTAATGTAAGGTCATCCCTGTTTTCATTTTAGTTTTCAGTTTAAAAATTAAAAAAAAAAAAATTAAGAAGTAGTGAAAGTGGGATTATATAGAATTTAGAGAAAAATACCAGTTACATTATTCACCAGATATTACTAAAACATCAGCTAAGTTCCTGAAATGATGATATTTTAATGTCATCTGCAGCATCTATTTTGACAGACAATGTCAGGAAGCATCCTATAAATGATTCACAATTCCTCTTCCTTTTCTCCAGAAATCAAACAGCCCATTCCACAGGTTGCTGATCCTGAATGAATATTCTAATTCCCGATAACAAACATTTCATCCACGTGGTTTCCATTCAACACTCCTGACAGGGTTTCTCATGGGACACCCTCCTGGAAACTAAGCTATCAAAGGATAAGAGGAAAGGTCCTCTAAAGTATTAAAAACTGGTTAAAAGATAAGAAATAAAGGGTAGGAATACATRGACTGCTTTTCTATTGAAGGGAAACACTCCAAGGCTTTCAGCTGGGATTTGTACTAATCAGCACATTAGCAGAGATCCTGGAGGTTCAAGTGCAGTGGCAATAAAGAAAATTATCAGGATAATCAAACTGCAGACTGAAAAGCYTGGACCTTAAACTCACAGAACTAATAAAATAGCAGATAAAATTTGGTACWGAGAAGTCCAAAGTAATGCTCAGGGCAGAATATTAAAACAGGAGGAAGGCAACAAGAATGCTCAAAATAGGAGGAAATATTTGGAGTCTTTGGCTTAGAAAATAAATGAAAGGGGTGCACGTGATGGAAGAGATAACATCATAAACAATAAAAAGGAAAARCATCAGGAATTATTACTTTACTGTTTTCCAAGATGGGTGTGCAGGAACATAACCAGCAATCTTACTGGTGAGTTCATTTAACAGRAAGAAGAGGGAGTTCTTTCTCACAGACTGTAAAATTAATTTGTGAAACTCATCGCTACAAGATTTTTGGAAAATAAAATTAAACATGGATTCAAAATGTGATTAAACTCTTTAAGGAGAAGCATATTAGTGGCTGCTAAAAGCAAGTCTGTTCAAATCTTTTGTCACAGAGGCTGAATTATTGAGCACAGCAGGGAAAGCATTTCCCTGTGCATTCCATTGCTTGGGCTCCCTCCTTGGTCACTGAGACCAGAACAGAACGAGGTGGGCTCCTCATGTATGTCCTGCAGGAGTTGCCAGTGGCTGTGGAAAGGTGCAGCACAGAAGCTGCTCAGTGTTTTTAGGGCTTCTTCCCATGTCTCAGGTACCAGGCAGGTTCCACGCCTCTGTCAGGGGAGCTGGTTAGCAAGCAAGCAAAACCAAACCTTTCATTCCAAACCTGTGCCACCAGCTGAAGGCACAGCAGCCACAGATATGGACACAGCCTTTCATTCCAAACCTGTGCCCCCAGCTGAAGGCACAGCAGCCACAGATATGGACACAGCCTTTCATTCCAAACCTGTGCCACCAGCTGAAGGCACAGCAGCCACAGATATGGATGGGCACAGCTGCAGGGCAGTGCCCTTTGTTTACTTTCTGAATTTGTTGTTATCCCGTGCACTTGAGCAAGAGAGATTAAATTTAAAAGGCAAAACAAAATTAGTCACCTAAAATCAAGCACGTGGAGAAGAAAAAATTAGAAGTCCAGAATGGACTTCACCTGTTTAGTTTTGTTCTGTTTTTATCTCTGGTAAAGGAAAAAGAGATTCAGGCAGTAGTATCAGAATGTGTGCCATTCACCTGTGACTCTCCCAACTGAGGCTTTTCTTTTCCCTCCTGCAGGAATATGTGACTGATCTTATTTTTAAACGGCCCTTCAGAAAGGCCATTTATATTTAGGTGGAAATACCTTTGACTGTGAATTAGGGATTAGCATAAGGGGGTTTTTCYGTGGCTGGAAGATGATGCTGTATTTCCCTCTGCAGCGATTCCCTGGTGAGTCTGTGCTTTGCAGAGCTCACCATCACTCACAGGTGAGGCAAACCCACCCCTGGCCCCAGAGCCCCTGACATGCAAAGGCATTTGGGAGTGTTCTGGCAGGTGAGAGCAGTGAAGCTGAATGCTCCTGACATGGCTCTGGAATAAGAAAAGCTGGAAAAGGAAAGGGCTCTGCTGACCTTCCCTAACAGCTGCATGTGAAAAATGCCAATCACTTGTTTTAAAATTTTAAAAGTTTAATAATAATAAAAGGGTTATAAAAATAGCAATATAATTAGAGTAATAAAAATTTGGACAATTTGGACTAGGACAATATGAGACAATAACAACAAAGAGTTATGGACAGTCCAGGTACCTTTTCTGGGCAAAATAAGCCCAAAAATGACACATGTTAACAGAGGATTAACCCTTAAAAACAATAACCTGTTGCATATTCATACACCTCATACATGATGCATAAATTCCATTCAGGATTCTGCCTGGTCAGTGTCAGCTTCTTCCTCTTAATCCTGATGGCATCTTCAGGRCTGAGTGAGGCAGGAAGAAGTTMATTTCTYCTGAWRATGGAGCAATAAATTCTCTTTCTCTGAAAGATTTGGGTGTCCTGTGGCTGCTGTCTGGTGCAGGTACCTTATTCCTTTCTTCAAAAAAATATCCCACATACACAGTTTCTATTTTAACATTATGTTATAACCTACAACTATATTTAACACACTACTTAAAAAATTAACACAGCATAACTTTCTAACATAACACATATAATATTCATTTTATTATTTGTGAAAAGCCAATCATAAAATAGACATTTTCCACACTGCATATTTAGCCTGAATTCTGAGATTTTCTGATGTGGGTTTGGTGTTTTTTTCTTCTTTGTTTGATTATGATCTTTCTRGTCATTCTGCATTTGGGGATTTGTGAATGATTGTCCTTGCTTGGGTTCCTCCTTTCCACGCCCTGCTCTCCGTGGCCCCTSTGCTGATGCCCTTTGCAGACACAGCCGGGGCTGGGCAGACTCAGGGACAGGTCACACCATAGGAACGGGCTGCAAGGAGAGCAGGAGGTGAGAGAGCCCCTCACCTCCCATACAGCCTCTTTATGTGAGATGGGTGTATTTTCCTCCTTCCTTTTGTTATGCAAAGTTTATCTCATTTTCTTCAGTTTAATTAAATCCTTTTCTTTGCGGAACTGTCAAAATCTGTCTCTGCATCTCCAGCTTCAAGAGAATGAAAATCTCTGGCTAAGAAATCCTCTGTAGCTTCCAGTTGTAAATAGATCAGCAGATCCTATTGTTGATTCCTCTCAGGTCTTGTGTTTGTTGCTGCCTTATATAAAGTTGGCCACTGCATGTTGAGGAGGTTCACTGACTGATATCTTGATTTCTCTGCTGATGATAATTGAACTAATATTAAGCATATCAGTGCTTCAAATAAAAYACCATCAGCCAAACCAGGCCTGTTTGCATCAGTCAGTTTAGCCACCTACTGCTTTTCAATATCCTAATTCTGTGGAATTAGGGGCTGCCATTGATTAAAATCAAGTGACCCTCTCTGCTGGTGAAGGTCAAGTGGGGGCTAATGCAGCAAAATGCATGTAAATGTCACAGTAACATTTATGGGTTTTTTGCCTACTTCAGTTCAGGAACTGAGCAAAGTATTATGTATTCTGTGAATAATTTACAGATGAAAACAATGGGAAGAAAGAGACAATGACTCGCTGGTCCTGATGCGTCTTTTCCAATTTGTTGCATTCTCTGGATCTGGGATGAAATGGCATGTCCAAAATCACTGGGCAGTGACACATCCAGGTTTCCTGATACCCTGCCCTGAGCCACCTGCTTCTCCCTCAGTGCTAATGGTGTTATTACTAATGGTGGCATTAGAAGTGTGATTACTGCCATCATTATTTTTAGTCTATGAAACTGCACGCATGACCATGTTTCACTTGGAAAGAAAAGTAAATTATTTAAATAGCTATTTAATTGGGACTTCTGGTGACATAGAAACTCCAACAATTATCTACAGCATGTGAGAATACATGCAGCCCTCAGTGAAAGAGAATGGGCCCATCCCCAAATTATTCCATCTGGCAGAATCAGTACCTGCTGTAGTTCACACATGAATAGCATTAATTTGCATGTAAATAGAGGCCTACATGCTTCTGTGGAGCTAAAAGCTGTATTTCAACATTTCACAGTGGAATTAGGCAGTGGGCACATCACTACATGGTGGTTCAACCTTGCAGTGACGTGCCAGCTAAAATCATTTTAAATGCTCCTCTCCATATTTCCCAGCAGGATTATTCACTGAAGCAGTGTGTAAGAGCTCAGAAGAATCCTCCATTGAAATGCTGCCAGCTCCCAGCTACGATGCTGACATTGATGTTGTCAGCTGAGATTAAGCATTGGTCTTAATGAATGCTGACAGTCATGTTTCTTAGGTATGGTCCTCCTGTACTTCCTTTCAGCAAAGAACCAAAATAGCAAGGCTGGACATGCAGAGAAAGATGCAGTAGCAGGGATGTTTACTTGCTACTYGAGCTTTATTCTTTCCTTTCTGCTTGTTTCCCTGAGAAGTGCAGCACTAGCAGTTAACATTTTCATATCAAGATGTTACAGCAAATGTTCCTGTATTGCTTTCAGGTAAAATAAATATATACACCGTGTTCCTCCAGCAAGGCTTTCAGAGGAACTGGGACATTCCAGAGTGACTACACAGAATGAAATCAGTCCTGCCACTGTTTGTCACTGAAACTGCGGGAAAAACAAAAACCTTCCAACAACATTTTTAATGTTAGAGAGTCAAGGCATTACTTTATTCACAGAATTCACAGAATCACCAGGTTGGAAGAGACCTTAAAGACCATCGAGTCCAGCCCAGCCCCAACCCCTCAACTAAACCCTGGCCCCCAGTGCCACATCCAGGCTTTGTTAAACACACYCAGGGATGGGGACTCCACCACCTCCCCAGGCAGCCATTCCAGAACTTTATCACYCTTTCTGTGAAAAACTTTTTGATTCTCTGGCCAGGATGTTGTTCTGGCCAGGATGTACCACAGAAACTATCTCATGCACACATAGCCCGGGTGTGCAGAGAGAATCATTCCATGACACACATTTCTGCAGGACGTTCTCCCAAACTCTATACAGTCAAAACCTATAGAGATGCACTGCTTTAAAGTTCATTGGTCCAGAGCTGAGCAACTGCCAGTATTCAGTTTCCCACTGGATCTGAATCTCCTCGCCTCCAATGTTAATTAGATCTTCATTCTTCGATTTTCTTATCAGTCCTTTCTGGAGCAGATGTGTCCAAGAGCCTGGGGTAGATGTTTGTAGATGGCCACTGRTGCTCCGTTGATGGCTGCTGGTGGCCCTTTATCTTTTGGGCTACTCCCAGTCTTGTTGATCTGTTGAGTTCATTGACCTCACCTGGTGGAACAATGACCTGGAAAGAAACTTAGAATTCTTTTTCCTGGGGCAAAGACAAACAAAATACCTTGACTAAAGTTATACGAAAATTTTTAAACTGGTATGTTTTCCAATGTGTTGACTCGGTATTTCCTTTGACAGATTGGAATTTCTTTCTCCTTGACCACATAAGCCCTAGGTTTGACCACATTGCCATTAAGTTTGTCTTTTGACCCTTTCCAAGCATGTATTTGATGGGGCTTTTCCGAGAGTCTGCACTGCAGTTAAGTCCCAGTGGCATTCAGACAGAGCAACTGAGGTTCCATTTCAGAGCCTCGAGCTTGCTGTGGTTTTCAATTTGTTTAGCTCATTTACACCTGGTTCTTGGGACATGCACAGTCTAGAAAGCTCCTTGCCTGTCATGGCAGGGAACTCTTTGCTATTGTACAAATAKGCTCTTTCCTTGCAAAAGGAAGGTGACACTGTTAAATTCAACAGCAACCCTTTTCATGTTAGAACTCCCCTGAGCAAAATCTCGGAATTAACTCTCCTGGTTACTAAATATGGAAAAGGCTTGCAAATAGTGATGGGGACTGGTACCTGCAGAGTGCAAGGAGCTGCTGCCTGGGTAAAAACCAAGGTGAGTGTGTTATAGATACATATTATAATACTGGCTTTTTGCAAATATTAAAATGAATTTTATATGTGTGGTGTTAAAGTAACTTTTCTATAAAGATACCAGGTTTTTTCTGTTGTTAATTAAGCTTAGACATAGTAGTGAAATAGCTGATATCAGTGTGCTTGTGTTACAATGCCTGCTGGGATGGGATAACACCCAATGCACACAGCATGAGCACAGCTGGACACATCTGCCAACCAGCAGCACTCACCCTCTGCAGGCAGGGTGCATCAAGGCCCAAAACTGGAGGGGATAAGAATGGACTAAAACCACAACCAAGGAATCTGCATGCTCTAAAAAGGCAGACCTAAGGAGGAGCCAGGCTAAACAATTCTTAGAACATGGAAACTAGTTTGGGGAAAAGTTTGCTATGCATAAGGGTCTATGAATATACAACAGGCTGAGGGAAGGGAAAAGGTATTTAAGGGGTATCCCCAAGATAACAGGATGCTCCTGGCTCAATGCCAAGATGCACAATGCATCCATGGGCACTGAGCAGCCAGTAGGCATWGCCTGCAACAGCTCAGGCCGTGCTCCCACCTCCTCCTGCCCTGGAAAATTCAAACAGAAGTTGCCCCGAGGCACCAGGGATGTGTTTCCTCGTGAATTTTTACTGCAGCTCAACTGCAATCAAGCAATTCAGCRATGGCAGGGTTGAAACCTGAGTGCATAATGTGTGCTTAATACTTCAACCCCAGAGCAGACACGCTCTGGAAGTGCATTAGGACAGACTTTGACATATATCCCTTTGAGTAAAACAAATACATTTTGCTTTCCATTTTTTTACTCTTTTTCTGATGCGGTATTTACGGACTTGTGTATTGAAAAAATCACAATGAAGGAGGGCAAAAAAAAGTCACCRTGGTCTTCCAGAAGGAAGGCAATTGTCTGGTGATGGTATAAAGTGGGTTTGTCAGTGATTTACCGTGGGAGGTGCAATCCAGGGTCAGATACTGAGGTGGGAAAAGCAAACAACAGGGTCATTTTAAAGAAGAAGGTCCTGCCTTCCGCTCGACATTCAGGTGCAAAGGGGTTGAATTTGAGCCTTTTCTTTACTGCAGTGAAGGCAAGAGAACTTCCCTCCCTCTTCCCAAGTCCTCCATATGTGGTGACAGCTCATGAGAGGGCAGGTCCATTTCCAGCTGGGTGCCCCTCTGGTGGAGCCCAGGAGGAGCAGGGCAGCAGAGCAGACTGAGGAGAGTGAAGGGCTGGTTAAACACTCCTGCCAATGGGCATTGTCCCTCAGACTGCCCTTCCTGCAAGTGGGACAAAGTGACGTCCTTGGGAGCATCCTGAGAAACAAAGGCCCCACCCACAAAGCTGCTTCTGTTGTTTTATTGTCGTGTCCAATCTGTTTCAGAGRGTAAGTGGATGAATGAACACCCTTATTGACACTTCCTTTGTGGGAATGTAATAATGTTTTCATATTAACAAAATTCCTTTAAATGCAGGGCAATTATTGACACTTTTAAAATATATATCTYGGAGGGAAGCTCCAGGTTTTTACTTTGTTTCCTTTCAATATATCACACTATTGCAGAGCCAGGCTATTTTCACAAAGAAATGAGTTGTATCTTTATACCAAGTGCTGTTAAAGAGGATTATAAATAGGCTTTAGACTACAGGCTATAGCTTTGCTTTGCAGTTGAAAAAAAACATCAATCACCTGGCTGAGACTAAATCCTAACATCTCACCTTCCTAACAGATTTTAAAGGTCACTGATGTATAGAAATGTTCAGCTTAATCTTAAATGCATTGACTAGTCTGGCAAAAGCATTTTAGGGTCTTTTCCTTTTTATTTTCTGCCAGCTATTTAAAATGTGAAAGAAGTGTCACTTATAACTAAAGAGTGGATCTTCAAGAGAAGGCAGAGTACCAGAGATCAGACTTGAATCTCAGAATGGTCTCTGCAGCTTTTGCTCTGCTTCTCAGTCAACCTGATTCGTAATGTTTGCAGATTGCACTGGCTCACCCCCACTCCCCCAAACAGGTTATCAGCAATCAGCTACATGCTGGGGACACAGAACAACCTCAAATGAGCTCCAGCCTAAAAATAGCCATTTTCACATTAAAATCTTGAATCAGGCAGGAGAATGGGCTGCAGCTGGGACATCTTGTATTTGCTTATGTCACCAATGGCAAACACCTACAACAACAAAAATATCTCCTCCACCCTGGAGTTGTTGGGATTCTGCTTATTAAACATATTCCTTGTTGCAATTATGTAATAGATACACAAAATAAGCTGCAAATTGATTTCAGATACCAGAGGGTGGAAAAAAATAGGACCATTTTCAGTCTGCATCCATCCAGACATAGCTGTGATTAATGCTCAAATTTACCCCACAGAACCAGCACCAGGTAAGGAATTTACTGCTGTTCACAYGCTGCTGTTTGTTAGCAGACACAAAGATGAGTCAGAGCCCGTTGGACTGAGTTCTGCTGTTTGGARGGGAGCTGTTTGTCCTCCCAGGCCACSATTCCATGGGCTGTGGCCCTGCTCTCCTGGCATGGCTGAACACCTGCCTGCTCATTGGAGGCAGGRAATTAATTCCTTGTTTTGCTGTGCTTGTGTGCATGGCTTTTGGTTTAATGTTGAACTGCCTTTATCTCAACCCATGAGTTTCCTCACCTTGACACTCCTGACCCTCTCCCTCATCCTGCTGGGACAGTGAGCCAGTGACTGTGTGCCTTAACCCACCACACACTCCCAAGCTCTAGGGTTTTATTTTCCAAAATTTCCAGTCAGGGGCACAAGGTAAATCTGAGATATTTTCACATTCTTGCCCTGTATTATTTTGTCTTCATTTCTCCTTCCATTTTCTGTTTTAYTTTTCAAATTTTTCCAAGTTTGCAAAAGAGATCAGGATAAGATCCAGGCAGGAAGTTCTTCTTCTGTAGATTGCAATCCTCTTGTTGASTGATTTCTTCCCACTATCCCAGCCACCATTTCTGAAGAAACACTTMTTTCCCTGAGTAAAGGTATAATTCTGGCACGTGGTATATGGAAGTAATATTCACAACAAAAGTTTACCTTCACATCATAGCTGGAYTAAGTTCAGCAGTAGGAAATGGGGAAGGAGATGGCTTGTTGGGCTCTGTGCCTAGCCTTGTAAGCATTACAGGATGGAAGGAAGCTGGATGCCCTCCTGCAAGATGTGCTATAATTCAGCCACAACTTACTGGATCTAAGGATTGCTTACATGGAAGGAAGCAATAATTCATTTGATGGTGGGATTTATTGGATGAAATTCTTTGGCCTGTGCCATGCAAATCCAAGAGGATAGTCACAGCTCTCCTTGCTTACTTTAAAACCCAYGAATGCTACAGGCTGATTCAGCCTGTGTTTGGTGAGATTGTGTTAAATTTCTTATCTGTAAGACTTGCTGAAACAAGATGTTAGGAACTGGCATCTTGAGCTGCATGTGATTGTGCAGCACCTGTTTGGGAGCATAGATTTATCTCACTGCCTTTCCTTGATGTATCTGAAAGGTCTGGTAATGCTAACAATGTGTCAGGCCGTCTAATGCTGAGGGCCTAAATGAAAATATTCAGAGCCAAACTACAGCCCATTCACAGCCAAGTTACACAGAGTTAACAGCAGCAGAGGCTGCTGCTGACAGTGTTGGTCTGTCCATTTRTCCAGGAGCMGAGGGGCTGAGGTGGGGCTCTCAGCTCTCACAGCTTTGCTGCTCCAAAACGGATTCAATTCCCTATCAGAAGTGGGCTATCACAGATATTCTTCGTATCTTTTAGCAAGCACAGGATCAGTTCAGCCTCTAAGACAGCAAATAGCAAAAGCATCCTGTGTATGGATAAATTCACGTAACAGAGAAGCTTATGAGGAAAAAAAAAATCCTGAAAATTAAAACATGAAAAATTAGTGATGTGAAATGAACAAAATGTTTCAATTGATAAGGGAGGATTTTCTCATTTTGAGAAAAAAGTCCCACACCAACAATTTTGGACTAAACTGGAAAGGCATTCTCTCAGGATATTTCTATTAGCTTAAAATTTTGCCAGCTTTAAAAAAATTAATGTTGGAAAAAAAAAAAAAGGTAAAGACTGTGTAAGAAGCATAACTGAGCAGTATGAAAATGAGAGGAAAACTAAGATAAGGATTTTTTTTGASGGAGTCCATCTTCCTTTGAAAGGCAAAGCCAAGGTGTGGGAGATCTTTGCTGGGATTGCTGCTGAGAAGTCCCWGAGCTAAGGAAGGGAAAGGTGTGAGCTGAGTACAGTCTTCTCTAATGCAAGGCAGTGTATATAACTAGCCATGCACTGAAGTGTATCATTGAATAAGCATGTAAATAGACTGACTGTGTTTGGTTTTTTTTCAATTTGCTTTAATTTTTTTTTTTGCTGCATTTGCTAATAATGTACTTTCTTAATAATTGTAGCACTGGAAACAAGATCCAGAGGAGAGGAAAAAACATATCTGGTTTGAGCTTCATATAATGATCAATAAAAGCCATGGCATATACAAATCCATAGCAAAAATGWGATATCCACCCTAAAAGGGAATAGGTAGAGCCATGGAAGTCAGTAAGAGATGAGCAGAGCAATTAGTTCTATAATCTCGGTGCTTTACTAAAGGCATATTTAGAATATTTATGTAAACAAGTAATTGTTTAGATGCCCTAATTTTCCACAACCACCTCCCAGGCACTACTAGCTCCTGGTACACTCATGGAATAAAAATGGATATAGCCTTGAGCTGCCATCAGTTGCCACTGCACTTGGAGAACTGGCATTTGCTTTGCAAAGCAAAAACAGCATTGCAGTGCCCTTAGTTTCAAGATTACCCTCACAACCACTGTACCACACTTGGGTCACAAAAGGTGGAAAGGCTCCTTTTGAAATTTTGTCTTCTCTTATTCTTATTGATTCTTGTCTGATTCATATTGATTTCCACACCTGGCAGCCTGGTGTGCAGCAGGGGTTTGTATCAGGGCAGAGAGGCCTCATTTCCTGTCTGTGGAAGGGGAAAACTGCTTGGATTGACTTAACCAGCTTATTCTTCTGACCATGATGCAAACCCTGCCATTATTGTCTGCTTGTTCCATGGTGTGTCCTGAACCAGCCATCCTGAACTAAGACATGCTACTTTTATAGGAACCAAGTCTCTGAACCTTGGAGGAAAATCWCAAAAAYAGCTCTTCCTTCCCTGCAAATCCTGTTTGCACTGTAGAATGATGACTGCACTTGCTTGCTAGACCTCCCTCATGAAACTTTGAGAGCTTTGCTCTCTCCTCTGGCTGGAGTGGTGACCCCAACACAAACGCTCTGGAGTGAAACACCCCATCTCCAGAGAGAGCAGGGTGGAAGATGGGGATAGTGTTCCAGGAATAGGTGTGGAACAGGGAACCTTTTTCCCTCATCCCATCAGTTGGACTTGTTTCTGCTGCAAGAGGACTTCTGTACTCAGTCCAATAGCAAAAAGTCTGTTAGGTAAACAGGTAAACAGGTCTGTCATCATGGGGATCAACTTTTCCAATTCCTTCCTCAAACCCATCTACTCTTTTATTCTCCAAAATATTAAATTACACTGAACTCCACAGTGTAATTGAAGATTCTGTGGAATTCAGTACTTTTATTTTGTCCAAGAACCTGCTGCCAGCTTTATGAAAACACTGAGTATCTGACTCTTTAATTGTCTTTTCTGTTCCTGGCTTTGAGTGGTCCTTTAGCAAACCACTAAGACTCTAACTCTGATTCTCAAATGGAAATGGAGGTAATTGGAGATACAYACTCAAAAGAAAACTGATTATTTACTAAGGTAGATGACTGCATGTACGTTGAGGGACTTTAACATATGCAAGGGATGTGCTCACTGATCCATTTAGTACAGCCAAATTGTATGACAACAGATCTGAAGTCAAATTTAAAGTGTTTTAGCATCGTATCCTAAAAAATTCTCCAATTCTTTCCTATGACTGGTGAGTAGGGGAGAAGAAGGGGGAGACAGAGCTGAGGGGAGAGCCCTTTGCTACCCTGYCCACATGCAAACCTCAACACCTGAGCCTGCCCTCCTCACCTGCCAGGAGTCAGAGAATTCCTGCAGAGAAGTGGCACCAATGGCTGGAAGCTGTGGCTGCCTTGCTTGCCACAGGTTCAGCCAGAGATGGCCGTGCTGCTGAGGGGGCTCTCTGTGCAGGCTGGCTGCAGGAGTCAGCCAGACCACTCCGTGTGGAGTTTCTGTGCCTGGCTGAGCAGATGCTGCCCCGAGTGTCTCTGCTGGAAGCGCTTCCTCAGCAGCTCAGCCCTGGCACTGCTTGGGGAGGGCAAACTGGGCATGCAAGTCAGGTTTACTTCAGGTGTGAGGAGTGGGAAACGCCCTTAACAAAGCAACCAGCTGAGCCAGCTGGGAAGAAGGGCAAAATATGAGAGAGATTAGTCAACACACAGAGCCTGAGAGGTAAACTGCATTAGTGAGTGGAGCCATACAGGAGCCTGTTAAAATGACACAGCAAAATGGACATGTCTGTTGTGGGAAAGGGGATTTCTGCAAATCCTGAYGCAGCTGGAGACAAGAGCAGAAGTCCCACTCCCTGCAGTAACTCTTGGGTCACACTGGATTCATGGCCTTGCCCAGTCTGCTCTAACTTCTCATTGCCATCGTGTCATGTTGAGGAGGGGAAGAGAACAATCTCACTCCTGCACTTATGGAGGGAATAGCTGCAGCTAATTGGTCTGTTAACCAGTTAATTCAGTGAGTGGGCGCTCTCCACCAGCACTCAGGTAATGTGAGGTAAGTTGTCTCAAGCACAAACACAAGCTGGGGTCCAGAGGGCGAGTTGGTGGCCAGGCCCTCCCGAAGCCGGGCGAGCACAGGCAGAGACAGACATCTAGTGGTGTCCTGGCAGCAGTGTGACAGTGCTGCTCTGCACAGCCTCAAACACAGCCTGGGAGCCCGCTCTGAGCACCTATCCCCACGCTGGCTGCACTACAACACAGCAAAAATACATTCTGCATTATTCAATTATCAGCCCAGACTCCCGTTTCTGCTCTSCTGCACAAACAGCACTGATGGTCTGAGGCTGTTTGATCTGAGAGCCCTGAAGGAGCCCCAGGGTAACAGAGAATCAGGGTGACAGAGGATCAGACATCCATCCTTTCAAGGATGATTCTTCCATTTAGTGTATATCTTAACATGAATACATTATTATGTCTTGTTTCTTCTAGCAGGCCATCAAATTACTGCCTTGCTAGGTGTGGAGGTTTTCCAGTTCAAACAATTGCAGTATCATATAGATGGTAACAAACATTTATCAAGGCATTTTCTTTTTAAATGTTAACTTTACATACTTCTAAGCTGGCTAAAAGTCATAATCTTTCTACTCCCTGCAAATGTGAACAATTTTCTGTCTAGGTTTATTTTGTGGCATTATCTCATAAGAAAACTTAAATATTTAACATTATATGGGCTTGCATGGAGGCTACCAGGACCACCTTGCTCAGACTGACAATAATGAATAATGAAGTCTGTGTTGGCACTTTTCAGAATTAGTCCACCCCCTGCAATGCCCTGGTGTAAATTAATGGCCTGACTGAGGTTCCAGTGTGGATCTCTGGGGTGAGAAGACAYTCCCTGTTTGCCTCAGCATGCAGCGCTGAGAGGAGCTGCCTGAAAGAGACCAGACCAGCTTTCCTAACTTCACAAACCTTGTCTTGATATCTTCATACTGCCGAGGGTGATAAGAAAATGCACACCAAACCCCCTGGAGAGCCCACAGAGAGGGAGGTGAGGAGTGCCTTTGAATCAAACAGCTCTCCAGGATCCTCTCCAGGACTGGCTGTTAGTTCTCAGCCCCAGTAGTCTCTGTTTATTCACTTGCTCCCACAGCTGAGCTTTCAGATTACTCCAAACCCCTTTGGGTCAGCAGAGTTCCTGTGCTAGTGGTGTTCTGTAGTCTTGGGCAAATGCTTGGTTGACCATCCCAGTTGACCATCCTCATTTTAGCATAAAGTCAGATAATTCAATCTGAAGGTGAAAAATCCCCCTGTGCCCTAACTCCCTGCTTCTGTGAACGCCCTGAGGATCTGTTTCTTATCCTTCAGAGATAACTGCATTTAAATAAATCACTGAACAGGAATAAAATTTGCTTATGATGCAGTTCCAGGGGATTTTCTTAACCCACGGCAGACTGGGTGTTCTGCTTCCTTAGAAATGTGCAAGTATTGTAACAATTGAGAGCTCTTCTATTACAAAGGGAATGTCATCCAGATATTTTCAGCAGGCAGCTGGCATGTCCTGGAAAGTGAACCTGCTTTTGCACTAGCCCAATACTGATGCTACTAAACAGGGGGCTGACTATTGCCCAACTTCTAAAACTACTGRAGATCAGCAGAAAACAAGGTTGAAATATGAGAGAAGGTGAGCTGTGATGTGAACTGACAMCTGCAGAACAGTGAGGAGCTACTCCTACTCCTAAAATGAAAAGTATTTAAGTAAATTTGGCTATTTGGGTTTCTAAGAATGGGTTTGTTGAAAGCTAGGTTGGTTGTATTTTTTTGATTTTGAAATCTTTCCTTTCYCTGTTGCATTTATGTACTTTGTTCTTTTTTTTCTGCAAGTGTAGAATTTGTTAAGAAGTGTTCAGAGGTGAATAATAGTATATGGAAAAGAAGTCCTGTGGCATTTCCAAGCCAGGTATCTGTCATATCTGTCATATCTGTCACATGCCTCAATAACTCCAGCCTTCTGCTTTTCCATGCTTTTAAACAWACCATTTTTAGTAAATCAACAAACAACCACAAAGATTGGAATTTTTTCGGAGAAGAATATGTTGAGGGCCTTTTCCTTTTCCTCTCTCAGATGCTTCTGGTGGGTTAATAACTCCATCTACAGTTCATCACTGAAATAGTTCCAGAAATACTGGAAATAGGAGCCTGAACCAGGTCACTAAGAAGATAAAACCCAGGTTCTGTTCACATTTTAAGCAATGGGCAGTGAGGAGAATGCACCCGTGTGGGGGTACAAGTGCACAATTTTCATGTGCTTTGCTGAAACTGCTTTGCAGTGGCACCGCGTAGGAGCTCTTCTGCAATGGGTGTGGGGCAGCCTGGTTTGGTTTTGGAGCCCTCAGGCCCTTCAGGCCAGTGGGAAGCTGCTAATGGGYTTTCCCAGGGGGATATGAACTCCCTGAGATCCCACTCAGGGTGGGCAAGAGGCACAGATTTCATCCCAGAGCCCAGGGGCAAAGTTGGAGGGGAAAAAAAGTGGGGAAAAAAGCTCTGCTCAGCTGCAGACAGACACAGATCTGCTTTCTCCATGCCCTGGGGGCCAGACAAGCTGGTTTCTCTGTGGTTTCACAGCAGCCAGCTCAGGACACACTGAAGGCAGTGTCTCAGCTTGAGGCTTGGATACAGCTCCAGGCACTGGGCTCCAGTGGAGGATGAACAACAGGGGGTCTGATAAGGGGCAGGGATGTTCCCATCTCACAGAGAAATCAATTTTCACTCATTATTCTTCTGTTTCTGCTGGTCTTACCTGTGGCAATAGACCTGGCTGGCAGTAAACAAGCATAAAGTCCTTGTGCAGGAGCTACAAATACAGTCTGTGYTGAGCAATTTTATGTCAATGTGCTCAGATGTTTGTGGCCTGCTTTGTCCTGTGCAAAACAGACATATTAAAAATTACTATTGTCTATTAGTSTAAAATAAAGGGGCAATGGCAATGAACTCCAAAAAGCACTTAACTATCAATCAGWTACCATGACAGAGGTTATAAACTTGGTGGGCATCAGCTTTAATGTGMATGTCCACATGTGGCCAGAGGTGTTGAAACATCTYTGCTTTCAGAGGTTTCACTTCTTCTTTGGAAGCTGTAGGGGTTCTGTGCCTCTGTGATCATTGTTTTCTAGGAATCTAAATAGGCATTCTGGTGTATTCATTACTACACATTCTGACATTGCTTTATTTTTTAAATTATCAGCCATAAATTTATTAACAGACTTATCTGGTGAGTTACTTTTTAAAAAAAAGCAGTCAAAAATTAAGGACAGGAATAAAAAAAAATGTTTTCTAAGCCCAAAAATCAAGTAGGAAAAAGAAGCAGGATATCATGGTACTCGCAGTATTTTTAGCATGTTACAAATAGAAATGTATTTTCTGGCACAGTAGGACTCTGCTATACAAACCATATTGTAGGCGTGGAGGTTAGATTCCTGCAAAAACCATGAAGCAATGCCTTTCATCTTTGTCACTGGTGAATTCTGACTGTGGCACCATCTTATTCCTGTGTGATTGTCATTCCACACTGTTTGCTGGCACCTTTTACAAAATCTTCTGTCAAAATAACTCTAAAAACGGTACTTGAACTAGGCATTWAAGAAAATAATGTGGTTTATTCTCAATGATCATGATAGCTAAACATTTCTTTGTGAATCAATTTTTTCCTAGTGTTATTTGCTCTTGGAATCCTTGGAGATTATATTCTAGTGACATCTGTTAACACTGCTACACTTAACATGTAATTGGGAAGGGGGGAAAAAAGGGAAAACAGAAAACAAAAGCCCGTGCCAATCTAAATGTGCTTGAAAGGTGCCAGATTGATAACTCTGGAGAATTGAGTCCTCTGTTTATCCTCTGAATTAGTGCAGCACAATCAATGGCAGCAGAAACTCGCTGCTGTCACCCTGCAGGGCCTGGTGCTCGCTCAGCTGGGAGGGCAGCCTGGCCCTGCTCCCTGCAGCATCCTGTGGGAAGGGGATGGAGGCTGCTGTCCCAGCGTGGATGGGCTGCTCTGAGAACCCCAAACTCACCTCAAACAATCCCTGGCCACCCATCTGAGGCCAAACTTCAGGCTGCACTTCGCAGCTCCGGCATAGATCACAAATGGGGATTTTGAATTAAAAGTCTCCGTGGTGCCTTTCCAATCTCTTAACTGTGTAATCCCCTGGTGTGTTTTATTTAATGCATAAACTGCCTGTGACGTGACAGAGCCAGAGGCATTACAATCTATCATGTCAAGCCTTCMTACATTAGCAGCACTTGTTAGCACCCCCTGGCACGGTGCAGGAGGAGCTCTGAGTTATGCTAATGATCCATGGATAATGGGGCACGGGGAGAGTTCTGAACCCACCTTCCAACCAGTGCTTTTAGGATGTGTCACAGGGCACACAGGCTTGGCACTGGAACTGGCTTTAATGCATCTTCAGAGCACCTTCTCTTGTACRCTCTGCTTTAATTGAGATTAAATGGCTTTGAAGGTCCAAACACAATTTCAAGGACAATGCAACATCTCATATCCTCAGTGAAAGGTTTTTAATGTATTTCCTTAAGGCCAAGACAAATATACCATACAAATTCATTACACCAGGCTGATGTTAAAGGTCYGCCTCAAACTTAGAGAAGCCAATACAATTTGAATTCCAAACACAGCATGGTATTCCCAAGGCTGTGGCTGGGATGGGGTGAGAGAATTGCAGAGGAGCTTGGGGCCTGCAAGAGCACCAGCAGCAAWGCAACAACATTTTTTAAAGGGAGGTAGAAGAGCCTGGATCCTGTGGGAAGTCAGATAGGATTTGTTCCAGGGAAGGCTTGAGAGAGCATTCTGCTGGGAGTACACACTCTGAATTCTCTGTGCAGTGTCAAGGCACAAGCAAAAACCATCATGAAAATCTGGATTTTGTTTGTCCCCTTTTCTTTACAGCATCCCTGTAAAAATGGTTTAAGAAAACTTAAATAGGTGCCATATGAAAAGAGAAGTAACAAAACAGAGACTTAGCCCCCTCCTCTTTTTTTTGTAGCTTCAGTTTAATACTTAGCATTTTCTTTAGTTGCAAACTTGTCCACTCTGCCTTGCTTCAGTGATGATATAAAGGTGCTGCAGTACCTTGGAAGATGTTGCTGCATTCCAATAATGATAACTGTGTAGTTTCATGACCCTCCTGAGCTTACATTTGAGGCCTCATTGGAAAATCTGCCATCATATCACAAGGATATGAAGTCTAATACTGCCAATTTTGTGAATTATTCATTAGTCTGAAGGAACAAGAAGCAACAAAGACACAGGCAGCTTCTTTTTATTTATGGTTTACTACTCTTCATATTTTTTAAGTGAAGGGAATACAATTCTTCCATCTTTTCCACAACAACAACAGCAGAAAATAAAATAAAATGTGTATCCTTGAGAAGTTGGGATTTCTGGGAATACATTTTCCTCTTTTAGCTAGCATTTTAACATAAGGTAAAACATTTTTTTGACAAGGTAAGTAGAGTAAACAAAGATCAGTGAGAAAGCAGAAATTATTGAAGTACTGGAAAAACTGCTGCAGGCTACTTTTTCACACATTGCTGCTCAAGTCAGGATTATGCTATGACAGTTCTAACTCTCCTGCTGACATCCTTATAGACTCTATTACATTATTTACTTCTTGTAAAATAACATTCTATTACAGCTCCTTCATGTCCTGCTGCTAGTCTAAGTTCAAGGGGAAGAAATTCTGCTCTCCTCGCTTCCAGCTCGTTAATACAGCTCTGAGGAGATCATTATTAAACAGACTGATCTGCAGCCCCTATTCCATGGCCCATTTTCTATTGCAGTAACAACTGTATTTCCAGAGTGTTGGTCTTCATTTACATCAACAGCAGAGGTAAAATGTGTCAGGCTGTGTCTGGAAGGAGCAGGTGAAGCATCCCACCCTGTGCTGAGGATGTAATGTCATTTTTATGTCCCTAAGGGGGAAAGCTTTCAGATGTTTCCCTTGCTTTTCCATTGCAGGGAAAAGTGAAGCCAGGCATGCAGTCATAGCTGATTTCAAAAGGAAAAGAGTTGATTCTCAGTAGGGCTGCAGGAACATCTGTGGATAAACCAGGGCTAACAGCAGACAGGTTGCTCAAACACTCTCTGAAAACTGGCTTTTTCAGTGTCAGGAGATATTCAAACACATATCACTGAGTCCCACATCAGGATTCTGCTGGAACTTGTTTGCTGGGAAGACATACTTACAAGGACCTAGAAAATTAACTTACCTGTGTCTGAATTCTCACTCTAAGCCCATTTAGGTGTGCCACTAGCAGAATATTCCCTCAGTCTGGCAGAATGCTCCCAAAGCACCAGCCTTTGAAAAGTCCTGCTTTCATCAGTGCCCCAAATCACCCTGGCAAGTCAATCACCAGCCCTGCTCCCTTGCAGTGGGAATCTTGAAAGCAGCACTGAGTGCTTGAAGAACTGGCATCAAACCAGACAGCAGTGACCACACGCCTTGAGCTGGTCAGGGACAGGCAACCCCTGGCAGTGCTCACACAGCTCTGAGCAGTGCACTCCATCAGCTGCTGAACCTGCCTGAACATCCCCAACGACATGGAGGCAGCATTTCTGCACTAATAATACAGGCAACGWGGTAATTRTCTAATTATTCAGCCCTTSAGAAGAAATAGGTGCTAAAGCTCCCAGGAAAAAGGAATCATGTGCTCTTTCTTGAAGGCAAACTGTGAAACYACTGGAAAATCAGCACTGGATGGGAAGGAAATGAATAGAGCCCCATTCCTTCAACTTTTAAACTGAGTTTACTTTCTTTAAAAAGCAGCAGTATTTCCTTATGGAGGTGGTGGGTCCTGATCAGAGCAAAGCACTTGGCCATTGATCTCTGAAGCTCAGCAGGAACTCTGTGGGAATTAAGGGTGACTTTTGCCACTTGCCTCTATGTGAGCCAGGACTTGAGTCACTGTCTCCAGCATTTTCACAGTTTGCTGTTCAGTTCTGGCACTGAAATCAGGGATAAATTTACATACCCAAGTGTGCTGTGGCAGAGRCTGCTGATGGTGAACTCTGTTTCATGGCAATGGCCATGGCTAATTAAATGTATCATTCCTCAGGACGAGATTTTGTGATATCTTCCACAGGGGCAAGAGCTGAAAGTGGGAGGAGGTCCAATTTAAAAGGTGCAGTTACCAATTCTACCAGAGCAATCAAACAGGACAGATAACTGATATTTCTTTCAGTTATGGGGATATTGGTCAATCTAGAAGGATTATTTTGATTCTCAGTACCCTTTGATTTCCTGATATTTTGTTTTACAGCCTTGGTGGGTTGTTCTGGGGGGGCCCACAGGCACTGGGATTCACCACACAGTTATGACTGGCACAGGAAAAAGCAGGTTGTTCAGTAGTGCTGCAAAATTTCACTTCCCTTAGGCAAGAAAGATGATCCCCTTCTTCATCCTCCTACTCCTCTATCTCCCCAGTCTGACCTGCTTTTTCCATAAGAAGTGTTGGTTATTCCTCAGAAAACACGTTTTCAAGGAATTTCAATAAAAATTCCATGAATATCTGACCAGCTGYTGAAGTCAAGTGTCTGTGGAATGTTTTTAAGACCCCGTGTCCTAGCTCAGTTTGTTAGGATTGCTAATTCAATCTTTGAACCAGGGAGCCATTATATTTATCTGTTTGCATTTGGTTTTTATAGACCACCAATTACTGTTATCAAAATATGTTAAATTAACTGTGTTCTAGGAAAGCAGATAATTTCAGTGTAGACTGGTAAAYATGCGATTATAAAGGAAGCTACCTTTTATTTATTGCAGAGGCTAGCACATTCATCAGCATGCCTAATTAAAATTTAACAATTAATAAGCAGTGGCAAACCCTGTACGAAGGTCGGTAGCAACCTAAGCAAACTTATCAAAAATGCAGAGGGGTTTAGAGTTTTTAAAAAGTTCATTCTGTCCTTAATTAACAGATCTAATTACAGCTCTGCCATAGCAAAAYGCAAAATGATCTCTTCAAAAGACAAGGAGTCAAAGGTTTAATAGCACAGATAACCTTCTGCTTCAGTACACACCGACCCAAGTGTAGGAGGGAATTTTACCAAGCAGTCAACAGAGTTGATTGGATGGCTTTGAGAGAAATTTAAGCTAAGCAATACACAGAAATCCCCAAACAACAAAGGAATTGAGAGGGAATAAAAACTCTCTTGTGTCTTGGGATTTGAAATAACACCAAGTCAAGACTTTGGGTAATCTCCTTTCTTAGCAAGTTGTCAATGTATTTATTCCATGACCTTTGCTGGTTAGTTTTGAATAACACTTTCTGTTATATAGACTGTGTTTAATTATCACCTCATTCAACAAAAATGGACAGTGCACAAATCAAGGATAATCTAGCAGAGCAGGGCTAAATGCAATCAAGAAAAACACTTAAAATTCTTGCAGTTTGTAGTCAGCATTTAGGCACTGAAGGGCAATTTTCCAAGTTTTACTGAAGCATTTAGTTGTGCACTACTTCTTCAAGAAGTCCAAGAAAAAAACTTGAGTTTTCTGTTCTGAGTTTTGCAGGAAGAGGCTGGAAATGAACAGAACTGGGTTCATCAGTAAGCGAATTAAATCTTCCTGGCTGATTTATGTGGGCAAGGGTCATTACACGTGGGTAATAGAAAGTGGCTGATAGAAAAACTAGACTGCTTAAAATTAATAATACATGGCTGAAATGAATTGTTACTATTCATCTTTACCTTTGGATTAGCAGAAAGAGCACAAGTATGAGAGATGAGCTATCTTCAGGGAAGCCTGACCTGTGTGAATATCCTCRGTGTTCCCTTTCATACCCGGCCAGTGACAGAGGGAGTGCACAGGGAGAACACAGGTACATCAAGGAGAAACAGTGGAATCACAGGAATTATCTTGGAGAGGCTCAAAATCACAGGAGCCATATTCATCTTGTGCTGGAATCCAAGTACAGCATAACAAATTTTTCAACCAAAAGGCTCATTAAATGCAACATGAAAACAGAGAGGCTGTTCTGAGCAATCTCCATGAATTGGCCTCTAGCTTTACCATGGCACTATCATGACCTGAATTAATTTGCTGTGGCATGATAATTTCCTCTTGGCTGTAGGAGGGAAAAAAAATGAAACCTGCTCAGGCTGATGAGCATTTTTAGACTTCTCTTTAATTCTTTTTCTTAAAAAGAATATCACCTTCTGTTTTTAAAGTGCCTGGATGAACAGATAGATATCATCAGCCATCAAGAACATGCTGTAGGGAAGGTGGGCTCGTGCCACTCCAGAGCTGCAGAGTTGAAAGCAGAAATGGTGAGGCTTTTAAATGTCACAAACACACTCTGTACTCAAAGGAGCCAAACATCCTCTGTGGCCATGACATGACCCCCACCTCACCTTTAAAGAGGTGATCTGTCTAAAGTGTGGGGGCTCAAAGAGCAGCTTTGTCTGACATTTGGTCCTTCCCTGCCTCAGTACTGCAGAAGAAACGGTCCTGATACTTTGCTTAAAACCACAGATAGCAGCAAACACCACATTATCACATTCCTCTCCTCAGTAACACTTTGCTTTAAGATAAGAAATGAACATAATTACTTGTGTTCTGCTGATGGGAAGTGAGCTATCAGAGGCAGGCATTATTACTGTTACTGCTGTTATTATTACCCAAGTAGCAGGAAGTGCAGTGCTATAAAAACTCTTCTAAGCAGTCACTCCCTCTTACAGACCATTAAAGGTTCACTTCACACTTACATCTCTTTCTTCCAGACTCAGTCCTGAATCATTAATTTTGCACTTGGCATTCCTAAAAGAAAGCTTTTTTTTTTGAAGCAAACCCTTCTCTTGATGTCTGAGTGCACCCTGAAGATGTTAATCACCAGAGAGGTACACTCAAGACAAAAAGCCATCCAGGTTCCTTGGATTTACTGAGACTTGAAAGCAGCAAGATGCAAAGATTTTCGGTTTGTTTTCCAGCACCATACAGTGTCCCAGCTTTAGACAATATCCTTTTCTCACAGCAATCTGAGGAAGAGCAGTTGTTAAAATAGTGTGTGACCCCAGACACTCTGAAAGTGTGACAGATCAGACTGGAAACCTTCCTCCCTCCCTTGCCAAAGTGTCAGTTTACAGATCAACTGGCTCTAAAGAAAAAAAAAAGTTATGGGGAGACTCCACAGTAAGGGAAAGTACAATCTTTTTGTTGTGCAGGTAAGATACCTCTAATGGAGAGAGATTTTTTTTTTATGCCACCTATCTCTATAATTTTTTTCCTTATCTAGATTTTTTGCTGTCAGTGATTCAGCAAAATTCAAAATAAATTCAGGGATTTTAAAATGTCCTTTAATATTTTGTTTGGAAGAGACACCCCTCCCCTGTACACAGATCTCCTTCSCAAAAGGGTTCCTCTCTTTCTTTTAAGACAACACTGTGAAAGCAAGTGATTGTTAATTTTTAGATGTCTGTGAAGCTTTTTCTTCTTATTTTCCTACCCCAACACAAGTTATTCTTTAATAAAAGCAAACACATGAAGCAAATGATGAATTAAGAAATGGAGACCACCTTTGTCAGATATTCTGAGGCTCAGAAATCCTGAATATCTCATACTTTATTGCCCTCTAGTGTTACTTCAGCAGCTATGGAGAAGGTTGTTATGCAAAATTGAACAAATGCATGTTCCACAGAGACAGGGCCAGAGCTGACCCTGACAATAAGTGGCCATACATCCATGAAAAGAGGCATTTTGCAATCCCTTGATTTATCCAAGGGCTTTACTGACGACCAGTGCTTGGAATATTCATTTCCATACAAAGGGAGYGAGGGAGCAAAAGGATCTTTGCTCTCCACATCCCTATGTGTGTTCCAACAAGGATGCCCCTGATGCCATATGGACATTTTGATCTAATCCCTGTTCTCCTGTGGCTGAAAKTTTCTCAGGGAGTTTAAAATATTTGCTTTAGCAAGGGACTACTAAAAATAAAGGAGATGGCAGTGTAAGTTCAAAACAACACTGCTGTATAATGGCATAAACAAATTGGAATGTCACCTGTTACAAAAGGATAAATGAACAGATTTTTTTAATACTCTCCAATCTCACATCAGCTGTTCAGAAAAGTCCTCTGAACTCCCTGGAAGTCTAGAACCCAGATCAGCAGGTAAATGCACTTTCCACATTCATTGCACTGCCATTTAGGCAGTTTGGAAGAAAAAATCCAGAGAACTCAAATCAAGAGTCCTGAAGTGATCCRTGGAAAGTACAACATTCAGTCTGCTCTCTCACAGGTTCTCTCATCCTGCTCCCAAGCAGGAGCTCGTGCACCTCTGGCAAAGATTTTGCTGGCAACATGCTGGTGAAAGCCAGCAAATAACTCTGCTTATTGCTTATTCAAAACCCTGAAATGCCCAACCAAAGGTAGATCATGACATCCCAGCAAGTTTACAAACAAGAAAGGTGACTATGGCTTTTACATATTTATGTCAGGCCTGATTTTTGTCTCATCCTAATTTCACAGCTGTATCCTGCAGTCAGCTTTGATCATATAATGTGATCTATCCTAATAAAAGGAACAGAGTCAGAGCAGTGCAAACTATCCCATTACATTGTGTGATCTATTTATCTATTGCTTTAAATCTGCAAGGGGTCTGTTCTGCATGTTCTTTTGCCAGCCATTTACAGGCACTGATGATTAGACTTTTAAAGTCATTTGGGCATTTGCCACGCTCAGTAACTCCTGGAATTTTCAAAACAGCTGAGATGCTTCTGGGTTTTAAAGGACTTTGACAAGAGTGAGATTAAATAAAGTTTTTCAAAACTGTCATTAGGTATTTATCTGCATCTTTAAAAACGAAAGGTCTATCAAAGTGTGACCCTAATCCCCTTCTGAGAAGAGAAGAGCACAACATGCCAGTGCTGGTGTGTTACATCACACTTTTGAAACACATTTGCCAACATTTCTTCACATCTACTTGACCTGTCTRCGAGAAGTTGGCATTCATACAACTTAGAGAGGATGATTTAAAATCTGATCTTGAAGGAGACACTATTTTTTTTCTAAAAGATTGCAAATGTCTATAACACTTCATGCTCTGAAGCTCGTTTTTTAATGATCCTCATAACTAGATTTTTATGATGAATCTTTATGATTCAGAGAGTTCAAATCCCAGAGTGAATTGTATCCTCCCCTGCACCCCTTAAATATGGATATAGCTTTATATTAATCTTAGGATATGCATTGGTTGTTCTTTATATTGAAGGCCTTTTAAGGGACTTCTTTCTGAAGGTATTGAATTTTTTTCTCTGTTACATTAACAATAGAGTTTTAACTAAGACAGCACTTCAGGAGAGCAGCAATGAAAGGAGAACACAGCTGTGACTTTCAGAGTTTGCAAGGATGTCAGCAAGAGAAAATGCATCTTTTCCTGTAAAGTGGGCAAATTTATTCTGCAAGACTTTGAGAGAAAATAAATTTGGAACTTCACAATGCTATTTATTCAGAGTCACTTTTCAGCATAAAACCACTGCTGAAAGTTCTCATAATAGAGGGTAGGAATCTCATAAGCATCTCAATGCACCTTACACTCCTGCCTCTGTCAAGAGTCAGCAGCCAAGTTGATAACAAGACCTATCTTCTTTTATTTTGCTGGAGAGACTCTTAATCAGTCCACTGTTGCCTGGTTTGTGTCTAATTTTATGTAGCAAGGAGAAGATGAGCATATCCACACTGACTTAGCAAGTTCAGAGGTATTTTGCTTTGGAATTTACAAACAGATAGGAGCCATGACTGGAATTACAAACGTAGATAAGCATAAAAGATTTAGAATTGCATTTCTTTCCTCCTCAATTSTTTCCCTGCAGCTTGTCCTTGTGTAACAGGGCAGCAGGCTCAGCACAGGCACAGCATCACGAGTGTCACAGGGTCACAGTCTGAGCAGGATGCAAACTCTGGTTTCACATATGCAAATGCATATTTAGAGACTCTTCACATCTGGAAAGAGAGCTGTACATGAGGCATATGGGAGAGTAACAAGAAACAAGAGAAGTTCAACTTTAAATACATTCTGACTGCTACATCTGGAAAATCTCTGCTGCATTCTGTGGAATTTGAATTTGTACTGAAAGGAAAATTTGGCCCTGGAAATAGCAGAGACCAGTGTGTAGGTCTAGCCAGGAGCATRCTGAGCTAGTAGAAGTATTGGGTCTTTGTGGTCTGAGATGGTATTTTGTGCCTTGAGTCCCATAAAGCAGAATGACAGAGAAAAGCCTATTTTAAGCATCATTCTTCAGCTCAGGAGCTAATGTAAGGGTGGTGGTGGTATTTATATATAACTCCAAGCAGATCCTTAGCACCCAATGCRTTTCAATGGAAACTATTTCCTTCAGGACTCGAAATGTTAAGCGATATCCAATATAGGGCTTTGAAATAACTTAAACCTTTCTGGGTTTGGTACCTGAAGTCAAATTCCTCTTCATGCTCTCAGAGTTGTGTCTATTCTTGCTGCCTGCAAGGGCTGAGCACAAGTGTGAGCTGATCTCCAGATGCTGGGCTCCCTCTCAYGGGACAGCAAGGGCAGGCTCCACGTGTAGGGCTGCTCCTCTCACAGCCAAGCCAGGGTTCACATCCTCTGAGGGACATGGCTTGCAGCTGGCAGGAGATGCAATGGCTAATAGGCACTCAAGCTTATTTAGGATCTGGACCTCAAATGTTGGCACTAATTAGCTCCTTAGATCACTGCTGAATGGAAGTGCAGAATAAACAAAACATTTTCCCCTCAACGTGGTCCTTTCCAAATTAGGCTGAGATGTTTGCTGAGGGTAGGTAACATCTTCACCATGCAGCAGTTGCACTGTACCTGTTCTTAGCTATGCAGAGAACGTGCATTTCTGGCATCTCTCCCGGACTCTGCAGTATGTTCACTTTCATTTTCGACCACTTTAATAGTAAAAGATCCTTCCTTGGCAGTGGCTACAAATATCAGAATTCCCACTGTGAGGAAAAGTTTAAATATTCAGAATTCACCTTCAAAGCATTAGTTGAAAATCACGATAAGAAATTCTGCTCTTGTCTTTGCCTTTTATCTTGTGAAGAAAAGCGAAACCATAAAACCTTAAGGAACAAAGCCTGTCTCCAACCTTGCCCTAGCCTGGATCAGGTGTACAAGTGTGGAACAAGAGTTTTGTTAGTCAGCAGCTGAATGTGTTTGCAATTTAATGTGTCCAGCCTATTCAAYTGCAGTACTACAGCTAATCACACTAATAAGGAGCTCTCAGAGATCTGGAAGACAGGTTCTGCTCACACTTGCTGCCTTTCTTTCCACCTCTTACAGTGTGCTTGGACATCTGCTAGTTTTGGCAAATTCGAGTTGACACTGTCTTAGAGGGCAAGAGAAGAGCTCAGCTGCACATCCTGCTGGTAATTCCCTGAGAGCCTGAACTGGGCCAGCCATGGAAAATGAAGTCACGCTCTTGGTCCAGTACAAAAAGGCATCTGATAAGTGCTGTTCTAGTTGACTCTTTTTGTGATGTAGGAGAGGCTTTTGGGGGAAAGCGTTTAGGCAAAAATACCATTAGAAAAAAATTTCCTAGGTATTTACAAGCTTTGTGTTGTGATTCTCAATTGTATTTCTTCACTGGTCAGGATGAAGAGATTAGTCCCTTTGTTCTGTGAGTTTAGAATAAAAGAAATATTCTTGTCTTTCTAACAGGCTGTAACTGTGGGCTTGGAATCTGTAGTTGAAATGTTCTTGGCTTGCTGACTTTGCTTTATCCTCTTAACAGAATAAATGTTCTCATGTAATAACAAACCTGACAGATCTTCATAATTGATCCCTATCCCTGACATATGAAGGGCACAGGATGCAAAGAGGAATGAAGCACTCTAAGTACCGTGCAATGGAAGTATTGATTCTCTCAATTGCAGTACTGCCTTTCTCTCTAAGTGCCCACCTCAGCAAGAAGAAATTATGGGAGAAAATGGACAGGGGAAGTAAAATTAGACCTAAATAACAAAAAGTGTAACTGATAACTCAGTGAGAGCCTGCCAAGGAGTCTCATTGCCTAAGGGTTCAGTTTTACATAGAGCCCTTAACTAGATCAATAGATTGCTTTTGGACTACCAGAGGTTAAAACAAGCATAAGTGAAGAGGGCTAATAAATCAACCCTGCTTGTACCAGACACAAGTTAGTAGTGTCCAAAGCCCTTTATGCAATTAGAATGATTCAAGAGTGACTGGCACGGGCTGAGAAATGCTGTGGGTAATGGGTAAAGTGCTGTAAGGAGAGCTGCTCACACCTCTCACTGCCAGATTATAATCAAGCAAGTTGTTCTTTCAAAGCATGATGTCCTTGATAAACAAGGAATGGCAAGACTTATTAAAGTGCAGGCCAATCATTGTTATACCCTGATACTGGAAGMGATAGGTGTCAGGTTCTGTTACTGCTGAAATTTTCACAGCACCCAAATGGTCTCCTTGGAGGTGTGTGAGGAGGCACATTGGCACTTAATATTTGCACACCTATTCCCAAACCTGCAAAACCACTGCAGGAACCCTTTAACCTGTTCTCTCATCTTCTTTTATCCATCAGTGTTGTCTCACAGTCTGCTCCCACTGAGCATGCTGCAGTTGTCTAACGAATTTCACATTCAGATGGTTGAGTCACATTACACTCCACAGGGTCATATAAATGTTCTGAAGCTGACAGTTGTGATTACAAGTTAGTTGGGTAAGAAGAGGACCCCTGGGCACAAATCTCTGATGTACCTGAAAATTTTTTTGGCAGCAGTGACTAAATCTATCCCAAGCCTACAAGGTCAATTTGCAGCTCAGTTGCCATCCATATTTATCTGCCTCACACATTGAAATTTTGCTATGACAGTGATAAGATCTCCAGGAAATACCTCAAGTAGATGGTTTCCATGGCTAGCCTGTAACCCTCATTCTTTTGAAACTTCCAGAATATGTCATTCTCATGATGATGCCATCTTAAGTTAAAAAGAAAAAAAAAAAAATAAAAAAATAAAAAAAAGAGGCACAAAGAAAACCAAAGCCCAAAATAAAATATGCTCTTCTAGACACAAAATTTCCCTTCATTTCAAATCTGGCTCAAAATGTGGCAAGCTTTGATTGCAGCACTGTCACCAAAKGTAGGCACTGCTCTGCTAAACAATAAAGGGAAAGGGCTGGCTGCTGGAAGGGACAAAGAATGCAGTGCATCTTAAATTTCTCATATTATGGAAGGACTTATGAATAGAAAAAATGCCAAAGCCATGGAAAAYCCTGTTTGCATACAGCCTCTTGGACCCTGGGCACTTCCAGTGCTTGATGATCTCTCATCTGGAGTTCCTGCTCAGAACTAATGTATTTAATCACAGAACTGGTGTGACAAAACWCCAGATCAGAAAACTGCAGTCACAAAAGGAATCAGTCCTATGTGTATCATGCCTATTTTAGAAGCAATAACAATATTAGACATATGTCTTGGTGGTGGGAAATCAGTTGAAACTGCTGTTAAASTATTCAGCATTTAGCAAGTTTAAAGGTATTCAGAATGGGGTGATACTTGGGACATTTTCAGCTGAATCTCTGGAGACAACTGCTGCTCTTGGTCCGTGATCAAGGCAGTGCATGGCCTTGTGTGATACAGGGACAAGTACTGATATTTCCAAATGGAAACAGGTTTTAAATAGGATTTTGTCATTCACTAAATGAAATGGTTGATTCTTTTCATCTCTCAACACAATCCACTTCTGTACTCCTCAGTATTGGAAAAAATAAGGCAGTCCTTGTCTGAAGTAGCTGTTTAATATTGAGAGGATGCAGCTGATATTTCTGTCTGGCTTTTCTTTCCAGGAACAAAAGAATGTAAAAGCAAGGAAGGTTGCTCAATGGCTTGGAGAACCTGGCAGGGGKTTTTTTGTCACAGACTGTAACATGAGCACTGAAAGGGAAGGAAAATGTCTTTTATGTGTTCCTTAAGTTGTGAAATATCCACATTGTTCAAGAACTTCAGGTTCAAACACCTTCACTGCCCCTCACTGCACCAAGGGCTGGATCCAGCGCRTGCTGAGGTCACCAGGAGTCCTTCCATCAGCTGGAACGGGGCTGGATCAGGCACAACACAGASATGCCAACACTGCAGCTCTGGCTCTCAGAGGAGCTCTTCACTGTTGTGTCTGTATAAGTTGGACTGTTCTGTTCCCTCCTATCRTATAATGGTTCTGCTCTGGTTCCCCCCTCCCKCCCTTGYGCTGCCAGTCATCCCAATTCCTCCCCAGTTGCCTTGGAGATTAATCTATCCTTCTCRAATCCCTCCCCGGTGCCCTGTCCGTCACTCGGCGCTCCCACCYTTCTCTCTGGAACTCTCTGGATGCTTCCAGCTAGAGCRTCGAGTGATTGGCTCAGGGGCCGGGGCGTTACCCTCAAGTTATCCCCATTGGTGTTCTCCCTAAGTCAATCCTTTGTATCCCGCTCCCCTCTGAAACCCTATTCGTCCAAGGACTGACTCCTGCCCTGTTTCCCTCCCTCCTTATAAGCTGTTGCAACTTTCCCCTCTTTTTCTTCGGCTGTTGGTTCCCCTGGGACCCGATAAAGCTGGATTCACCACAGCTGCGGAGCGCTCTCTTTTTCTGCTGCCTGTAGCCATAAGCCCAGCCATGTCCTCCCACAAGGTAACGCTGCTGTCATAGCACAGGGTGTTTGCYTCAGGTGCTGTCCCGAACCACKGAGGTCRGGCTAGTGCTCCCATACTGCTAGCGGTGCTGGATCGCTAGCTGGGACRTCCGAGAAGGACAATCTTTCTCCAGCTGGACCGCTTCACTTCACTATGGCAGCTGAATAAACCCTGGCTGGGTTGGYCCTGGTTTGGATCCTGCCCAAACAAGCCGTGTGCTAAAGGGTGGCCATGGGCAGGAGATGCAGGTCAGGACACTTCAGAAACGTCATCCCCCTGCTGTAGAGGTGCTACAATGTGCTTTGTGCAAAGTTRCTGCTCAGCAGAATTAGTGTCTTCAGTATTTAATTTTGATATTAAATCAAAGGCCTTTATTTTCTAGTTACTGAACAGGGTGTTCCCTAGAATATGCACTGATCTCCCTTGAGACCTAAGGCAAAGTTGCTGTAGCTCCATCCATCATTATCCAATTGCTAAAATAGCCAGAAAGTGCTATCAGAGTTCTACTGCAAATGTGCCCCCTTGCCATTCACAACCTGCAATATTAGTTCTGCAAAATTTCCTTTTTATTTACAGCCCTCTAAGTACATTTCCAGAGCTAGATGATACAGTCTTTGTCAGCAATACAAGCAACAAAATATTACTGTATAGCTGGCACCTCTGGAGCTGGAATACAACCCAATCAAACTGACATAACTGATAAAATTCAGTGCTGCAATTCTTGCAAAGTCTGAAATGCTTGAGTGCAGAATGCTCTGGAAATCAGTATGGTTTTGCCATAAAAAAGCTCTGTGTCAGTGCCAGGGAATAATGTCCTTTGTTGCACTGATTTAGTGCTCCATGCCAACTCCATTCTCATTAAGAACTGCTCACCAGGGACAACTCAAAAGTGTTTTGCTGCCTTTAAGTAAGAAATCGAAATAACTGTGAGCTTGAAGTGGAGGTGTATGCTTTCTTTTGCTACCAGAAATCCTTTTGTCCTTTGCATCAATAAAACCCATTGATTCTAAGTTTGCTAATCCTGTTGGAAATGGTTTTCTCAGCCTCTCCTTGAGTCTGGTAAATGGGGATGGAAGGTGAGAGCTACAGTAGGTGCAGGGTTGAGATGGAGAGGCAGAGCTCCTGAAGTGCAGCATGTCGGCTCTGCTTGGCTTGGTAGAAACAATCCAGAGCTGCATTCTAAATGTCCCTTCAGTCCTAAGGATGCCTTTTCTATCACTCTTTTCTTGAAAAACTAACTTTATATTATGTAGGGGGATCGAATATAAGAAAAYAAAGATAGTGTAGAAAGTAATCTTACCCCTAAGGAGGTACAGCTGGGCCTCCTTAGGGCGTAGGCCCTAATTATCAAAGATTAGGAACAGGCCTGACTTTAACAGGCCCCAGCTGTAAGCAATGAGATGAAGAGAGCTATAAAAGAGTGGGGTGGCTGGGTGAGAAGGGGAGTGGAGTCAGTGGCTGCTTTGTGAAGAAGGAGTTGGTGCTTTGAAGAGCTGCCCCTGAGAAACACCAAGAAGGTGTGGCACTTTCGTGATAAGGAGCAACCGTATGGAACCCCTGCAATAAGATGACAACAATATTAGGTAGCAAAGTATTTCTTTCTGTGCAGAGATAGATGAAATTTTGCTCTTGTGTTACCCCTGCACGTTTGAGAACAGAAGTAAATATTTAATGTCTGTATCTTTGCAGTATCTGTGGTGATGCTGTACACAGAAAACCTGTAACAGAATTTCACTGACTCCTGCAGTCTATTGAGCCTGGAAGCTCATTCACTACCTAGCTTTTAACTACTTGGGTCCTTCCTTCTGCCCCTCAGGAGCAATTTAAATTTAAGTGAAAGATGATTTACAAGATTTCAAGATAACAAAGTGTATGTAAAAGTGTAAGTGTCAAATATCACCAGACCTGATGGGAAGGATGATAAAGCCTGTGCCATGCAAAATGTGCTGTTTGGAAGTGAGACTTGCAGCCAAACTCCCTCCTCAGCACATTTCCTACTGCTCCCTCTCTTGCTGCAGGGAGTGAGGGAGAGTGGGGCAAAAAGGCATTTTACTGTTTCAAAGCTGCGTTTTTCCTTCTTTCATCTCTTCTCTGCTTAGCTATCAATGTTCTCCAGACGCCCTCCCCTCCCTTTAAGGGGCAGGTTAAAGAATAACATGGGATAACAAATGAAAYAGAAGAATGTTTTATTTCAAAGAAATACTTCTCAAGACTGTCTGCTCTCAAATGCTTACCTTTAGATTTTAATTTTGTTGCTTTGGGTTTTTGTGTATTTAAGCACATTCCCCATCATAAACACTCCTTGTGCCATTTCCAGTATCAGGAAGGGAGATCTGGTTCTGTAAAGGTAGAGTCATAAGGAAGCAAATGGAAGACAAAATGCTGGGTGAGATTTTCTCTCTGTCTAGTCACTGGCTCATTTATYGTCCCTTTCCATCTGTCTTTGCCTGCCTTCCAAGACTGCATTSTACTTCTCTCACTGCTGCTGAGTGCCAGAGATTTAGCTGAGCACCACACTCAGCTGCCTACAGAGCTTACATCAACAAGAAATAGTATTTAGTTATACTGGATTGGGCTCCTGTTCAGTGTTTCTTATTAAGATTTTTTAAAAACTATWGTTGTTCATGGGTCTGCAGAAAGCTTTTATGGCCAGTTTAATGTGTAGTAAATCTTAACATATCTTTGGTTATCTACTGCCTGCTTCAGAAGGTTTTTCCTTCAGTGCTTGTATCTTAACGTTTTGCAAGTTTTTAATCCTTATTTTCCCTTTTCAACTGGCTTGCCTCCTGCTACTTTTTAATTCTTTTCTTTGATAGGATTGTAGACAGGTTTTAAGGTGACTTTCCTGAGTTCTAAGCAGATCTCATCCTGAAGGAGAAGTTACTTCAGCAGGGATATAAACTTCTTGCCTCTCTCTGCCCAGCTGGGGCATGGAGATGCCAGTGCTCCCTTCCTGACTGCAAGTGGCTGGGGAAAAGGACAGTTAAACAGTAAGRGCTGCTGACTGCTTTACACACCATGCTGAGAGTTTTAAAGTGCTGCAGCCTCAGAAAGGCAGATAAAACTGCTGGGTCTAAGCTCACTTAACATTTTTTTTCATATAAACATCAGTGTTTTCCATATAAGGGGAAAATCTGTATGRGTGTGTATATTCAGAATCCAAAGTCTGTTGTTGGATTTACTGGCAGCCTTAGGTTAAAGGACTGAAATGGCCCAAAGCAAAACYACTAAAATGTCCTATAATCCTGCTTAGAAAAATGATGCATATGTCCAGTGAACTGCATKATGTGATACTAACAATCCCTGCATATGGAAAACAAGGTGTGACTACTGTAAAGGCAAGACAGCCTGAGGTTGTTAGMATTCAGGAACACATAATTACAGAATGGTCATATGCAGGTGCTTTTATTAAAGAGCTCTGGGTGTCAGGGGTACACAGATCCAAATCTGACCTGACATGGTTTAGAGCCGAACATGTTTTATATTCTATCATTATATAACTTACATATTAATTATTAAACTTACATTGTTCTATTGTATACATTGATTTCATCCAAGCATGGACTTCTTGTAATCCCCCTCAAGCCCCTAAAATAGTTTTTCATGATTCTTTAAACAATAATTACATCTAACAACTACATCATTTATCATATACTGACTACACAGGTGCAGTTTCACATGATCTACCAAATACGAAGTCTAACATTTCCCAGGGCCTACCAAGCCTAACTTTTCTTTCTAACTCCCCAGATTTTCTATGAATTTAAAATCTTTTACTATCAAGGTGATGACCAGGTGCTGGTGTCAGGAGCTTTTAGGAGAGGCTATGGAGAATGACCCAGGTCAGCTCTGCAACTGAGAGGAGATGTGTATTTGGACAAAAGATCAGGAGATGGAGATAAGGGTGCTTATCTCCCCATGGTCAGGGCAAGATGGTCATTTTAAAGATGCAAAATACAAATCCCCAACATCTTTCAATACCTAGATGGGGTGACTGGTTTGTTCTCAGTGTGGTTCTATTTTAACCGTTCATCTATTCATTCAGCCTTTCTCYGATTTATTGTCCTGGTATAACAATACAGTGAATTGGCTCCTCGAAGCTGTATGAGATTTTRACAGATTCTCAGCCTTGGGGGTGGAATCCTTCTTCCTCTCTATTTCCATCATCCCTGTCCTCTCTCCCCTCAAGGGCAGGTACACTAATTTCCTCAGGCTTTATTCCTTTCTAAAATGGTGCAGGTTTTTTCCAATAATGTTTACCACAAGCTGAAGTGTTTTTTTTACACCTGTTCAAAAAAGAAGTTGTTAATAACAGTGACGGTATCTACTAAAAGGWGCTATTGCTCACTTGAAGGTAGTTTAATATTCAAGATTACTCTTTTCTTTGCTTTCCATCTCAAAAAGACAGGAGCATGTTGGGGCTTCTTGATTTTACTTCCAACATTCAGATCCAATTTTTAAAAGTCTTGTCAATGTTTTCAGTTATAGCAGGACTTTTGACTTCTATTCCTTGTTCTGTGTCCATTCCCATCATGTTCCAAGGGACATGAGCTGATTTAAATGTTGTATTAATTAATAAGAGAAGTACTAGGGAAATGGGGACTGTGGTATTTTCTAAATGGAAACAGTAGYTGTACTTCTATTTCTATTTTATTTGGCTGTGCTTCCTGCTATGTGCTGGGGTGTTCAGCATATGCACCCAGCTTCAGTTGGACAGAATACCATCTTAATTAAATTATTCTGGAAGAGCTGGTAGCTGTACTTTTGGGCTCCAATGTTCTCATTTTTTCTATCTGATTTATATATTTGACACAGGTTTTTTTGTTGGCCAAGTGGAAAATATTAGGAGATTATGACTGCTGGCTTTGAAGATTGCAATCCTGTAACAACTGATTCTGATGGTTCCTCAATACTAATTACTGCTCAAGCATTTGCTCTCTTTTATGAATCATTAAAAACTAAGAAACCGTGAAAAAAAAAGTTATGTGGTTTTTAGTTTCAGCTGAATGTACTCTCTCATAAAAGCAGAAAAGTTTGTTATATAGTCTTTGCCTCTAAATGATGCAAATATATTCTGTATCATAGAATCATTTAGGATGGAAGAGACCCCCCTGAGATCTTCAGCCTAGATGTTAACATGGCACTGCTAAGAATATTTGTGTGGATGAATTTATATACCTACACACACATTTGTATCTTTTATAKCTATATAAAATATATCTATACATATGAGTTACTTATGAGAGGAACAGTGCATCTGGTGAATTTTGGTTAATCCCTAATTTTAAGCTGCAACCCTA
>JACDOX010000284.1:8507-32581 GCA_014549065.1 Cardinalis cardinalis
TGCAAAAGGCAGGGCAGGGACAGCGCTGGGGCTCAGGCCATCTCCTCATGATGGCCACCAAGCTGCCACTGAAACACTGCTGGGGTGCAAAATGCGGGTGGGGCAGGCTCAGATGGATCAAACTGCTGGTGCCAATCAGCTGGTCACGGATACACCCACAGCCACCACTGACAGCAGATTGTAAAAACACATCCCTGCCACTGCTCTACCCTCAAGATACCAGCTCAATCTACAGAGGGGAAGATTTAAGAAGGGCAAATCTGATCTTTGCCCTCTCCTTGAGTTATGCAATCCTGCTTATGAGGACTAAATGTCCTGCAAAGCAGCAAATAAAATAACAGGATACAAACATGGTCTGCATTGCCAGATGTAGATGCCTGSCATGTTTTCCACTCTTGAGCTCCAATTCTTATTTCAGAACCATGCAAGATCCACTCCTTGAGCTATTCAACAGCCCTCATGACTTTCTGATGGAGKTACAGGCTTGAAATTTGCTCACATTGGATTGAAAAACAAAGCAACCTGAACCTGTTGAGGTCTTTTCYCTCAAACACTTTTCAAGTGTTTCCTGCAAGAACATCCCAACATGACATTTCCATCASTGTTAAAGCARATTCCATGGCTTCCTTCACCTATGTAAGTCACGTCCTCCTGCCACTTCTGCAGRCATGATGCTTRTAAAGCAAAAAGTGCCCCTCCAGTATCAGCAACAAGCTCTTTGTCCCCTGCCAGCCTTTTTTTTGGGTCTGGAGACACTTAAATCAAGTGCTAAGAAACTCTTGTTCAATGCTGTTCAACCCAAAAAGTTTTGKGTTTCCTCCAGAGCAGTGCTTGAGAGCAGAGTTTGAACTCTCCTATGCTGTTTAGATGGCCAAAGGACATCCAGGAGAAGATGGAAGTGTGCCTACAGGTCTCCAGATARGGATGCAATCAGCAGAGGCACAACCCAGCAGCTCATCTGCCCTGGGCACCTTGCYYACAMACCYTGAGGGTTTGCAGCTCCGTGGGAGGCTGCTCACTGCAGATTACATTTCAGCTCTCTTCCTGCGTGTTTGTTTCGGGTAAACAAAGCACAAGTCTTTTCCACACACAAATGGGTGACACGACCTTGCCTTAAGCCAAGGAAAGTACCCAGATAAGGATGAAAGAGTTTTCTCTGAACTGTGGCTCCAGGGGATGATGCCTGAGCAAGCAGAAATTAGGGGAAAGCAGGAGCCCAGTGGCTCTTYCAGAGCTCTCTGCTCCTTAGAACACAGTTCCGTGGGCATGTGCTCTCCGACCCCAAACCTTCTGATTTATTTGTAGAGAAAGCACGAGCGCACACATGATATTGGGATCTCAACACCTGGTGAAGGATCTGAACAGCACCACAGGCTGCACTAGCACTGGACAGGAGCCTTCAGCCATCCCAGGACCACTGAGCATAGAATCACAGAAAGGTTTGGGCTGGAAAGGAACTTGAAGGTCATTTAGCCCCAGCCCTCCTTGCCGTGGGCAGGGATGCCACCCACCAGACCAGACTGATAACTTCCTTTCCACAGCCCAGCTGGATGTGGTACCACCTATTCTGATGAAGAACAAGAGAACTCTTCAGTGCTTTCCTGAGGAAGGAGCTCTGTTCTTCTCCCAGGTACAGAGGGAACCCTCAGAACCAGCTTTGTGCAGGAACCTTTCAGTCCCTCCTGCACCTCCACTGACCTCCCACCAGCACATCAAAAACCCTGAGTGTAATGCAATAAAGCTTTTAGTTTCACTCCAGACTTGTTGGAAGCCAGAGGGATGGGTTCAAAGAACGTTCAAAAGGCTGTAAATTGTGTGTCCTCAGCACAGACAGTCCCCAGCAAGGCCATCAGAGCAAACCCTGCCATTTCCACTTTTATGCAAAAAAATGTTATAGCTCAACCATGGCACATGACTCATTAGTGCAGATATCAGCAAGTTGGTTCAGATTTTTAAAAAGGAGAAGTTTTAAAAGCCCTGGCTTGACTTCTCTAAAAATATTGTAATGTGTTCTTTGAGATTAAATAAGCTTCAAAAATAAATTCAAACACAAAATTAAGGTACTCAAACAAGTATGTTCCATTCCAAGATCAAGTCTGATTATTTTCATTTTAGTGAAATTAAGGGGAAAAAGTTAACCAAACATTCAAAGTATTTTTATCCACAGTCAACCCAACACAATTTCTCTATTATGGTTTGATCAGTGGACCATGGCAGAGCAGTTACCTGCTCAGCTTGCCCATTATATGTCATAAAAAAGAGCCATTCAAGCTAAGGCACCTGAAGGATTTTCTGTATTAGGTGGTGTTAGGGTATTTTTAAAAATATACACAATGACCAAAGTCAGTCCACCCCTTTTATTGTGAGGTTTGCAGCAGACGTTAATAGATAATCAGGCACCTGATAAAGTTGCATCATTTTAAAACCCTTCACAGTGACTTTGCTCAGGATTATTTTTCAGCCTCTTGAAAGATGGTGATTTAGGCTCATTCTATTAATCTCAGTGGCTGAAAACCAGGCTAATTACAGCTGTAATTTGTCAATTATTTGATAAGCGTGGCAAATCACTGGAAAAAACAATTATGTTCCTTTAAGTCTGATTTTAAGGAAATGTACTGTTGGGAAAAAACAGTTCCTCATCCTAAATTCATCTCAAGTGCTCATTTAGATGCAAGAGGTGAGAGTGGCTCAAGAGAGTTGTGCAGTGGAAGTAGCACAGCAATATCCTCAAACCTGAGGACACCACAAATGCACCTGGGAGATGTATCTGTCACATGCTGTAAGGGGTGAGCCTTTGAAAGGAGAACATGGGAGACTACAAGCCCCACAGAGCTCCACTGCAGGAAATATTTGTGCTTTCTATGCATCTGGACAATGATTTATGAGTTTGGTGGCTGAGGAAGAGGAGGATGCTTCTGTGCTGAGCAGCCTGGCACCAACTACACCACTGACCTCAGGGTGAGACTCCTGGTGGCACTGATAGGTGATGGTGGCTGTGTGTCATCACAGGTGATGGTTCCCATGGGGTGGCAGGGCCATGTTTCCACCAACCCACCACAGAGCTCACACCCACCCCTGGCTGGAGCACAGCACCCCTTCAGAGCAAAACAAAGAGTAAAACAGAGTCCTGGCACTTTGTGCAGCACCAAGACAACCTCCTACTGCCACCAGGATCTGGGAAGGTTATCCAAGAGCACCCCTGTACCACACTGGTAAAGAACTGAGCACACAAGGTAGCACTGTGTAAGGCATGGCTCGAGCTCAGGGCAGTCTCAGCAGCACCAGGCTCTGACCATGCCAAGTCAGRGGTCAGGCTGGGCACAAGAGGTGGACAAGCCAAATCCAACATCATCCTCGACACACCATCATGCTCYTGCAGTCCCCTGATAGGCAGGGAGAGTCTGCAGGGCTACAGGGCAGGACATCCACCCAAACCCCCTGGGTACAGCCAGCACAGGCACCTTTGGTACCACCCAGGCTGGGCCAGCAGCCACTCTTCTCTGAAAGGCTGACACACATGGTGTGCCTCACAGAACAGCTCCCCCATGTCACCTGATGATTATTTTACAAATGAGCTACACCAGTTGCTGGAGAGTGGGCCTGACCCAAGAAATGCCTGTTCCCATTCTTCTCTCCACAGCATGGCACATGGAGCTGCAGGAGAACACAGACACATATCCTGAAGCGCCCAGGCTGGGGCTGGCCTACAAGAAGAGGGCAGTGAGCAAGGACACAGTCTCTACTCTGGCTAGGGGGACAGAAAGGGTGATGGTTGACATCAAAGGAACATCAAACTTCTGTGTTCTTTTATGGCCTGAGATAAGCAGGGTTCAAAGTTGTCCTGCCACAGCTCCCTGTTCATCACTGCGGTCACTGGGAGTCAGCGAGTTCCTGAAAAGTGCAGAGGCAGCCCCAGCCCCACATTCAGCTGGGGCAGAAGCTGCTCCAGTCACCAGAAACATCTCTAAAACACAGAACTGATCGTTCCCAATGGCAGAGGATGCAGAGGAATGAATAGGGCTCATTAACTGACTTCAGGCCCATTTTTTTCCCCCAAGCCTGACTTAGCAGGTTCACAGGACTGAAAGAGACTGCCTGAGTCAGGAAAACCAGTCCCATAATTGCCAACAGCCAGAGAACAGGAGCCTGATCTTAGCAGTCAAAACCTGCAGTTTTTCCTAGGTCTTTCTCTTTGGTACCCCAGTCTCCCATACACTGGGAAAGTGGAAGCACAAATGAAAGAACTTAAGTTGCTTCTCTCAACCAAAAGTTTAAAATCACCAGGGTGAATCAACAGCCTTTTTTAYTAGTGGAGCTGATGAAGCACCACCATCTCCCAAAACTGAAGTGCACTTAAAAAGGCTTTAACCATCAGCAGCTGCCAATGCTCCCTGGATTTTGGTATCAAGGTTTGCCTGCTATTGCACAGATCAGCTTCCTAGAAAAGGAACCATAGTGATAGAATGAAACATGAATCAGACCTGTGCACACTGCCCTTTCCAAGTATGTGAGACTTTCCTGGTGCAAACTCAGCTGAGAGATAAACTGAGTAGGAGAGGATGCAAACAGCAGCAAAACCCCCCAATCCTTTTGTGGTTTTGGAGACAATCTTCTTCTCTGGGAAAGGCACAAGCAGTTGCCACCACTCACGTTCTCCCAGAGCAGCACCACAATTCTCACATCACTTTTTTGGTCTCCTCTGCCTTGACTCCTACTCCCACAAGAGCCCAATCTGGCACATCCTGTACAGCACCTTACCCAGACCACAGCGTGATAGCTGAGCCATCCTGCAGCACAGGCAGTGCTCTTCCATCAGATACAGGACTATTGCTAACCACAGCTGTTTCATCTTCTTCCTCCTCTAGGTTACAATCTGGATAATAAAAACATTACCATATGATCCTACTAGAGATGTAGTACACAAGGCATGGAGAGAGTGAAAGACAGGTGCCTGCTGTCAGAGAGTGCTCCAAAGTGGTGCCATGGGTATCTGAGGAATAACTGAACTAAAGGTGTAAAAAAAAAAAAAAAAAAAAAAAAAAAAAACACAAAAAAAAAAAAAAAAAAAAAAAAAAAAAAAAAAAAAGAAAAAGAAAAAAAAGGAAAAAAAAAAGAAAAAAGTGCACGCAAACGAACCCCCAAAACAAAATAAAAGACACAAGAGAAAACATCTGTTTAACAGATTATGATAGCGGTTGGGATGCAGGGCCCTTCAGAGCCTCCCCTTCCCCAGCCGGGTCACCTGTGCATCCCCAGCCCGGCGGAGCCGTGTCCCCGGCTGGGTGCTGGGATGAGCCTGACCCGCATCGCCCCAGCAGTGGGATGTGCGGGACACCGGGACGGACCGTGCCCGTTCCTGAGGGGAGCACCGGGACAGCCCGTGCCCGTTCCTGAGGGGAGCACCGGGACAGCCCGTGCCCGTTCCTGAGGGGAGCACCGGGACGGACCGTGCCCGTCCCTGAGGGGAGCACCGGGGCAGCCCGTGCCCGTTCCTGAGGGGAGCACCGGGACAATCCGTGCCCGTCCCTGAGGGGAGCACCGGGACAATCCGTGCCCATCCCTGAGGGGAGCACCGGGGCAGCCCGTGCCCGTTCCTGAGGGGAGCACCGGGACAATCCGTGCCCGTCCCTGAGGGGAGCACCGGGACAATCCGTGCCCGTCCCTGAGGGGAGCACCGGGGCAGCCCGTGCCCGTTCCTGAGGGGAGCACCGGGACAATCCGTGCCCGTCCCTGAGGGGAGCACCGCGACAATCCGTGCCCGTCCCTGAGAGGAGCACCGGACCGGGCCAGCCCAGCGCCCGGCCGGGACCGCGGGGACAGCGGGTGCACCGAGCGCTGTCCTGGGGCACATCCCCAGCTCCGGCCGGAGCAGCCCCCGGTGCGGGGAGCAGGAGGGGCCGTCCAGCTCCGGGGCACGGCCGGAGCGCGACACCTCAGTACGGGGAACGGCACCTCCACACCGGGCACGGCCCCTCCGAACCCAGCACGGCACCACCGAACCGGGCACGGCACCCCTGGGAACACCTCCGCCCCGGGCACGGCCCCTCAGATACGGGCACGGCCCCTCAGCCCGGGGCGCGCCGCGTTCGCCGCTCCCGTTCGCAGCGCCTCGGTGCCGGTGCACACCCCGTTCCCGGCCCTGCGCCTCCGGCAGCGCCGCCAGCCCACCTTGGGTCCCCCGAAGATTCTCCGTGCCCGCTCCATGCTGCCGCTGCTCCGCCGTTGCAGCCGCTCTGCCGCCGCTCCGCTCCCGCCCCGCTGGCCCGGCCCCGCCCCGGCCCGCCCCGCGCACGCCGGGCCCGGGGCAGGCACAGGGCGACGGAGCGCTTCGGCTGTGGGGAGACGCGGGAGTGCATCCCCTTCCTCCCCCCTGCCATGGCCGGGCCCGGGGCAGGCACACCGAGACRGAGCGCTTCGGCTGTGGGGACACGCTGGGTTGCATCTCCTTCCTCCCCCCTGCCATGGCAGGGACACCTGCCGCTATTCCCGGCTGCTCCGAGCCCCGTCCAGCCSAGCCTTGGACGCTCCTGRGGATCCTGGGGCAGCCACAGCTTCTCTGGGCAAGCTGTGCCACCCTCACCGTTCTCATAGGGAGGAATTTCTCCCTCACCTTTAATCTAAACCCACCCTTCCTGCAATCCCACTTTCGTTTCCTTCAGGAGCTGAGGGCCCGGGTGGACCTGCTGCTCCAACGATAACAGTGGCAGAAAATGGAACTGAAAAAAATGATAGCTCGGCCTGAAGAACAGGAAAGCAATCTCCAGCTTTGATTTCAGTCTGAAGCCAATTCAAGAATGTTTGTTTTAACCTTTCCTGCTCTCAAACCTGCTGCTTAGTGACTCACTTTATTTTTTCTKATGGTGTTCGGTCCACCACATCTACTTGCAGCTCCTGCAAACTCACACTTAGCTTTCCCTTTCTTATTTTCAGTGACCTGGCCATGTTTTATGCTGCTCCTCTGCCTCCTGCTTTCCTCTCCCGTGGGTTATGCACATGGCAGCCCACATCTTGGAAGACAGTGAGGCAGAAAGCCACAGAAGAATCACAGAATGGTTGGGAACCTCTGGAGATCATTTAGTCCAGTGCCCCAGCTAATACAGTTTCACCTAGAGTAGGCTGCAAGGGTTGTGTCCAGGTTGTTTTTGAGTATCTCCAGAAAAAGAGACTTTCAGAGTAGTTCTGCTTGCTCCTCTCTGTGTGGATTCTCTGATTCTGGGGAGAGCAGAGTTTCAGTCACTCCAGACCCGGTGTCGCCATCTAGCTAAAGGCAAATTTGCCAAACGGAACCTTCCCTAGATTGACCCTTGGGGAGCATCCCTGGGGGCCATGTGCAGCCCTGGGTGAGATGTGATCCAAGATTCCCAGGAGGCACTGAGCAGGCAGCTGGTATTTCCAAAATCACTGYAGAGACAAGCACCACAGTTCAGTTCTTCATGACAGGAGTTCACCTGCCCAGGTGAGGCCATCCCCAGACCACAGGCCGGGTCTGCAGGGAGCCTTGGAGACAAAAATCACTATATCAATGAAAAATACTGYTGTTATTTGCTCTGGTGCGTAAGAAGAGAAAGCACTTGGGGCTGCGGTTGTGAACACTACCACAAATGGTTGCAAAATAAAGTTTCTTCATCTCCCTCCCCAGCTGTTTTTACTCCAGATGGACACTGTTTGTGGAAGCTGGCAGCAGGGGATTAGCTGCACAGAGCTCTGCTTGTGGGGATGGGCACGGCTGGGTGCTCCTCCAGCCCTGGGCTCTCACAGGGGGCTGAAAGCTGCTGCTGGCACTGCTCAGGGAGTGCAGGACATGCCACAAGCTCACTGTCCACAGGGAAATGTCACCAGCCTCCCTTGTCACTCCTCCCCGGCTTTGCCATGAGAGCCGTGATGGAATTTCTGCCCCAAAGCCAAGTAGGCATTGAGAAAACAGTGGTTTTTCAGCTCACATCCCAAGGTTATTTGGGTATGTGCACTGCAGTGGAGCCTGTGGGAATAGCCCAGGGCTTGGCCGATGTGGAAGGTTCATCGCCGTGTTCTCTTTTATTAAATACAACCTTTCAGGGATGCCCTGACTGCATCCATGCTGCACAGACAAAGCACATTAGTCACAGCTAACAGGCAAAAATATTCTTTACAAAATAGTGACTGGCAGGGRAAAGTAATCATTGGCTGCTGCCAAGTGTGGGGCCAGCAGCACTCAGGCTCCCAGGAGGCCAAGGGATGGAGCAGCACTGACCAGGCTTAGGGAAAATGAGCAGCAATAAACAGCATATATATATATTAAATATTTTAAATATTAAATATATTTAATAATATACTATATTAAATATAAAAACATATTTAATGTAAAATATATTAAATATTTTAAATATTTTATTACTATTATACTAAATATTTTTAAATAATTTCAAGCTCCCAAAGCTTTTAAAGTGCTGAATTTGGAAAACACACCCCTCCCCTCTCTGGATGTTTGGGGCACAAACAAAATGGTGCAGGCAGGGTACAAATTGGCCACTGGGTGTGAAACTGCCTCTGGGCAAGGAGAGCTCTGGCTCCCATGGACCATTGCATTTGCATATCATGGGCTTTTTTTATCAGCCACCTGAAAAACATCTATTTTGCCTAGGTAATGACTCACAGCATATTTGACATCTGACTTCTGGTTCAAAGCAAGTACAAAAATAAATAAACACAATAAATGGCAATTTATTGTATTTAACGACAACAATAAATAAACAATGGTGGAAATAGACAGTGCTTTAMAAGGATCTTTTGTGGGCACAGCCCTGCTCAGTGTGCCATGTACACTGGGAGGACAGAGGTCAATTAGAGCATTTATTTGAGATTAGAGGAAATTACAAGGTAAAAAAAAATAGCCTGTGGGTAATTTTCTGTTGGGAGGAGAGTTGATAGCAAAGGTCAGAAAAAGGCAAATGGAGCTGAACTGGCCCCATGGACTGGGAATGGTGCAGTAAGGGGTTTTTGATGGGTTTTTTTCCTGCTTAGCAAATACACGTGTGCTGCAGACTCAGCTCTTTCCAGGAGTGTCAGCACAGTGCATTCATTGGACACAAGTGTGCTGCAGAGCCTTAGAAACACAGCTTGGGCTGATTTTAATTGACCTGACCCTGATCCACTTTATCCATCTTTACCTCTGGCTTAATCGGGTGGCTGCAATAGCTGCTGGGCTGTTGGCATTAAATCTGTGTTTCCCTAGGAGAGCACCACATCTCTCTGCAGCCAGAAGGCTCCAGAAGAACAAATCTGTCTTTTAATGGTGAATTCTCACTTTGGAAACCAGAGAGGCACAAAGAGGGCCCTGTCTGGACAAGCACAAGGATGCTCTGGGGCCATCCTGGAGGAAAGCAACTGCTCCTCTGCACATGTGTCTGGTCCCTGAGGTTAACTGTTTATCTTTTGTATTTTTAGGGAAAATTCCAGGCAGCAAAGTAGGGCTAAAACTGATCGTGGAAGTTATTCCAGTGCTTATTTCCCAGGAGCTATATTTAAACCTGTTCCCTTTCTCTTACACCCAGTAGTTAATACCAGCTGTGTGTCAGGGCTGCTGACACCTGCAAACAGCTTTCCAAAAATAATAAGAAGCATGTCTGTGCTGGGCTTAGATCTTAAAAAAGGCACTTTTCTATTTTGGTTTGGGGTTTTTTGTTGGTTTGTTAGGTTGTTTTTTGTTTTAGGTTTGTTTTCTTTTTATTTTTCTTACCAGATACCAGTATCTCACTGCAGCCCATGCAGCCCATTCTAAGGGGTTAATGGAAGAAAATGTGTTTAGATTCATTAATTCTATCAGTATAAATGCCACTGTCATGTATAAATATGACTTAACACTGTATTGGTCAGCTTTGCCAGATAAGACATTCTCAGCCCAAACATCCATTGCTTCTGCAAAATTTTTGKTTTTGAAACAAAGCCTTAACTTATCTCAGCAATTCCCATTTAATTTCTGCAGCTTCCCTGCAGGGCAGGGGGAACCTCTGCCCCAGGGTGAGCCATCACTGGAGTCACTGGTGGGAACTCAGCTGTGTCCCATTTGGCTCCTGCTGGGGATCATGGGACTCTGTGCTCAATGGGAAGGGCAAAAACCCCGCTGAGGATCCACCCTGCTCCCCAAAGGGACTTCATTTCCCCTCTGCTCTCAAAGGAGCTGGAAGCAGACACAGCACTGGCCTCCAAAAGCAGAAGCAGATCCTGCACTACCCCCTGGTTTCAAGCAGACTTTCTCCCATCAGCAGGGAGAGGGTCCTGGGCTTTTCTTAAGAGTATTGCAACTGCAGGGCCAGGAGTGTCAGAGAAAACAGAGAGGGCCACCAAGCAGCTCCTCAGAGGGCTGATGACTCCTCAGAGGCACCACTGGGCAGACCCCTCTGGGGGGCTCCTGTCTGGCACTGCTCACAAGGAAACCACAACCCTCACAGCACTTAAAACACCACCAGTCTGAAAACAGAAAGAACCTCTGCAGAAGAAACCCCCTGAGACACACCCCAGGGAATAGATGAGGGTTAAACAGGCTGCATTTTCCCATCTTGGGGCATTTTTGAGCAGCACAGAAATTCACACCCAGCTGATGACATGCCCAGCATGGGCACAGCCCAGGACGCAGCAACTGGCAGAGCCACGTGGGCTGCTGCAGCCTGCTGCACTGATCCCCTAACCAGATTAGGGCTGTAACACAGAGGGCCAATTTGCACCCAGCAGCGGGTATTTCAACCTATTCTGAGCATCTCCTGGACAAGAATGCTACCTGAAATGAGCTAGGGGGGAGTTGGACTTCTCCAGATCCCACTGGACAAGAATGCACCCCCCAGGGCTGGTACATGGCACAGCTTTGAAAGTGAGAAAGCAGAGAGAAGGAGTCAGTGCTTTGGGCTGTGGGAAAGAGCGGTGGTCTAAGTCTGGCAGTGTTTCAGATTTGGAAATGCCCCCAAGGCCCACCCTGGAAGCTGTGGGATGTCTAAGGATAAAGGCAGCCCCACTCTCACACAGCAATTTGGGTCCCAGGTGAGAGGAGCACACAGTCCCTGCAGTGCAGAGCAGCCTCACCTCAGCAGGGGCACCACCCTGCCCTCTGCTCTACCTCCTCTGTCAGCCTTTGGCACTGCTCAAATCCAGTGTTGAACTTCCAGAACAAGGCCATTAACATTACAACTGGAAGCAGGGTTTACCTGGCCAGATAGCTCAGCTCCTCCTGGGCTCTGGCTGCCCTTGGATTTCTCTTGTGGGTAAAGACAAGGAGCAATCTCAACCCTGTGGGTAAAGACAAGGAGCCAACTCCACCCTAGGGCAAGATGTGGCCCTGTTCCTCTTGTGCCAGTGCTGTCAAGAGGAGCTGAGAGGAAGCTGAACCAGCCACAGCAGCTGAGAGAAAAACCTCACCAGGATGTGATCTCTGCCAAGGACAAACCAACATCATTTTATGCCAAGGCCAAGGAGATAAAGRGGTGGGTGGCTACAAAGCTGCCCTGGCCAAGTGTACCCACCACCTTCACCACAATGGATGATGCCTCAGGTACTGGGGAAAGGCCTTGCTGCTGGGAATTACTCAACCTGCTGCTGCTTGCAACATTGGAACCACCTTATTTACAGTGGGATGGTAGGAGGTTCCCCCTCCTGCCTGGTGAGTGCCCAGAGACCCCACCATGCAGGACAGGGGTCCCTTGTGGTGCCTGCACACCGTGGGACTCCAGCCCAGGTGCACAGCAGCCCCTCCCTGTGCTGAGCCCAGTTTTCACAAAGAGAAGCCCAGAGAGGAGAGCAGCACGTGAGCCAGRCATGTTCCAGCATATCCCAGTGGGYTCCCCCACCACGCTGGGCAGGTCTCAGGGCAGCTCAGTCTGATTTCCAGCCATCAGGACGTGWGGACACGTTCCTCTTTTGTGTTCCTTAAAAGAATAAACACAGCTGTGTGTAGCAGAGCCGTGACTCAGCAATGCCACCCTGTTTGCTGAAATTGCTGCCCTCCTTGTAAACACCACACAGCAGCAGAGACAAGGTTTGCACCCGATTCAACCCCGTCTGGCACAACAAGCTCCTCCTAAGGGTTTTTAGCACCATCTCAAAAGGTTCAGCTCACCTGCAGATGAAAACCTCCACAGGAACAGCACTGCTGTGTCCAAGCTGTGGTGGGAACATGACCCCAGTGTCCCACTCTGACCTTCCTGCCCTCTTCCACAGAGCTGGGAGAGCCCTTCTGGGCCTGGCCCTGAGCACCCTGAGCCCACAGCACAGCCTATTGCTCTGGGACCTGTTGGGGAGGGGTGGAGGGAAGCGTTCCAGGCCCCATCCAGAACACATCATCCCCCCACACCCCTTCCTGCAGCACTTCTCTCCAGAGAATTCCACCGGGAGCAGGATGCCCTGCTCCAGCAAAGGGTCACTGAACAGGGCACTTCAGATGCAGCTCCCAGGCTGAGCACAAGCCCAGCTGTGGCCAGGGAACACATGGCTCTATTCAAGTCCACTTTTTGAATGAGGACCAAGACACACACGGGCTGACACCTCTGATTTTATCTCTGCAGCACAGGCCCAGGGGAKCCAAGGCTTTTGCAGTTTTTCATGTATGCAAAGCTCCACAGCCCCAAACCCACAGTGCCCCCAAGCTCTTCCCCCCATTATCCAGAGCTGAATGAGGAGCAGGTCTCCATCCTCAGAGGCAACTCACAGCTACATCCAGCAAAGGAGCTCGATCAGATGTCACACCATGTTCCATGTCTGGGTGTTGCCTAGAAGCCACAGAGTCACTGGGCAGTGACAGGGATCCCAAAGGAAACCTCTGGCCAGGGTGCTGTCTGCACACCCAGCAGCTGTGACCAGCAGGACAAGCTTCTCTGTCCCCAGAAGAGACTGATGCCAGGGTTTAACAGCACATGTCACACTGTGGAGGGCTGAGCTGTTCCCCAGCCCTCAGGGTAAGCAGGTAATTAGATTATCAGCACAYGGCCAGACGCTGCCACCCGGGCCACTGAAGGACAGAGAGGAGCTGAGGACAGCGTTTCTCAGGACCGTGGTGCCACGGGTCAGCACCATCCTCTCTGGAATGGCACAAAGAAATAGAAAGGGAAAATGCTTTTGCCAAATCTGAYCTTCTTAGAGATAGTTTGGATGGGATGGAGCGCCAGGAAACAGAAATTATCAGCGTAATATTGCCCCCCTCAGACTCCTTCTAATATCACAGCCTCAGCCCAGGCTGCTGCCACAGCAAGAAACCCCAGATCTCCCCAGCTAAAAGCACAGCACATCCCCTGCCTAGGGGAATTTGGGAGCTTCCAGCTGAACCAAATGCCACTTCTCACCTCCCCACAGGGTGCCCAGACAGCACCTTCTGGAGCCTGGTTTGTTGGGCTGTGGATTCCCACACACCCCAGGGATCCACAGGACCAGCTCTGTGCTTCCTTATGGATTTTAGCTGAGCTCTCAGCTCTTCATCCCACACTCATTTTGGGTGGGGCTAGGGGGAGAGGGCTGGGAGCAGRGCTGGTCAGCTGCTGCCAGGATGCAGGAGACACAGCTCACACTGTGGAGCCCCTCAGAGCTGGGGAAAGGAGGGCAYTTCATCCACTCAAACCCCCAGCATACCAGGGATTTCATGCCGGGTTATTCCACAGATACAGGCTCTGCCCAAGCCATCCTGCTCAGGCTGGGACACAGCAGTGMCAGGGCTGAAGGGGGGCCCTGATCTTCTCAGCAGCACTCACRCACCAGGGCTAAAGAGTCCATCATTGCCCCAGAGCTTCACCTCCAGCTCAKATCTTTGTGGCTGTGCCCAAACTCAGATTTTGGGCCAGAAAAAGGAGCAGCACAGCCCCAGAAGTGGCAGCCAGCTCCAACCAAGAGCACAGATAATGAGGCAACATCACAGTGATGGGGCTGGCCCTAGGCCAAGCCAGGAAGTCAGTCTGACCCTCAGGGCTAGGATCAGGTCCAGGAGCACCAGCAGGTCCAGAGCAGTGGTGCAGGGATGACACTGAGCCAGGAAAACAGTCAACAGGTGGAAGKCAGGACAAAAGGACCCATGGCCAGGCACCACTGTGGCTGTACTTGAGCCCAGCATAGCCAGGAAGAGTCTGAAGCTCTCTTTAAGCTGAGCTTAAATACAGCTCCTGGGCCCATGGGCATGGGGCAGGTGAGGCYGGCCAGGGCTGCAAGGCCCATGAGTGTTTTCAGAGCTCTGAYATTTGCAGGTCACATCCTGCAAAGCAAAGCAAAACTGGGGGAATTGTCCCCACTCTTCTATCACCCTGACCTTGTAGAGCCCTTAAACCTGGCAGACAGCAGGGTTTGGTCCTGGCCTGGGTCCATCCCTGCTACTGCTCCACCCTGCCTGTAGATGGCTTTGGTACAGGAGCTGTTCTCCTGCCCAGATTTAGGATATCAAGAGCAGAAATGTAACTTAAATTTTCCTCCCTGATCCCAACTGAAAGATGCCATGCCAGGATGTCCAGATCATCCTGAAATGCCAGTGAGGGTCTGGCTGCTCCCAAACTGAGGATCCCTAACTGAGCACTCACATGAGTTGCTGACTCCTYAGACAGGGCTTGCTGAGCACCACCAGAAACATCAACACCAGGAACTACTGAGAAGGGCAGGTGAAGGGGAGAAGAAGCAGAGGGAGAAGGGGATTAACCAGGTGTTCCCACATTTCTGCCCAGTGCTGGCTCCTGGCAGGACTGGTACTGCTGGGCTCTACTGGAGCTCCATCATGGCAAAGCTGGCTGCAAGCCCCAGGGCCAACTGGTCACAGCCTCTGCTTCAGCAAAAATGCTTGAAGAGCAACCAGTCTTCACTGTTGTGAGCTGGAATTTTCATGAGCATGAGATGTTTTAATTCATCTCTTCCAGGGCCCTGACCCAATTAATATTTGATAGGATCCCCTGGAGCTCTTGTTTGGTTCAGTTCTTGGCTTCAGGGGCAGGAGAATTGAAAACAGATTATTGGGAATAAAACAGCTTCAACTTTTAGGCCTCTGACTGGTGAGGTTCACTTCATTTCCAACCAGGTGTGATGCAAAACTGCCTAGGAAGAGTTTTCCCCCAGYGGCAGCAGAAAGGATTTGCTTAAAAGCAAGAGGTGAATGTCCAGGAGCGGTTCTGGTTCCACTCACACCTCCAGCACCGGCGGCTCCGGCTGGGATGAGCCGGTGTGTGCCCAGCGAGGGGCACGGGGGACACGGGGGACACGGGGCAGGGCGGGAACGCACGGGGGACACGGGGCAGGGCGGGAACGCACGGGGGACACGGGGCAGGGCGGGAACGCACGGGGGACACGGGGCAGGGCGGGAACGCACGGGGGACACGGGGCAGGGCGGGAACGCACGGGGGACACGGGGCAGGGCGGGAACGCACGGGGGACACGGGGCAGGGCGCGGAGTCCCGCAGCTCCCGGCGAGCCGAGCACGGCGGCCGCGAGAGGGAGGCAGAGCCCRTGCGAGGCGGGGACCGGGATAAGGGATCCAGGATAAAATATCGGGGGTAAGGGGCCGAGAATAGGGGATCGGGGATAAGGGGCAGGGGATAAGGGATCAGGGTAAGGGATTGGGGATAAGGGATCAGGGCTGTGGGAGTGGGGGATAAGGGATTGGGCATAAGGGACTGGGGGATAAAGGATCGGGGATAAGGGGCTGGGGATAGGGGATCAGAGATGAGGGACAGGGGATAAGGGACTGGGGTAAGGGATTGGGGCTGTGGGACCGGGGAATAGGGGACTGAGGATAAGGGACTGGTGATAAAGGACCCAGGATAAAATATCRGGAATAAGGGATCGGGGATAAGGGATTAGGGGTGAAGGATTGGGCCTGTGGGATCAGGGCTGAGACACCAGGGATAAGGGATTGGGGAGAAGGGACTGGGGCTCAGGAACCAGGGATAAGAGATTGGTCCTGGCATTGGTCTATCCCTTGCAGGACCGGGGCTGAAGGACTGGGGGATTGGGGTGGTGGAACCAGGGCTGYGGAGCCACCACCACCCACCCCACCACAGGCAGACCACAGGCTCAGTCCCTGCCCTCTGGAACCCTCAGTTTGTCTGCTTGGCCTGGCCAGGTGAAGAAGCCAAGCACCTGAGCACACAGGTTAYGGCTAAATCCTTCCCAAGGGCTCGGATGCCAAGGCTTTGGGTCATTCCCAGCTCACACCGAAGGTGTGGAGGGTGGGTGGGACATCTTGMAGGCCAGCAGCAGGACCAGAGGAACACCYGGGCAATCCCTGTGGTRGAGATCCCACCTGTAAATCCAGGGYAGTCACCCCACTGTGCATTACAGAGGGACTGGCAGACAGATGCATTAAGCAGGGCAGGAGCTCACGGGGTGGGCTCTCAGTCCCCAGTGTCCACCCCGTGTCAATGGCTCTGGGGCTCAGCCCCAGTTAACACCGTGACAGATTGCACCAGGTGGGGTCAGGATCCCGGTCCTACCACAGGTTTGGTGCTCAAGTGGGCCCCAAAAGCAGAGTCAGGAAGCCCCCAGTGAAGCCCATCACTGTCCCACTCTGTGAATGAACAGTCCCTTTGGATGCTGCTGACAAACCTGAACACTCGCTGCCAGCAGAGAATGGGCACTGGCAGCTTCAGACATGCCTGGCTGGGGAGAGGCAGCTGAAAAACTGCAAAGTGTGTGGACTACCAGGGGCCAGGAAAGCAGCTGGTGGAGGAGAGGGAAACATGGGAAAGCTTCTGGTTGTTTTTAAAATCCCATCATGCCAGGTTCAAGCATAGACTGGACAGTGACATACAAGAGAACTGGCTCCTTGACTCTAAAGTGGCCCAGACAGTGACTCACAATAGCCCAGTGACATTTTAAATACCTGATTTCCAGCTAACCACRAACAACCTGAGGCCAACCCTGTAAGCTGCCACGTTGTGAACGAAACATTCCTTGCAAAAGTCAGCCTTTGGAGGGATGTTGCACAAGGGGTGGCACCTGGACACAGTGGAGCCAGTCCTCTGGCACTGTCAGCGTGCTCATGTGGCCAGGACAGTGCCAGCAGCACTCTGAGCCAGTGCTTGGCTGCCTCATGCATTTCCAAGACAGACCAAAAGCCCAAGGCTGCCCACCCTCCCCATTCACCAGCTCAAGAAAGAAACTGGGGATGGCAGAGGAATGTAAACCAGGCCAGAGGACTCATTCATCCTCCCACTCCAGCTCGGTGCATTCCAGGCAGCCTCAGCACAGCGTTCTGTGTGCTGCAATCCAGCCCTGCACACGCCTGCCTCTCATCCTCTGCCAGCCCTGACTCTCCAGAGCCACCTCGAGCTGAGGCTGTAATAAATCAGGCAGCAGCCTCCATCCAAGACACGCATTCCCCGGGTTGCTGTGCTGAAAAATGAGTGCTGAGCTTTTCATGTGAACACCTGCAGCCACCAGGCAGCCRTGCTGACCCAGGGTGTAGTATTGCCTCCCAGATCAAGGGCACCTTGCTGCTCAGACACTGTGAAACTGTGGCCAGTTTGCTGTGCTCAGGACTGGGATTTGGCTCCCACACCTGATCCTGCAGGTTCTGGGAATCCTGGACAGGCTCAAAGCTGAGTTTGAATCCATCAGCCTCTGAATTCAGTGATGACCAKTGCTCTGTAATGAGCTGGTGAGAGATTGGCTGTTGTCATCTTATTGCAGGGGTTCCAYACTGYTGTCTCCTTATCACAAAAGTTCCATWCCTCCTTGGTGTTTCTCATGGGCAGCTCCTCAGARCACTRACTCTTCTTCACAAAGCARCCACTGACTCCAGTTCCCTTCTSACCCAGCCACCCCACTCTTTTATAGCACTCTTCTTCTCATTGGCCTGTTAAAGTCAGGCCTGTTCCTAWTYTTTGATAATTGGCCCAGCTGCAACTCCTTAGGGGTAAGATTACTTTCTACACTATCTTTATTTTCTTATATTCTATCCCYCTACAATTGGCAGCAAAATYCTCCCAGTGGAAGGAGGCTGGGAGGSAGACCTGGGAATGGGTTCATGCTGGAGGGATGTGMCACAGGCATCTGGAGAAATATCTCCAGCAGAAGAGATGGGAGAAGGGAGATTTTGCCCAGGGCTTCTGGGGCAGGAGCACAGCTCTGTCAGCCATGGGAGGAAGAGCAGCAGTGCTGCTCAGAGCCCACTGATCCTCCTGGGAAAGGCAGGAGAGTGAGCAGAGCTGGGTGCAGCAGGTGGCCACGCTCCAGTGACAGTGGCCAGGCCTGCAGCAGCGGGGTCAGTGCTGGTCCCACTGCAGCTGGGCAGAGCCTGCAGGGCCAGGGGCTGGAGGTGGGGAGTGCACAGCCTGAGGCTCCCCGAGCTCCACAGAGGAGCATGGCCCCAACTGGGGAAGCTGGAGCCAAGGCCAAACTCATCTGGCTCTGCTTTGCACACTGCTGAGATCTTTCTTGGGTTTATTTTCATGCAGATTCCCAGAATGCAGAGACAGGCAGGAAAGTGAGAGCTGAAAGCAAACAGGAAAAAGGCAGGTTCTCTTCATTTCTATTTTTAGCACTACGAACAACATTAGTGTCATTATATTTAGGAAAAAAAAAATATTCAGAGCGTTTCCTGCCTCCCCTTTCAGTACCTTCAGCTATTTCCTTGCAGATGTTTCCAGGGACCAGGGTTCAGAGGCAGGAGGAGCAAGGCTGGGCTCTCACCCTGCAGAGAAGTCCTGGGAGATGAAATCTGGCTCAAAGCAGGTGCCTGTGGTCCTGCATGGGGACCAGGAGGACAATCAGGCCGTGGAGGATGTGTCCAGGTCCAAGCAGAAGCTGTGTGACACTGCAGGACCTTCGAGCTGCCCCCCTGTGGGTTGTAGGTCAGGGTTACAGGGGAGGCTGCAGCAGCCAAGGCTGGAGGCACAACTGATTCACTGCAGGACCCTGGGCTGAGCAGAGCATCCTGAGCAAGCTGCTGGAGAAGGGACTGCTCTGCAGGAGAGGCTGCACCACGAGTCTGTGGTGAACTGTGGCAGCAGCAAAGTGAGATCTCAAAGCTGGGGCTGCACKTAGAGAGTGGCTGGTGTCCCCTGGAGCCAGAGCCTGTGGCTGCATCTCTCTTCACAGAGAAAAGCAAGGCACAACTTCCCAAGGATATTTTCTGGGAATCGCAKCGAGGAMCCTCACAGAAAGAAAACACAATTCTTATCTCAATTGCTGCTCCTCTTGTTGTGCACAAGTGGAATGCMGTGTGGAAGATTGTTTACCTGAAGGGATTTGGTAATTGGATTCTGTTATGTTTTCTTGACCAATCTCTGCAAGCTGTGTCCTGTCAGTCAGGAGACAGTCATGAGATCTGGTGGAGTTGAGTTCTTGTGCAGTTTCAGTTTAGATGTAGTGTAATATAGTCTAGAATAATATAGTATAATCARGTAATTAATTTGCCTTCTGATCTCAATGGAGTCAGTTGCATCATTTCTCCCAGATTTGGGGTCACCTTGCTTTTCCAATAACAGCCCCTGCATTTGTCCCTTGTCCCCTTGTCCAGGCTGGCTTGGCCTGTCCTGCACAGCTCAGAGCATCTTCCTTTGCTCCGACAGCCCAGGCCCAGTGCCTCACACTGGAGGGCTGCAGCTTGCCAAGGGGTTGTGTTGATCCTCCCAGGGATGCTCCAGAGCAGGATTTCTGGGTGGCAGGCCAGCAGGATGCAGGGGTGGCAGACCACAGCTCAGCAGGACCACGGAATGTGAGGAAAACCGGGATTTGACTGYTGTCAGCTTCTGGCAGGGGAGAGASAGGGCAGCCAAATGCTGGGGAAAGGGCTCTCCTAACCCCAGCCACAATGCTACATGTGGTTTGCAGCAAAATCACAGACCAGCATTTCTCCATGTGGCCTAGGGAGCTCTCTGCCCCAGGAAGAACATGGAGATAATGCTGGAAAAGTATCATGGAGAGCATAGACAGCAGTGAAATCACCTCAAAACATCCTCTGCAGCTGGGCCAGCAGGGAGGGCAGRGGAGCAGCCTGGCTGCCCACACTCCAATTGCTGCCTGCTGACAGTGGTTCCAGGCTACATTTTCCTTCCTGGAGCTTGGTCCGTGAGAGGAGCTGCCTTGTAAGATGCTGCTCTGGGGCTGACCCCAAACTGGCTGGGAGCAGCTCCTGAGACAAGCCCAGCCATAGCCAGGCTGCCATCACCAGCCTTGGACAASCAGGTGCAGAGAGCCACAGAAGTCAAACATTCCCTTTCTCTATTTCTCTCCCCCAAACCCTGCAGCAGGTAGAAACCCAGCCCAAAGGGTTTTAATTTGAAAGTACAGGAGGAATGCCTTGCAAATCCCAGTCCAGCCCAGCCCATCTTCCTGGGGAACAGCAGGACAAAAATGGGATTGTAACAGCCAGTCTTCCCTTTCCTGAGAAACCACAGTTCATGGGAGACCCCCATGCCCCAGGGCACCTTTTCCCCAGCCTCATCTGCTTTCACAGGGGGATATTCCCACCACCTTCATATGGCCACAGGCATCATTCATGGAGACCTGCTGCAGGGCACCTTTGAATCACAGGATGGCTTCAGATGACACGGATCTTAAAGACCACCTAGCTCCCAATCACCTGCCATGCCAGGGACATCTTTCACCAGACAAAGTTTCTCAAAGCCCCATCTCACCTGGCCTTGCTCTCCAGGGATGTCCCAGGTTCCTCCTCCTGATGTTCTCCTGTGGTGCAGCTCCCTCAGGCACAGCCCTGAGCAGGAAGCCCCTCTCCAGTGCAGAGTGGCTCCACCTGGCACGGCTCAGGCTCAGGCAGCAGGAGGTCTGAGGACACTGTGCTCTCCAGCCGTGTCCCCACGGTCCTGCCGTGCTCCTCAGTGCCCACACTGAGCCCCTGCCTGGGCTGTGCTGGGTGCCAGCCCACCAGACCCTCCCCACACTCTGGGGGCACCATAAGCCTCTAAAAAACCAATCTGGGCTGTTGCTTTGTGCTCAGAGCACAGAAGAAGGCCAGCCAAGAAGGCTGGCTGCTTTTATTTGGGCTCAGGGCCTGGATGGAGCAGTCCCCTCCTTGTTCCTTGGGGGGGATTCTCATTTGGGGGGATTCTCATTTGGGGGCCGCCAGTTTGCAATCAGCAGATCGCTGCTCTCCCACCTCCCAGAGCACCAGGTCACCCAGCCCAACAGGCAGGGAGAGAGCACCCAGAGCCAAACACCTTTTACAAATCTCTCTGCATAGTTCACATTCTCGGCCGGTTTATGAGCATTTTAGCTCCTCATATTGATCAGGGCTGGAGCCGAAGTAATTACATTAATCAGAAATCATTTCCCATGATTTTGAGTCATCTTTGAGCTGGTGCCCAGCTGCTCTGCTCTCCCCTCTGCTCCCTGCTCCCTGGTACATTCTTTCCAGGCGACATCGCTGCTTCCATCACCGTRCTGAGACCCAGAGGTTTGTTTGTCTCAGCTGGATCCCACACACACCCTGAAGGTTTCAGTCGTGTCTTTGTTGATTTGGCTGGGGAAGGGGACGAGAGGAGGTGGTTTGTGTGAAGTTCATGCTTGGGAAATGTCTCCGGATGTCTCTGGCATCAGGAGGGGCATAGGGAAGGGCTGGGATTCCTTGGCACATGGAGGCATCGCTTGCTTCAGCTTTTCCAGTCTTGCTCAGAAGATGGAGAGCARGCCCAGCCACTGCTTTATTCCCTGRGGTGGAATTTGGAAGTGGGGCTCACCTGCAAATCCTTTGGCATGAGCAGGTCCCCCTGCCATCTGGCTTGGGTGCTGACAGTCATTTGGGGTTTTCAGGTGCTGGGTGTGAAGGGTGAACCGGCAGCTCATCATTCCCCCCAGCCCAGCTCCCCMGTGTGCCCCAGGTCTGTGCTGAAAGCTCCTGCAGGAGCCAGGCTCCTTCCAGTCATCAAGGCCACTGAGGAATGCCCTCTTCCCTGCCTTTGGGAAGGTCCCAGCCACMACCAGGGGTTCAGAGCATCCCCTGGAGATGTGCCAGCTGAAGAGGGCTGTCTTTGCCCCAGCTCTCTGTCCCCTCCCCAGCACTGCCCTGGCCCAGCAGCCTGGATTCACCAGCACCCTGAGCTGCTCCTGCTGCTGGCCAGCCAAGAGCAGCCCTGGGGGTGTGAAGGGCTGTGACATTTGGGGACAGACACAGCCTGTGTCACCCAAAGCTCCTCCAGCACCACACACCTCAGGCACAACACCACTGCCTCATGTGTGCAGCACTTGCATCCTCAAACCTTCCCAGAGGCACAGAAAGCAGGGAGGGAGCACAGCCATCCCCAAACCCTCCTGAAGCAGGGCTGGGAGGGAGCACAGCCTCAAACCCTCCTAGAGCAGGGCTGGGAGGGAGCACAGCCATCCCCATCCTAGAGCAGGGCTGGGAGGGAGCACAGCCATCCCCAAACCCTCCTGAAGCAGGGATGGGAGGGAGCACAGCCTCAAACCCTCCTGAAGCAAGGCTGGGAGGAAGCACAGCCGTCCCCAAACCCTCCTAGAGCAGGGCTGGGAGGGAGCACAGCCATCCCCAAACCCTCCTGAAGCAGGGCTGGGAGGGAGCACAGCCATCCCCAAACCCTCCTAGAGCAGAGCTGGCACAATTACAAGGTGAGTTTGGAGACACCTGCCAGCATCACTGCCTGCACATCAGTGGGTGCCTCCATCTGCAGCCCCTTTGGTGCTGCAGGGGACATGGCAGCTGTGTGAGAACATGCAGCACCCTCGAGCAGGACAAGGACTGAAGGAAAAACAATGTCTATTTTAGCCTGAAACCACGAGARAAATAGAGATGGCCAAAAAGAATGAGCAATTTGATCAGGAAACAGGAGTGAGCCATCCAGCTCCATGGAAAATACAAAGGGTCTGTCAGTAACCACACAAGGTCAGGATCTGGGGATTATGTCTTGTCTGAAAGATAAAACTCATAGTGATATTTTTAAAAGACATTTATGTTTGATGATGTTTGATACTCAATAAAAAATTAACTCCCAGAGGATCACAATATTGAATATATGATGATTTTTGACACTGTTTTCCAGATAACAATGGAAAACCTCATCTGGCTGAAGTTCCCAAGCTTTGTTTTACAAAAGTCTTATTCTTTGAGTTATCTGARTGTTTAACTTAGTGGGACAATTATGAATTGCTCTTGTCTGGACTGCAGGAAAAAAAAATCTCACAGAAGTTTTGCCCAGGGTYTGATCTTTCTCTGTTGTCCCTTCACAACGGCTGATGCAAGGCTGTGCTGTGCTAATGAGAAGCCCCTCAGTCTGAAGGATGAGCTCTCACTATAATTTTGGCTAAGCCAAGCCTTTCCTTGGTTGTGCTAGTCCATTTGCTCCTCATGGAATCACTCAGCTCCTTCCTCTTGGCAATGTCAGACTCCGAGAGMAGAACCAGCCCCAAGCCCCATTTATCAGTGCTTCTTTTTAGTGAAACCTACCTAGAAACCTCTGGGAAATGGTGAAGGACGCAGTGCTCCCAGCACCAGGCGTGGTTCCTGTGTCTCCTCTGGCAGGGGCAGTGCCCTGCTGGCCTTGCCACCGTGGCTGGGAGCTGGGAGGGCTCAGCTGGTCCCRCATGCAGCCAAGGTTCCTGGTGCCGCTGCCTGACCATCAGAACCTGGACAGCAGCCCTGAATTCTTTTCTCACAAGTCACTTGGCCAGGCCCCAGCTGGTAAATACTTTCAGTCCCTGCATCCCAGGCCYGGGGTGGGAGCAGTGACCTCAAGGTAAAAGAGTGCCTGGCCCATCCCTGGTCCCTTGGGGCGGCCAGTCCTCTCAGCCTGGCTCTGCTCAACACTTCAGGTGTGAGAAYCAGAGGGAATGAAAATGCCCAGACAGGGGTGGAAGTAGCCATCAGCACCTCTCTCTGCTCTTGCTGTTTGAAACTGGAGCCAGATTCATTCTGGGTAGGAAACAATTCTCCCCCCTTGCCAAAAAGCAGAGATATTTCAAAATTTCCCAAAGCCATGGTGTTTTCCAGAAGTCTCATGAAAAACATGAGCAGCCACCCCAAAGTGTCCAAGAGCCAAAGGAGACCTGARGCATCTCCATTTCAGCTCAGGGCTCTTGGTTTTCCCAAGCTGGGTGTCTGTCCAGCTTTCCAGCAGTGCTGTGCACCCTGCATGGGCAGCCCTGCTCCTCTGCAGAGGGGATTTGGGCCAGGAGTG